>SJYV01022726.1:0-21684 GCA_006410875.1 Neotragus pygmaeus
TGTATTGGTTTTATCCTCAAGAAAATGCCAGTGTCGCCATGAATCAAGGTGTCACCTCCAGATAGGATCAAGAATTAAAAGATGTGTATCTCTTGCAGAGTCTACTATGAAGACTAGGGAAATCTTTTCAGAATGATCACACATCTCTTCTACATTTCATTGACCAAAATTGGTCACATGCCCATCCTTAAACCAATCGTGCTCAAAGGGAATAGGCTGCCCTTGGTTGGTTCAGACTAGAGTTCACATCCACTGGTTCAGACAGGTTGGGATTTACCTGCTGGGGCAGGTGACCTAGCTGCTGTGATTGCTCTGAGTCAAACACAAGACTTAGCCAAACATCTCTACTGTCACTCAGTGCATGCAGGGATATCATTAAAAAGTGCCACAAACTGGTGGTTTAAATAACAGAAATCTATTCTGCTACAGTTTTGGAGCCAGGAGTCTGAAACCAAGGTGTGGGCAGGGGAGTGTTCTCTTTGAAGGACTGAGGGGAGAATCCTTCCTGCCTCTGCTAGCTTCCCTTGGCCGAGGAAGCCCAAGTCCAATGCTCTGTCTTCAGATGGCTGATTCCCTCCATGTCTGTGTCCAAATTTCCCCTTTTTGTATGACACCAGCCCTATTAGACTGAGGGCCACAGGACTCCAGTAATACGTCCTTCTACACATTTTATCTATAAAAATCCTATTTCCAAACAAGGTTATAATTGAGGGTACTGGGGTTAGGACATCAACCTATGAATTCTAGGAGGACACAATTTAACACTTTATATTTAGAGAGGAAGGGAACTGAAATTGAGGCTGGCGACAAGTCATAGTTGCTCCAGTAGCCTTCCCATCTTGCAGATCCCTTCTTAACACCAAGAACCTTCAGCTGGTAGGACTCCAGGCTCAGTGAAGATGTGAAATGCAAATGTTCAGCTGCTCTCCCTGGCAGGAGCCAGCACCCACCATCGGCAATACAGCCACTTGGGAGGAGGGGTCCCACCAGTTAACAGGTCCCTCCACTTCTCCATGCTTCCTTTTCCATCTCTGCTCCATTCTCTGCTTCTGACACAGACATCATCACGAAAGCTCCAGGTACTTTTGTCAACTGGACTTCAGATGGGAAGGGCAAGGGCTATGAGCCTGCACATACGTGTATGTGTTGGATACCGTGGAGGGGGCCTGGTGGGCCCCACAGTTAGGAAAGTGTGTAAACTGGGTGATTTTGAATCAGGACACCTCGTAGTCTGTTGGAGGCACTGATCCATCTTGGCGGGTGTAATTTAGGAATGATGATGATGACACCAGTAGTCACAGCCTCCAGCTCAACGACACGTGCCCTCACCCTGCACCAACCACGTGTCTGGCTGAGCCCACACACGTGATGGTTCACTGCAGCCACAGAGAGAGGTGTGTGCACTGCCTCTGTGTTTCACAGTCCTGGAGAGAGGGTGAGTCACCTGCGTAACGCACTGGGTTGGACCAGACGAAACCCAGGCAGTGGGTCTGGAGCCTGACTGCTGATCGCAGGGTGTTTATACATGCCTTTGATCCATTTATGTTTCACCAGCCCCAAGGCTGCACTACAAATGTGGATGTGCTCTTTCATTTGATAAAGAAATACCAAAACCTAGTTTTCCGTAATAGCTAGTTCGCCACTGGTTCATGGTTGTTTATTCCTCTTTCACCTGCATGACCCTATCGTTGTGGGCTTGCAGCTTCCAGCCCGATGTTCTGAGATATTTGCCTGAAAAGTAAAACACACAGTCTTCATTTTAGGCCATCTAGGCCTTGATTTTCTAGAAAAGTCATGCTGACCTTTTTTGCGTCACAAATCCCTTTGAGGATATCATGAAGGCTACATGTTCCACTCCCACCCCCCAGATAAACACACACATTTTTACATATGGTTTCAAGGGATTGCATAACCCCATGGCCTCATTCACAGTCCTCCAGGGCTCAGGAATCAAGGTTCAGAAGGTTTGATTTAGAAGCTCTCTGAATTAAAATAATAGAGGGAAAGTAGCATTAGCATTAGACTGGGAGAAGGCGATGGCACCCCACTCCAGTACTCTTGCCTGGAAAATCCCATGGACGGAGGAGCCTGGTAGGTTGCAGTCCATGGGGTCGCTAAGAGTCAGACAAGACTTGAGCAGTCACTCACTTTCACTTTCACTTTTCACTTTCATGCACTGGAGAAGGAAATGGCAACCCACTCCAGTGTTCTTGCCTGGAGAATCCCAGGGACAGGGGAGCCTGATGGGCTGCCGTCTCTGGGGTCACACAGAGTCGGACATGACTGAAGTGACTTAGCAGCAGCATTAGACTAAGACACACATAAGCTATCTTGACAGTTTAAGGAACACAAAGTTTTAAATAGTCCCTTGGACAGTAAGGAGATTAAACCAGTCAACTCTAAAGGAAATCAACTCTGAATATTCATTGGAAGAACTGATGCTGAAGCTCCAATTCTTTGGCCACCTGATGCAAAGAGCCAACTCAATGGAAAAGACCCTGATGCTGGGAAAGATTGAAGGCAGGAGAAGAAGGAGGTGACAGAGGATGAGATGATTGGACAGAATCATCAACAGGAATGTGAGCATGGTCCAGAAGATGGTGAAGGACAGGAAGCCTGGGCTGCTGCAGTTCATGGGTTCACAAAGAGTCAGACACGATGGGATCAACTGAACAACAGCAGAGTATTCAAATGTGAGTCTGCTACTTCTGTGAGCATCAAAAAAGAGAAAACACAAACCTGCATCTCTTATGCTTGGAGTACAGAGTGGCCTTTCAGAGTGACCAGGGGAACCTGGGAGCGCCCTGTGGGATGGCCTCAGGCCATCACGACCTCCCTGGAGGTCAGCCTGGGGCAGTGCTCCTTCTTCCCCCCAGAGCATCACAGGGCAAGGCTGCAGGTGTTCGTGGGTGAACCTGTGGGTCCTGAGGAGGCGCATGAGTGCAGGAAGTTGCAGGGTTGAATGGACTGTCCAAGGTTGGATATGAACAGATTCTATTTGGGGCGGTGGTGTAGAGTGATGAAATATTGTATTCCACCCCAACACCCACTCTGGCAATAACAGGACAAGAGGTAGCCTGAGGTCAAATCATGTTACTGTCCAGAAACAGCCAGGACCTGGGGACTGTCTGACCAGAGTTGGTGCAGGCACACTCAAGCGTCCCTACATTCTGGGAACATGGAGATCAGATGGCATGGGACCTGGGCACCTGCTCGGGACTGGAACCTGTGGGTGGACTCTGGGATCCAGAGATGGGGAGGGTGGATTCCATGAGTAACAGACTCTCCAGGGAAGCACCAGCTCCTGTTTGATGAGGGATGCTCTATCGCAAAGCATGTGGGGATCAGAAGGGACCTGTGAGAGTGGTGGATGAAAGAAGAGCTGCCTGGTATCGTGGGCTAGAGATCCACATGGAAAGCAGTGTTCCCAGAGGCACACAGGCTCAGACTGGCTGGGCAGAAACCTGGGACAGTGGAGACTGCAATTTTGGCACCTGAGAAGATAGCTCTTCCACTTGAAAGATTCCACAGCTTCAGAAATTGTTTTCTTAGTATGAAAGACCACATTCCCCAGATCCCAAGTGGTCCCTGATGTGGGGGTGGGAGAGACTTCTGCAGCCCCTGATGGGCCTGGGGTGAGGGGTGTAGCATGGTCACCCATGTAGCAAAGTCAAGCCTAGCTTCCCTGTCCTTTTTGCCAAAAGTCCTGAACATTATCTGGTGTTTTGGGTCCCTATCCCTGGGATGATCTTTCATAAATGATAAATCAGCATTGAGATGATAAAGTTGAACCAGAAGCAGGAATACCAACAAAGCTGAAAGGATATGCACTGATTTTTTTTTTTTTTTAATCTCACGATGGCTTTCTACCTCATGACCTTTCATTCCAAACGTGGTTGCCCGCTATCTTCCCTTCCCATGGCCTCTTTATGTCTGACTCCAAAATGGGAGACGGCAGGGAGGCACTCATAAAATTGCTTTATTACTAGAGTGGTGGATTTTGAAATCACTGGAGCGGTGGTAAGAAAACTTTCCAGACAGGAAACCCAGTCTGCGCCAGGACTTGGTTCCCGGCATCCACTGAGTCCTCCCCGACACCAGGCTCTAGTAGTAGGGTTTGCGTCTTTAAAGTGTATGTAAATCCAGCGCCAGCCTCCCTGGGCATCCAGAGTGTTCCTCTGAGAAGCTGCCTTTTTTTTTTTTTTTTTAATTTATTTATTTATTTATTTTTAAATTTAACTTTACAATACTCTATTGGGTTTGCCATACATCGACAGAGAAGCTGCCTTAATTTCCTGACAAACCCGATTGGGTAGAAAGCACTGACCTATTGCATTTAAAAATATTTGCAGACCAGTTTTTTTTTTTTTTTTTAATGATTTATAGAAAAGAGAGAATACTTAATATTTTTACTGAAGGCAGTGCAGCTTCTTTTGAAACATTAAAGAAATCATGCCTGATGCAAGCCTGGATAGCCTCAGATAAGAAAAGCCCAGAACCTCTCTCTCTGCTGCAGCATCAGGTATAATCCCGCCATGGCTGCAGGGATGTACAAGCCTCTTGCTTGGCAGCTGGGTACCAACTCTGACTGTGCCAGGCCAGAGTGGAGGCTCTCCATTCCCACTGCCTCCTGTTTTCCTGGTAAAAACTATCTACACACCAACTGGCAGGTCTCCCATGACCATGTGCTGAGCCTAAACCTGTCAGTATTCACAGACTTAATAGTGTTGTTAAGCAAGTACATAAAGTGCAAGCCATCCCTCTGTTAGCTGTTGTTTTTCTTAAAATGATATCACTGGAGCAACAGAGTCACTGTATATCCTCTGTCTCTGTGCTTTTATATCTCTTCATGAAATTATGGTTTTGCTTTTCAGAGTTTAAACATTATGCTTTTAGAGGGTTAAAGATACCCGATGCCTGAAGTTGAAATTATGTACAAAGCTTGTTGTTCAGTCACTCAGTCATGTCTGACTCTTTGTGATCTTGTGGACTGCAGCACGCTAAGCTTCTGTGTCTTTTACTATCTCTTGGGGTTTGCTCAGACTCATGTCCATTGAGTTGGTGATGGCATCCAATCATCTCATTCTCTGTCATCCCCGTGTCTTCCTGACTTCAATCTTGTACAAAGCTACCCGAGGGTTATCAAGAACTGGTAAAATGAATTATTTCATAAACACACCTCTCTGCTAATAGTCTGTATGGTTTGAGAGACAGAAACTAAGATTGGCCAGCTCTAAGAACATCTGTCTTTGATGAACAAGCACTCACTATGAATTTTTCTTTCTCTAGTCCCCTCCACCCCTAGTACAACATTCAAACACAGTCACCTCTCACTTTGAGTCTTTTGATCTCTTATATTTGCTCTCTCTCCCTCCCGTGCCTCTGTTTACTCTCAACAACTCTATCTTTCAAACTGCATCCTTCAGGACTAAACTCTGGCGCCCTGGGTGCTATTCTGTAGTCACTGATTCTACAGGGGATGGGAACCTGTGTGTTTCAGGTATCACACCTTCTGTTCTGACAGGGGTGCCCTCTGCTGGACCAGAGCTCTCCACACCCAGGCCTGATGGTCCCAAGGAGGGAAAGCCCATTAAGAGGAAGTGGACATCTTTGTCTACTATAATACCAGCATCAAAAGTATGGAGAGAGATGTGAGGAAAGCTTCAATTTCTGCGTTTTCAAATTCTACCCATTTTTAAAGATTTTTTCACCCTGACCCTTTCCTTAATCTCCTCAAAATGATGGTTCTGTCCTCCTAGGCATCTCTGTGCCCCTTACTCTTTTCCTTGCAATGTGATTAGCAGGTTCTACTTCTGCCTTGCTGTCTCCTTTCTCAAAACATAAATTCTTTCATTCATGAAGGCTAGGTCCATAGTTGAGTGTATTTACATCCTTCAGAGGGTTCTGTATCTATTAGAGTCTAGATATGTATGAGTGGGATAGAAAAATTTTTAAAAAATATGTTATTCTTAGCCACCTTGCTCGGGAGATGACTGGTAATATTAATGAATGTGATTTTTACAGGAAGATCCCCTAGAGAAGGAAATGGCAACCTACTCCAGTATTCTTGCCTGGGAAATCCCATGGACAGAGGAGCCTGGTCAAAGAGTCTAAGGGGTCAAAAATTGTGCGACACAACTTAGCAACTGAATGACCACCACNCCTAGAGAAGGAAATGGCAACCTACTCCAGTATTCTTGCCTGGGAAATCCCATGGACAGAGGAGCCTGGTCAAAGAGTCTAAGGGGTCAAAAATTGTGCGACACAACTTAGCAACTGAATGACCACCACCACCAGTGAAATGCCTCAGTCAAACATTTTTTAGACTGGTGTAACTCAGTAAACCAATGTTTTTAAAATGACCAATATACTGTGTTACAGGCTTCCCTTGTGGCTCAGCTGGTAAAGAATCCTCCTGTAACGCGGGAGACCTGGGGTCCATCTCTTGGTTGGGAAGATCCCCTGGAGAAGGGAATGGCTACCCACTCCAGTATTCTGGCCTGGAGAAATGTGATGTACTGTGCATATATTGTATAGTCCACGGGATCACAAAGAGCAGGACACAACTAAGTGACGTTTACTGTCACTTTCATCATGTGTTACAAAATTGTGATTGTGTAAAATTTCTATTTAAAGGGTAAGAAAGACCAATGGAATAGTGTAACCAAGTATGAAAATCCATTAATGTTATTTCAAGTTCCACATGGTAACTATTTTCTGGAAAACCATGACTGGTTGAGTTTTGGTATAGAATCACTGAAGAATATCCACAATTATCTGAGAAAGCTACTAAAATATTCTTTCCTTTTCTGTCAATATGTCTGTACAAAGCTAAATTTTCTTTACTAATTCAACCAGAACAATACATTTTAACAGTCTAAATGTAGAAAGAGATATCAGAACTGAACAGTCTTCTATAAAACCATATTTTAAAAGCATTTATAAAAATGTAAAATGATGCTCCTCTTCTCACTTATTGTTTGGAATATGCTATTTTTAGCATGCAAAATTTTTAAAAATGTTAAAGCATTGCAAAACATATTCTTTTTGTTGGAGAAAGATGGATCAATGTTGGTCCTCAAATCTTGAATTTCCCTAATATTTCATCAATTTATTATTTTTAAAAATTACCACTTCAACTTTGGATTTAAATGATATGACTTTTTGTCCTCTAATTATTGCAAATCAGTTTCTCTAGAATATGACATTTAGCAGTCAAAATTATGTGTTGATATGTCCACAATGTATTAATATTTCAAAGCAACCTTATTTCATAGCTATAATCTGTTCATGATACAAAAGTATAGCAATAAATAGCTTGATATTTTCATTGTCATATTAGAAAAAAATAGCTTAACTGGAATAAATTCTTAGTAGAATAGATTGGATACTAGACTTTATGTAGCTAGTCTTTAAATCTCTGTCTCTCTCACACATAGCACTGGAACTCACTTTTAAGTCCAATCTCCTAATAAATAATATGGTAGAGATCCTTGAAAACCTATACACAGAATAGTCAAAATAAACAAGAGGAAGTCTGATTAAAGCTTGTGGTCAGGAAGAAATCTCAATCTATCCAGTAGAAAAGCATATAAATGAAGAAAGATGTAAGCCATTCACTGTACACTAGATGTACAACCATTTGCTAGTTAGCAATGCTCAGTAGAAGCTGGTCTACTTTATGTCCTTTCTTTGGTGGTTTAGCGACCAAAGTATAAAAATAATTTCACCCTTTCCTATAAGATCTGTCAGCAACATGTACCCTAAGTGTAGTCCTACATGCTTTATCTTCTTGTAGGGATGTATGTTGATAATGAGGTCTCCAGTTTCTTGATTTTACAGTGCTCTTAAGGAAGGAAATCTATGGACAAGCTTGCAAATAACAAAAAGCATGAAGAGACCTCTGAAAAGAACACATCTGAGACCATGCACTAGGTTTTTCCATGATAAAATCAACAGGAGAGAAATCTGGGTGCCAAAGGCATCAACCCACTCATCTGCTGGGCTGCTCAGAGCCTGAACCCATGGCCAGGGGAGCAGAGGGAGGGAAGCCCAGGGTTCCCTGCCCTGGACACATATTCTGATGCACACTCTGCATGTTCTGACAGTCACTGGACTTCTACTATCCTCTTCAACGGTATGTTTAAGACAGGAAAGCATCAACCCCCGAGCTGCAACAAACCACATTTTCTTTTGTTTTTAAACAGTGTGCGTGGAGACCACTGAAAATGGAAGCCCCAGAGCCCTATTTAGGTAAAATGAAGAGCTCGTCTTCCTTACTTTTCACCGTGAGGTACATGGACTTGCTGACGTCCGCGCCCACATCGTTGCTGACCTTGCACAGGTAGTAGCCACTGTCTTCTTCCACCACGTGCTTGATCAACAGAGACCCATTGCTGAGGACCTGAATTCGGCCATTCAGGGCAATCGGTTGGAACTGGGGAACCCCAGCACCTGGAATAAAAGAAAATAAAGAGGAATGGTGAGGCCAACAGAAGTAAATACAGGGAGACAATAAACTCGAGGACATCAGACCACAAAGGGGAGGTGACGAATGCTGAACACACATCCTAGCGGATAGGCACCTGATGTGCCAGGATTTTTTTTTCTTTCTCCTGATAATGAAATTCTTTTTTAGGGAGAGACATGTTTATTTAAAATGATAGCATTTCAAACGTTGAGATAATTATGTAAGAGACCTCACAGATAGTTTCCATATAAAAAGCCAGATTTGATGAGCCTTAACTGGTTGATAAATTATTCANCTTTCTCCTGATAATGAAATTCTTTTTTAGGGAGAGACATGTTTATTTAAAATGATAGCATTTCAAACGTTGAGATAATTATGTAAGAGACCTCACAGATAGTTTCCATATAAAAAGCCAGATTTGATGAGCCTTAACTGGTTGATAAATTATTCACAGGAATCACAGTAGAATGACTACAGAAGTAGACATCTTGTGTGTAACTAACTTCATTTGTTGTGTTCCCAGGGACTTAAAATGAATGTAAACAAGAGTGCTTCAGGGGGAGGACATTTGAAGACTTCCCATGATGCACACATCTGAGACTACAAGGTGAATACCAATATTGCGGACTTCCCTTCTAAGCGTGGTCTAGAAATACAATGTACTATTGATACCATTTAATGTTATTAAGTAAATGTTAGATCACTGCACTAAGATAGAGCACAATTAAAAGACCTTAAAGTACTTGCATTCAAGGAGATATAGCCCAGATGTCTATGCTATGATCATAAATGTGATCCAGATGAAACTATTTTGAAAAATAAACCTAGAAATAATAAAACAGAAGATAAGGGAGATTTCTGGGAAAACAGTAGTTGGATGAATCAGTTGATACTACTATGTTGCTTTTCCCGCTTCTGGGACTTTGGAGGGTGTGGTCTAGGTCTTGAAAGGCTAATAGGGTTTCTCTTATATTCTGATCTGAATCTGAAGATTTGGGGAGAATACCCACAGGTGAAGAAAACTCCATCTTTCCAGAGAAAGCCCGAAGCATGGGCCAAATATGCGCTCTAGAGAAGAGCTGTTGGTTTCTGTGTGCCCAGAACCTACATGGGAGCTGAACAGGTGAGAAGTCACCCACTCATGTGGGAAACTTCAGACTTTGTGTATGGGGAAATGAAACGAGAGGGGATACACTTCTTCCTGTAGTTTCCCCTGTAACTCATCATTTACTTATTGGTGTCCTTCAGGTCACAGTAGCAGAGACTACTGCTGTGCCTTCTCTTCCCTGTTTCAGCTCCACCAAAGAGACAAAGGAAGTTAACTATGTATCTAAGGGGACCTCCTCAATGAATCTGAAAGGCAAGCATCATTGCTAAAGCAGATAGCTTCTACCAAAAGAGAACTTGTAGAGAAGATATATGAATGAGTTCAAATTAAAAAAAATAGAATTCCATTTCTGAAAAGGATGGAGAAAGACACAAAAGAATATCACTTCCATTCTAATGACCAAAGGGAGATTGCTAATCTACAAAATCATACTTTTCTTGGAATGAATCACAGAGCAGAAGTCACAGGCAACTGGGTAAAGTTAGTCACAAAAATTTTAAAATATCCTACAAGGAGCTTTGGCATGTGTAAACAATCTCATGTTTGGTAGAGAGTGAGAGGACAAGATCTTGGACATACAAGAAGGAAGAAGTAAAGAACTGGAAATAAGTATAGCCCAATTCAGTTTCTACTCTTTTATGCATCAGAGTATTATAAGATAATAAAATGTTGTAAGATACAAAAAAAAAAAAGGCAAGCAGAAAGGACCATAGAGGAAATCATCCATAGTCTTGAAAGCTTAGTATGAAGCTATCAAATAAGAACTTTATGACAACTATGACTAATAACAACAGACAAGTAAGGGATTCGGAAAGAACATTAAACAGTTACCCAGAGAGATAGTGTTTTGGGCCATAATAAAAAGTTCAATAGATGTTATCAGATAAATTAATACAGATTATGTTCTAGTTCCAGAAAAACATCTATTTCTGCTTTATTGACTATGCCAAAGCCTTTGACTGTGTGGATCACAATCAACTGTGGAAAATTCTGAAAGAGATGGGAATAACAGACCACCTGACTTGCCTCTTGAGAAACCTATATGCAGGTCAGGAAGCAACAGTTAGAACTGCACATGGAACAACAGACTGGTTCCAAATAGGAAAAGGAGTATGTCAAGGCTATATACTGTCACCGTGCTTATTTAACTTATATGCAGAGTACATCATGAGAAATGCTGAGCTGGAGGAAGCACAAGCTGGAATCAAGATTGCTGGGAGAAATATCAATAACCTCACATATGCAGATGACACCACCCTTTGGCAGAAAATGAAGTGGAACTAAAGAGCCTCTTGATGCAAGTGAAAGAGGAGAGTGAAAAAGTTGGCTTAAAGCTCAACATTCAGAAAACCGTGATCATGGCATCTGGTCCCATCATTTCATGGCAAGTAGATGGGGAAACAGTAGAAACAGTGGCTGACTTTATTTTTCTGGGCTCCAAAATCACTGCAGATGTTGATTGCAGCCATGAAATTAAAAGACGCTTACTCCTCGAAAGGAAAGTTATGACCAACCTAGACAGCATATTGAAAAGCAGAGACATTACTTTGTCAACAAAGGTCCATCTAGTTGTGTTTTTTTCAGTGGTCAGATATGGTTTTTCCAGTTGTCACGTATAGATGTGAGAGTTGGACTACAAATAAAACTGAGCTCTGAAGAATTGATGCGTTGAAGAACTGTGGTGTTGGAAAAGACTCTTGAGAATCCCTTGGACTGCAAGGAGGTCCAACCAGTTCATCCTAAAGGAGATCAGTCCTGGGTGTTCATTTGTAGGACTGATGTTGAAGCTGAAACTCCAATACTTCGGTCACCTGATGTGGAGAGCTGACTCATTTGAAAAGCTGACAACAACATTTGAAAAGCAACAGCTGACCCTGTTGCTGGGAAAGATTGAGGGCAGAAGGAGAAGGCTGATGACAGAGGATGAGATGGTTGGATGGCATCACCGACTCAATGGACATGGGTTTGGATGAACTCTGGGAGTTGGTGATGGACAGGGAGGCCTGGCATGATGCAGTTCATGGGGTCGCAAAGAGTCGGACACAACTGAGCAACTGAACTGAACTGAACTGATGTTCTAGTTCCACAGATAAACTAACATTGAGATTAATAACAGAAATGTATCTGGGAAAAACCTCAAATATTTGAAAATTAAACAATGTAACTCTAAATAACTCATGAGCCAAAGAAAAAATCACCTAAATAATTAGAAATATATATATATATAATATATATAAATATACATATATTTTTGAGTTGAATAAGAATGTAAATACAATATATCAAAGTGCATGGAATGCAGTTAAAAGCAACACTTAGATGGAAGTTTGTAGTATTAATGTTTGTATTGGAAAAGGAAAAAGATCAGACATCAATGATTCTCCTTCAGAAGCTATTCAAAAAGAGCAAATAAAATCCAAAGTTAGGAGAAATAAGAAAATTAATAGAGAGGAAAACTGAAATCAATGAAATAAACAGAAAAAAACTAAAGAGAAAAATCAATAAAATAAAAATATAGTTCTTAAAAAAATATGATAGATAATCCTCTATCAGGACTGATCAAGAAGAAAGGAGAGATATAAGCTACAATTAACTATCATGAAAGAGGCTATCACTGCAGCCCTTACTTGAATTAAGAGGATAATAGAAAAATATTGGGAATAATTTTGTGCCAATAAATTTGAAAAGTTATATTAAATAATAAATTTCTGGGACAAAACAAACTCTCAGAGAACAGTCTGGAAAAATTAGATAACCTTAATAGTCCCATATATATAAATACATTTAATTTATTATTAAAACTCTCCCACAAGAATACTCAAAGCTGAGACAGCTACAGTAGTGAGGTTAGCTAACACTTAGAGAAAAAAATACCAATTTTACACAAAGTTTTTTAGAAAATACAAGAAGAAGGTGTACTTTGTCACTGATTCTATGAGGCCAACATCATCTCAATGCCAAAATCAAATAAATACCTTAGAACTACTGATCAAAATCCACAACGAATCCAGACATAAAAATCCTTAACCAAATGTTAGCAAGTTAGGTTTTCAATATATAAAAAAACATGTCATGACCAAGTGAAATTTAATCTAGGAATGCAAGGTTTTCTAACACCACACACAAAAATAAACTCAAAATGGATTAAAGATCTAAATGTAAGATCAGAAATTATAAAACTCCTAGAGGAGAACATAGGCAAAACACTCTCTGACATAAATCACAGTAGGATCCTCTATGATCCACCTCCCAGAATACTGGAAATAAAAGCAAAAATAAACAAATGGGATCTAATTAAAATTAAAAGCTTCTGCACAACAAAGGAAACTATAAGTAAGGTGAAAAGACAGCCTTCTGAATGGGAGAAAACAATAGCAAATGAAGCAACTGACAAACAACTAATCTCAAAAATATACAAGCAACTTATACAGCTCAACTCCAGAAAAATAAATGACCCGATCAAAAAATGGGCCAAAGAACTCAATAGACATTTCTCCAAAGAAGACATACGGATGGCTAACAAACACATGAAAAGATGCTCAACATCACTCATCATCAGAGAAATGCAAATCAAAACCACAATGAGGTACCATTTCACACCAGTCAGAATGGCTGCGATCCAAAAGTCTGCAAGCAATAAATGCTGGAGGGGNCATGTACCCCAATGTTCATTGCAGCACTGTTTATAATAGCCAGGTCATGGAAACAACCTAGAGTCCATCAGCAGATGAATGGATAAGCAAGCTGTGGTACATATACACAATGGAGTATTACTCAGCCATTAAAAAGAATAAATTTGAATCAGTTCTAATGAGATGGATGAAACTGCAGCCTATTATACAGAGTGAAGTAAGCCAGAAAGAAAAACACCAATACAGTATTATTGGAATTTAGAAAGATAGTAATGATGACCCTGTATGTGAGACAACAAAAGAGACACAGACATATAGAACGGACTTTTGGCCTCTGAGGGAGAGGGAGAGGGTGGGATGATTTGGGAGAATGGCATTGAAGCATGTATACTATCATGTAAGAAATGAGGCGCCGGTCTATGTTCGATGCAGGATGCTTGGGGCTGGTGCACGGGGATGATCCAGAGAGACGTTGTGGGATGGGAGGTGGGAGGGAGATTCAGGATTGGGAACTCATGTACACCTATGTTGGATTCATGTCGATGTATGGCAAAGCCAATAGAGTATTGCAAAGTAAAATAAAGTAAAAACAAACAAACAAAAACAAAGATTAGTTAATGAAATTCTTCATATCAACAGACCAACAAAGAAGCACAATATGATTACTTGAATGAATACAAAGAAAGAATAAAAAATATTTTATAGAATCCAGCAATCTGATAAGACCCTGATAAAAATCTCATAGTAAACTAGTTATAAAATGGAATAACTTGATAAAAGATTTGAAAAAAGTCACAAATAGTATCATTTTTTTACTCAATTGTAAAAACTAAATTATTTTCCACCGAAGATCAAGAAAGAGACAAGGAGTTCTGGTCTTGACCTTTTTATTCAAGATTATTCTGAAGATTCTAGCAAGAACAATAGAAAAAGTAAAAGAAATAAAGTGCACATATATTAGAAAAGAAGGATGGAACTGCCTTCCCTCATGGATGACAGAATTATTTATAGATGATCATAAATACCTATAAAAAAGTTTCTAGAAAAACAAGTGAGTTTAACAAAGTCATAGAACACACGGACACATCAAAATATAAAATTTAAAGCTAATTGTATCTATATATGTAACAGACAATTGGAAACTGAAATTTTAAAAAGCAATAATGTTGAATTAAAGCATGAAAAAAATTAGAGATATACTTTAACAAGATAAGTGCAAGATTGGCCTACTGAAAACTGCAAAAGTTGTTGCTAACAATTATGGAAGACCTAAATAAATGGAGATGGAGCATTCATTATACTATATTCATGGATAGAAATTCTCGATATTTTCAGTGACTGGAAATCTTTTTCTATAAAAGGCCAAAGAACAAATATTTTATGGTTTGCAATCTGTCACAAATATTTTATGTTTGCAAGACTGTGACATTCCTTATTTCTGTCACTGAAGCATGAAAGCAGTGATAGAAAATACATGTGTGTGTGGGTACTTAGTTGATCAGTCGTGTCCGACTCTTGTGACCCCACAGACTGTAGCCTGCTAGGCTCCTCTGTCCATGGGATTCTCCAGGCAAGAATACTGGAGTGGGTTGCCATTTCCTTCTCCAGGGGATCTGCCCGACCCAGGAATTGAACCCAGGTCTTCTGCACTGGGGACATACTCTTTACTTATTGAGCTACGGGGGAAGCCAAATACATCAATCAGCACAATCATGTTTCAATAACATTTATTTACAAAAGCAGGTTTTGAGCAGGATTTGACTTGTGGTTCAGTTTGTTGACATCTGATTTAATGGTATTACTGATAAAAAAATAAATATATGGATATAAGTGAAAGTGACTCAGTCATGTCCATCTCTTTGGAATTCTCCAGACCAGAATACTGGAGTGGGTAGCCTTTCCCTTTGTCAGGGGATCTTCCCAACCCTGGAATCGAACCCAGGCATCCATCATTGCAGGTGGATTCTTTACCAGCTGAGCCACAAGGGAAGCCCGAGAACACTAGAGTGGGTAGCCTATGCCTTCTCCAGCGGATCTTCTCAACCCAGGGATCGAACTGGGGTCTCCTGCTTTGCAAGCAGAGTCTTTACCACTTGAGCTATCAGGGAAGCCCATATGGAAGGATGTAAAGTTAGAGGAGTGGTATATACTAACAATACTCACACATCTGCTTTAGTTCTTTATCTCATATATAATGTATGAAAGAGATTTCTGTGGTGGCTTAGACAGTCTTTCATAACATCATTCTAATAGATAAATGGTTTTAATTCATCTTATTTATAAAGAATTCAAAATCAGGGATGAAAAAAAATTATAGTAGTTTTTAATGTTGAGTTTGCCAAAAAGTCTGTTTAGAAAGATGTCATGCAATAGTCATGGAAAAATGCAAACAAATGTTTGGCCAACCCAATACTTTCAGTGTTACTTTCTTCAGTATCAGCTACTGATTGTTTTATAAAGTAAGATGAATTGAACAAAATTATTCCTACACCTTTTACTCCTTGGGAATAGACCAAAAAATTATCAAAATGCATAACATGCAAAATTACAACAGAAACACATACAATATTAATTAAACTTAATTTATATGAATATTCACAAAATATGTAAACAGATGTTTGATGATTAATGAAAATATCTGCCATAAGGGTGGTGTCATCTACATATCTGAAGTTATTGATATTTCTCCTGGCAATCTTGATTCCAGTTTGTGCTTCATCCCGACTGGCATTTTGCATGACATACTCTGCATATAAGTTAAATAAGCAGGGTGACAATATACAGCCTTGACATACTCCTTTCCCAATTTGGAACCAGTCCTTTGTTCCATGTCCGGTTCTAACTGTTTCTTCTTGATGTGCATACAGGTTATTCAGAAGACAGGTAAGGTGGTCTGGTATTCCCATCTGTTTAAGAATTTTCCTGTTTGTTGTGATCCACAGAGTCAAAGGCTTTAGCATAGTCAATGAAGCAGAAGTAGATATTTTTCTGGAATTCTCTTCCTTTCCCTATGATACAATGGATGTTGGCAATTTGATCTCTGGTTCCTCTCCCTTTTCCAAATCCAGCTTGTACAATTGGAAGTTCTTGGTTCATGTACTGTTGAAGCCTAACTTGAAAGATTTTGAGCATTACTTTGCTTGCATGTGAAATGAGTGCAACTGTGCAGTAGTTTGAAGATTCTTTGGCATAGCCTTTGGGATTGGAATGAAAACTGACCTTTTCTCCTTTAAACATACATAAAATTGTGCTTTGTCTTTATAAAACAGTGTTTATTATCCAATTACTAAGCATCCACAATGTGGTGGATCCAGGGCAATTTGCTATGGTTAGAAAAGATGGTGTCCTCTTTGTCAGTTTCTCTCTCTCAGGTCAGAACCCTCACTCTGGGGAAATGTGAGCTGTTATATTGTAAGCCTCCCTGTAGAAAGATTTCCTCGAGGGTTTTCTTCAAACAAAGTTCTGTGAGAAGCTAGATCCTGCCAGCAATCACACAAGTGGGCTTGAACTTTGAGATGACTGCATCCCTGGCCGGAAACCTGACTGCAGCACTGAGAGAACTTCATCTAGAGGACTCAACTAAGCCGTACTCAGATTCCTGCCCCAGAGAAATCGGAAGAGTGTAAGTATGCATTATCATTGTTAAGTCACTAAGCTTAGGGGTAACCTGTTACACAGCAAGCAATCTCCAGTACACTGTGAGAAACTAGGTAATCAGGAAGGCATTCAGTTCCTCAGTTTCCTACCTATAAAATGGATTAGTCATAGATCCTCCTTCATAAGGTGGTAGAGACATTTAAATTCTTAAACTGTGGTAGGGCATAGAGCATGTACACACTATTGCTGCTTGCTTTTTCTAATTTCTGTTCTAATTATTTAATCATTAAATGCTAGTTGATTTTCAGTTCAGTTCAGTTCAGTCACTCAGTCATGTCCGACTCTTTGCGACCCTGTGAATTGCAGCATGCAAGGCCTCCGTGGCGTTGATTGTAGTTGACTTTACATCTTTCCTATTCCACAAGGCCAAGGACCATGTTTCACTGGACCTCTCTGCTTATCAATCCGCTCATCAATAGAAAGATACAGTGGAAAGGAGGCTTTTTGGTAAATCCTTGGAGTGGAATTCTGTATATTTAAGTGTTAAAATGTACTGTTAAGTGGCTTAGTAAAAGATGGAGCTATTTTATTTCCACTGGCTAGGGTTCATTTTTTCCTCAGACATGTGCTCTATTACTCTTTTTGATCTTCATCAATATAGTATATATTATAGTATAATATACAATATAGTATATCATTATTTTAATTTACATGATTTTACTAATTTGTGTGTGTGTGTGTGTGTGTGTGTGTGTGTGTGTTTGCTTTTGCTTATATTCAGTCACTAAGTCATATCTGACTCTTTGAGACTCTATGAACTGCAGCACACCAGGCTCCCCTGTCCTTCAATGTCTCCCAGAGTAAACTCCCAGAGTTTACTCAAATTCATGTCCATTAAGTCAATGATGCTATCTAACCATCTCATTCTCTGCCACCCCCTTCTCCTTTTATCTTCAATCTTTCCCAGCATCAGGGTCTTTTCCAAGGTGTCAGTTCTTTGCATCAGGTGACCTGATTGGAATTTCAGGTTCAGCATCATTCTTTCTAATGAATCTTCAGGACTGATTTCCTTTAGGATGGACTGGTTTGATCTCCTGGCTGTCCAAGGGACTCTGAAGAGTCTTCTCAGAACTACAGTTTGAAAACATCAATTCTTTGGTGCTTAGCCTTCTTTATGGTCCAACTCTCACATCCATACATGACTACTGAAAAGTCCATAGCTTTGACTATACAGACCTTTGTTGCAAAGTGACATTTCTGCTTTTTATTATGCTGTCTAGGTTTGCCATGGCCTTCATTCCAAGGAGAAAGCATCTTTTAATTTCACACCTTCTGACCTGGGAAACTCATCTTCCGGTGTCATATCTTTTTGCTTTTTCACATTATTCAGGGTTATTGTAGCAAAAATGCTGGAGTGGTTTGCCCTTCACGCCACCAGTAGATTACATTTTGTCAGAACTCTTCACTCTGACCCATCCATCTTGGGAGGCCCTCCATGGTATAGCTTCATTGACTCACACAAGCTCTTTTGCCACAACAAGGCTATGATCTATGAAGGGATGCTTAGAGATAAGTGAGCATCTTTTAATGAATGCATCAGTAATTTGTACTTGTTTTTTGGTGAACATTATGTCTATACTCTTTGCTATATTCATGTATCTACTGGATACATCAGTAACCTCACATATGCAGATGATAACACACTTATGGCAGAAAGTGAAGAAGAACTAAAGAGCCTCTTGATGAAAGTGGGAGTGAAAACACTGGCTTAAAACTCAACATTCAAAAAATGAAGATTCCATCACTTCATGGCAAATAGATGGGGAAACAATGGAAACAGTGAGAGACTGCTTTTGGGGGCTCCAAAATCGCTGCAAATGGTGATTGCAACCACGAAATTAAAAGATGCTTGATCCTTGGAAGAAAAGCTATGACCAACCTAGACAGCATATTAAAAAGCAGAAACATTACTTTGCCAACAAAAGTCTATCTAGTCAAGGCTATGGTTTTTCCTGTGGTCATGTATGGATGTGAGAGTTGGAGTATAAAGAAAGCTGAGTGCTGAAGAATTGATGCTTTTGAACTGTGGTGTTGGAGAAGACTCTTGAGAGTTCCTTGGATGGCAAGGAGATCACACCAGTCCATCCTAAAGGAAATCAATCCTGAATATTCACTGGAAGAACAGATGCTGAAACTGAAATTCCAATACTTTGGCCACCTGATGTAAAGAACTGACTCACTGGAAAAGACCTTGGTGGTGGGAAAGATTGAAGGTAGGAGGAAAAGGGGAGAACAGAGGATGAGATGGTTGGATGGTATCATTGACTCGATGGACATTAGTTTCAGAAAGCTCTGGGAGTTGCTGCTGTGCAGGGAAGCCTGGTGTGCTGCAGTCCATGGGGCTGCAAAGAGTTCAGTCAACTGAACTGAACTGAGCTACTGGATTTCATCTTTTTCTTCTTTTGCCAAAGCACTTTGAGTCCTAAAAATGATTCTTTATTCCTATTTTTAGAAAAATTTAATTTAATCATGTTGTTTCAATCAGGATTTCATTTTGGATATTATCAGCTACCTTTTCATCATCTATTGAGATAATCATACTTCTTTTTCTTATAAAACTTTATTGCATCTTTTAAGGTCTGGTTTCATAAATTATAAAACTCCTTCTTATGGATAATATGTTCACTATGGTGAGGATAAATATTATTGAAACTTAAATCAGAGGAAAAAGCCTTTGATTTTTATTTATATGCTTAATTTTGGTAAACTGCTTGAAAAATCTATAAAGGCTATCAATGCCTTTCTTAAAGTTAACTGCAAATTGGGAGCCAGATCTAGACTAATACACACAACCTGAAAATTCAGCCAAATGTAATTTAAAATATATCCATAAGGCAGCAAACCAGGAAATCTGAAAGTGCTATGGAATTTACAAATTATATAAAAATGTGTTACAAAGCCCTGAAACATCAAAATGCTGATAGAATGTGAGAAATTTATAGGATTGTTCATGTCAAAAACACAAATGCTTTCTTTTCCTTGAATAATTTTTACCAGAGAAATACTTACAATATTTGACCCATTTATAGTAAAGAGTTACATTAAAATTCAGCTTCATTGCTAAGCTTTCTCATTTGAGTAGCTGAAAAAGATTATCTGTTAATTCCTATGTGGACTGAGAGCAGTCTCTTCATTACTAAAAGATCCTGGTGGAGACAGAGACAAAGTATAAGTGCATTTGAATACCATTATATCTTTTTTTTTTTATCAGAAAATGAACCAAACTTGATGGAATATAACATTTATAAATGTGATCATGCTAAGCAGAGTCATTCATCCACCATATGGACAACAGTTCCAACGGTGAGCATATGTTCAATCAGAGGAAAGTGGACTTGGCCACAACTTGACAGAATTATAGTTCATCAACTTTAGATGCATCATTATCATAAAGAAGAAACTTTAACACAGTGTACACTCTATTTAAAAAATCTGCAATCCTTTTAGCATAATGTAATCAGTTTGAATAATTAGCTAGAAGATACACTTACAGCAACCAGAAATCATTAATTAAAAATTTGTCAGTTTACTGTGGCTAGTTGAGGTCAAGTGGGGACCATTTTAATACTCCATTACATGAAAAGAATGTGTTCACACATTACGTAAGGCACACACTGAATGACTGGGTATGTTCCTACTGCATGACCCTTCTTATTTACTGAAAAGCTATGCCTAGCAGGACTTTCAAGAACTGAGGGGATGGAAACGGGAAAAAGAGAAACCGAGTGTTGCCAAGTAAGCCTGCTTTGAAGGCAGCAGTAAACACCATCTTTGTTTCATCTCTGCTTCCCTTTGAGGTCTTTGCAGGTCTGTAAGGAGAGGATTTGACCAAGAATCAGAACTGAGTTCTAAAGGTATCTCTGAATCCTTAGGAACTGGGCCTTTGAGCAAGTATTAGCTTATTCTGTCTGCATCCTTGATGTCATCATATATGAAATGGTAAGAAGAACCTGTTTCTAAGCCATATACATTGTTCACACAATAGGGAACAAGACTGAATGAATCCAAGTGGCGGCAGTGCCCATATGCTGGGACCAGAAGATGCTGGTCAATGAGAACACTCAGAGTTTCCTGGAAGGTGAAAGATGATTTTTGTAGGAGAAAATAGGAAGAATGTGGCTTTCTGCTCCCTGGGCTGCACCTAGATGACCAGGCTCTACGTTATTTCTCTCCTGCACCAAAGAATCAAAGCATAGTCCCTTCCTTTTTTAAAAAAAATATATAAATTTATTTATTTATTTGGAGGCTAATTACTTTACAATAGTGTATTTGTTTTGGCATACATTGACGTGAATCTGCCACGGGTGTACATGTGCTCCCCATCCTGAACCCCCCTCCCACCACTTTCCCCATCCAATCGCTCTGGGTCATCCCAGTGCACCAGCCCCAAGCACCCTGTATCATGCATGGAACCTAGACTGGCGATTCACTTCACATATGATAACATATATGTTTCAATGCCATTCTCCTAAATCATCCAACCCTCATCCTCTCCCACAGAGTCCAAAAGACTGTTCTATACATCTGTGTCTCTTTTGCTGTCTCACATACAGGGTTATCATTACCATCTTTCTAAATTCCATATATATGTGTTCAGTTCAGTTCAGTCACTCAGTCGTGTCCGACTCTCTGCGATGCCAGGCCTCCCTGTTCATCACCATCTCTCGGAGTTCATTCAGACTCATGTCCATCGAGTCTGTGATGCCATCCAGCCATCTCATCCTCGGTTGGCCCCTTCTCCTCCTGCCCCCAATGCCTCCCAGCATCAGAGTCTTTTCGAGTGAGTCAACTCTTCGCATGAGGTGGCCAAAGTACTG
>SJYV01022726.1:22505-34901 GCA_006410875.1 Neotragus pygmaeus
GTATTGGTGTTTTTCTTTCTGGCTTACTTCACTCTGTATAATAGGCTCCAGTTTCATCCACCTCATTAGAACTGATTCAAATGTATTCTTTTTAATGGCTGAATAATACTCCATTGTGTATATGTACCGAAGCTTTCTTATCCATTCATCTGCTGATGGACATCTAGGTTGCTTCCATATCCTGGATATTATAAACACTGCTGCTATGAACATTGGGGTACACGTGTCTTTTTCAATTCTGGCTTCCTTGGTGTGTATGCCCAGCACTGGGATTGCTAGGTCATAAGGCAGTTCTATTTCCAGTTTTTTAAGGAATCTCCACACTGTTCTGGAGAAGGCAACGGCAACCCACTCCAGTACTCTTGCCTGGAAAATCCCATGGATGGAGGAGCCTGGTGGGCTTCAGTCCATGGGGTTGCTAAGAGTCGGACACGACTCAGCAACTTCACTTTCACTTTTCACTTTCATGCATTGGAGAAGGAAATGGCAACCCACTCCAGCGTTCTTGCCTGGAGAATCCCAGGGATGGTGGAGCCTGGTGGGGTTTCGTCTATGGGGTTGCACAGAGTCAGACACGACTGAAGCGACTTAGCAGCAGCAGCAGCAGCCACACTGTTCTCCATAGTGGCTGTACTAGTTTGCATTCCCACCAACAGTGTAAGAGGGTTCCCTTTTCTCCACACCCTCTCCAGCATTTATTGCTTGTAGACTTTTGGTTAGCAGCCATTCTGACTGGTGTGAAATGGTACCTCATTGTGGTTTTGATTGGCATTTCTCTGATAATGAGTGATGTTGAGCATCTTTTCATGTGTTTGTAAGCCATCTGTGNAGAGGCTTTTTGGTTCCTCCTCACTTTCTGCCATAAGGGTGGTGTCATCTGCATATCTGAGGTGATTGATATTTCTCCCGGCAATCTTGATTCCAGCTTGTGTTTCTTCCAGTCCAGCATTTCTCATGATGTACTCTGCATAGAAGTTAAATAAGCAGGGTGACAATATACAGCCTTGACGTACTCCTTTTCCTATTTGGAACCAGTCTGTTGTTCCATGTCCAGTTCTAACTGTTGCTTCCTGATCTGCATACAGATTTCTCAAGAGGCAGGTTAGGTGGTCTGTTATTCCCATCTCTTTCAAATTTTCCACAGTTTATTGTGATCCACACAGTCAAAGGCTTTGGCATAGTCAATAAAGCAGAAATAGATGTTTTTCTGGAACTCCTTTGCTTTTTCCGTGACCCAGCAGATGCTGGCAATTTGATCTCTGGTTCCTCTGCCTTTTCTAAAACCAGCTTGAACATCATCTTTAAAATATTCCTCTCTTTCTGGGAATATACTGTGTAATCAATTTTTTAGTTAAACATTGCCTTTTCCATCACATCCACTCAAGCACCGTTCCATGCTTTTCTTAGAACATTTTCTTTAGTGTGTGCGCTAGCCTTTATATACCTTCAAATGCTCTTTTGACATAAACTTTGTAGTATTGTTTGAGCAACATCTTAAACTTTTCTAGAGTATTGTTCTGTAAGTTTTCTTGTGTTTGAGGTGAAGAATTTTTTGCATTGTTAAAGATCAATAATGAAGACAATATCAAAAATACTATCAGACTTTTAACATAGAGGATGGCATACTGATAAAAACTTTTAAAAATAAACATTTATTTGTCATAAAAAATTAAGTTTTGAGAATTCTGAGAAAAACTATAAATATATGTCAACAAAAAAGAAGGTCATATGGTAGTTGATTACTGTGAACTATATCTAAGTAGTGTTTATCCATATACTATTTATTTGTACAATGTGTAACTATGTATACTGTGCAGTATATGGTTATAACTGTCTATTTTATATCTAGTATTTTTAAATTTTCATGAATTAATCTTTGCATCTAATTACAAGCAGTGATTTCCCTATCCCTTTGCTAGTTTAGACCTGTTCCTTAGAAGTGAGTGCTTTTCTCTCTTTAGCTTTTTTTTTCTCAAAAATAATATTCTTCCAGTGCTAATTCTCTATCCATCATTTTGGTCATTGATTATCTTTTGACAAGACAGGTGAAACATATCTCTTTTTTGCAAGACTTCTAGCTTCCCTTCTCCCATATTGAGTATATATACTTTTTCCTTGGGATTTAGTTCATTTTTAAAAATGCCCCATTACATAGATGTACCACGTCTTCTTTATCTATCCCTTTGTTGATGGACATTTAGGTTGCTTCCATGTCTTGGCTATTGTAAGCAATGCTATAATGAACATTAGGATGCTTGTATCCTTTCAGATCATGTTTTTCTCTGGGTCATGCTCAGGAGTGGGATTGTAGGGTCATATGGTATTTCTGTTCACTGTATGAGATGCTTCTTTCCTATTTCCCTGGACTCTGTCATTTCCTTTCTTTTCCTTGGCTTTTCTTTTTCTTTACTTTATGAATGCTGTTTTGCTGCAATCATGCAGATTGTTTAGGTTTTGCCAGAGATTCTGCATTTCTGGATGATGCTAATGCTATTGGTCAAAAAAACACACTTTGAACAGCATTGTCTTAGATTAGTACTGTCCAGTCAAAACATAATGCAAGCCAAATCTATAATTTTTAAATTTCTGATAGTCATATTAAAAATGTTAAAGAAACAGGTGAGTTACATAATTTTAATATTTTTATTAACTCATATATTCAGACAGGTAGCATTCAACAGGCAATCAATATCTACTTATTCTAAAGATATTTTCATCATTTTTCATACTAAATATTTGAAATCTGGTACATGTATTACACTATACAGCATGTCTCAGTTTGGAGTAGCCACATTTCAAAAGCTGAATAGCCACATGTGGCAAAACATAGCCCAAGGGGACCTCCTGCATACGTGCACCAAGACACACTGAGACATGTGTACAAAAATGTTCACAGTGATGATGCTCAACCTAGAAAAACAATGGAAAAATTTAAATGCTTATTAATGAATAAATGACTACTATGCAGGATTCAAACATCAACTGCAAACACCAAAAATAGAAATGGATATTAGGAAGAAAATTTGAATGAAAAACTACACTTGTAATACCATTTTATAAAGCTCAAAGAAGTACAAAAGCAAAACAATATACTCTTTTGGAATATATAAATATTTGTAAACTTACAAAAAATAGTACACTAAGAGAGTGATGAAAACAAAAGCTTGTGAATATGATGTGGGAAGGGCATGAGGATTGTGAGGGGCTGAGAAATGAGAAGAAGAGAAGCACATAAGAACTTGTGTTATCGGCATACACTAGTTCTTGGACAGGTAGTATAGCCAAAGATGCTATAGTTTATACAATGGTACTTCACAACTTTTAACGTGTTCTCTTGGCTGAGGTTCCCCCAGGAAGATAGAGCTGGCATGCTATGAGAAGTGATTTGAGAGAACAGGCTAGTGTTTTGGAAAAGAGAAACAAGGGAGATAAGAAAGCTAATGGAGTTAAGGATAACTGGGGCTCAAATCTGCCAGGACCTTCTGTGTAATCCAAAGAAGCCACCTCAGGATCCCAGGGTGATGCATTTATCACTGACACCTGCCTCTCTTGGTCAAAATTGCCCCACAGAACATTAACTTCCGACTTGCAGGCCGGGCAGGAATGACTTCCAGGAGGGACCAAGTCAGTTGCCCTCAGCCTTCCCTGTGGTGGTTTTTGGGAAGCCTCAGCCCCAGGTGAGAGATCAGCAGTTAGCTAAAGGAAGCTGGTTGTGACAGGAAAGGCTGGAGGAATAAAATGTCCTTGAGAGTGTGAAGCAGGAGAAGAGGGTTGTCCAAAAAACTTCCCTACACAATGCATATATTCTTATGCAGGTATCAAATACATCTTACAAGATAGTAAGAAAGAAAATTATATGCACTTTTTTTTTCTCTAGACAAAAATTATTTCATGGGTGCTTCATACTTATCAGATACTACTATGTCCCTAACTTGGCCTAATAGAGTGTACATGACCTGGCGTTAGCTGCTTCTCTAACCTCATTTTCTAACACCCTCTCTTTTCTTTACAGCAATTCATCAGCATTGCCTACAGATGTTCTGGGGGCTCACCAACTCCTGGACTCACCCTGAGGTCTTCATTGTTCCCTCTGCCAGGATGCACTTTCCATGGCTCATCTTGCATTGCATGAAGGTAGGTTCTGCTCACCATTCAGGTTCTCTTAGCAGTCTTGCTTGACCACCTCACCTTCACATGAGCATCCCCTACCTGGACCACTCGGGCGTCACTCTCTGTCTTCTTTGCTGCTTTCCTTTACATGGCATTTTTCACTCTTTGTTATTACATTATAAAAGTACTTTTGCCATCTGTCTCTCACTCAGGTGAAAGCTCTAGGAAGGCAGGGTTACTCCCTGTTCAATTCATACCTGTAACCCAACAGCCTAGAATAGTACCTGACACTTGATGAACATTTCTTGAATGCCCTCTTAAGTTTCACTTTTGAAAAGTTAAAAAATAGAACCTTAGCTAGTTCTCTTTTTAAATTTCAGATTCATGTAGATTGAGGCTAATCACTCATGTAGGTTTATCAAATTTTCAATGTTCTTTTTTTGAATTACATTTGATTCAATCTACCACAATCTCACCTACACTTTTTCTTCAAGAACTCAAATCTGAAAATGTTGCTTGGGAAATGCAATCTGTTTGTAATTAGCGCTGCCTTTTATAGAACCTAAGCTGATGTGTAAGTTTTAATGACACCTAAAACTGGACAAATACACATGGCTTCCAGTCTCGCTGAGTGCTTTGCATGGTATTATATGAAGTATTGCATAGAGTGGTCATTTGTTAGCTCTTCCAGACAAACACTTGGCTCCCATGAAAGCATATTTGAGGATACAGTTATAACCAAGTGGTTATGGGCTTTCTGAAATGACATAGTCTGTGTGTTTGTGAATCAAAAGGGTTAGCAGAAATGTATTTCACAGTTTCAATAAATTTAGGATAATACTAATGTTTGTATTTAGCCATAGGTTATTGTCATATTTTAGCTTCCATTGAGCAATTTGGGTACTATTTGTAGTTGCTTTTCCTCTGATAAACTGTACATTTAAAACCAATTCTTAAAGCTCTCCACATGGGAAATGCTGTATACTAGCATATATTTTATATTAAGCCACATGGTCTTGCTCATAAGGCCAATGGCATCACAGAGCTGATCAATGGGAAGTAATGTAAATGCTTCTTCAGTAACTCTATTAACTTTCTTTTCTTCCCTGTTTCCCTTTTCCAAAACTCCTAACCTGTTCTCTGGAATCAAAAGCAAGAAGTTGTAACTCTGAAAGTGGAAAAATAGTGATACTTTATTGTTGGCACTCAGGGCACCTACCTAGGAGGGGTTCAGATACTGTCTAGAGTCTCATTTTTGACTCGGCTACACATGATGGGTTTCTAAAGAGAAAGGACATTCACAGTCGGGGCTGGCAAAACTCTACCTCAAAGGTAGAGTTGCTTCATTTGTGAGTGGGGCCCAACAGACCTAATGTGTCTGTTGATTGAGTTACTTATATGACAAATATCAGTGATTGGTAGTCACTAAAATAAAAGCAAGAGGCAGATTTTGTTTTTGTAATTCAAAAAAAGTTAAAGAATATTTTTTTCTTTTAAAATAATCAAAAGTGAAGGAGTCTTTTACTTGTAGCTTTATACCCAAACCTTTACTACTTAGCTTCAAACTAAAGAATAAAGAAAACATGAAACACCAAAATATTTGGTACTTGAAGTTTTTTCGTCCTTCACGGCACTACGTATAACTATGTGTGTGTACATGAATTTGTGTGTATATAATACAAAACAGTAAATTTAGTAAAATGATTTCAAAATATAAAGAGCCCAAATACTGAAAAATAATTTGAAGTTAATGATTTTCCTACTACTGTAATAAAAATGGTGAACTTTTTTGTTTTTATGTTTGTTCTTTTTATATCAGGGGATTTAATGAACAGTTCTCAAAAGAGTGCCTGTTTACAATGGCACTTGTTTTCTCAAGGGAACTTGCCAATAATTGGAATGTCTATTTCTACATAGATGAGAGAGGGAAAAATACTGAAGTCTTTCTAAGATTTAATGCAACATTTCATCAAAGATTACAAGACAGAAACAGAGTACTAACAAAATTTAAAATTGTAAGAAAATTTAACTTGTGTTGCATTGGAGTGTTGTTTTCTGTGAATACACAATCCTCATTTTCTTTGCTATTTCATGCCAAGTATTTCGGCTGTGCCATCATCAAATATCAATTGGAAAAAACATGTCTGTCAGCAGCTCATTTTCTCATCAATTTAAGCTACTAAACTATAAATTTTTAACAAACTGCAGATGGCCTCAAAGGCTGTATTGACTGTATAGAAAATACACTGGATGCTTTCTAAATGTGTTGCAAAATAGAAAGCATTTTTCTAAGTTAAGACATTATATCCTTTTCATTGAAAACCAAAAAAAGATTGTATTGCCATTTAAATACTCTCCATTAGTATTTTTAGGAAACAGTGCAATTTCCAATAAAAAACAAGTTCAAGAAAAGATCTCCAAGAATTAACAAATTATCGTTAGGGTACCCTCAACCTCTGCACTCAATCTTCCCACAAATTGACCCATGATAAAGCCAGCATACATAGACCATATAGTTTAGAAAATCATATTTTCACAGTGATAGACATGATTTAAAAATTAATTTATTGGCTCATTTACCGAATGCGTAAAAAAAATTTCAAAGTAATAAAAGGCAAATCCCTATTAGAATAGGTATTTAAAAGATGCTGATGTCATTATGTAGTAAGCCAAGGTAACAACCAGTGTAGCATTTATTAATAACATTTTACTATTACTATGCTTCAAATGTCTTTGCAAAATTGAACTTTTAAAATTATATTTTATTGCTTTGAGAGGCCTGTTCTTTAGATGGGAGCTAATCTTCACTATTGTGTATTACAGTAAAAAATTTGAATATTAAATTTAAATATTTACAGCTACCTTTCAATGAAATCCTTAAGAAGGTTAATTTTGAAAATGTGTTAAAGGCAATTTTACATCAAATTCTATGTATTCTGTGTAACTGACAAGAGAAAATTTGGCATTATGTACCTTAAAATACATTGAATGTAACCAAAAATGAGCTCTAAAAGCCTCTTAATGGGATTTATGATTTACAGAGACCTCAGGACAATAGGTTAGTAGAATCTAAACTTCAGATTCCTCACCCATGAATTGAAAGCTTTGGACAGAATTATGTCTAAAACTCTATTAATGAGAACATTCTACAATTCTATCCTGGAAAGAGACAGAAACTTACTTAGTTGTTGCTGTTTCATTAAACTAAATTCTTGACCCCTAATTATATCTCAGATTCTTAAAATGATTTTGTACATACTGTCAGTTATTATATTCTTATTTTTAATGATTTTAGATAATTTTACATGTAAAATCTTAGGGAATATTAATTCTTTTTGTTTGAATTGTGTGTGTACATTTGTGCTTACAATATAGTTTGAATAATTGAAATCAGTGTATACTGCCTGAATCTGAAGTTATGATTTTTACATCACTTTTTAAAACCTATTCACATGTGTAAGGATGAAACTGGATTTCATACATAAAAAATAGTTTGAAAACTCTATATGTATATCAAAACTTAGGTATTTTTGTTCATTTAAATGTGAGTCCTTCAAATTCAAGGATTCTTTATTATTTATCTTATCCTCTCTGTTTACAATCTAGCAGGGAGTTGATACCCTAATTCTCAGTAAAAATAATAACTATCACTAACATTTATTCAGCTCTTACATTAGATGTTGAACCAATTGCTTGTATATGTCACTCATTTAGTAATCACAAATAACTTTTTTTATAAGAATACTATCATCAGTTTTTAAATTTATATTTTGTGTTATTTTAAATTGAAATATAGTTGATATGCAATTTTATATAATTTACAAGCGGGCAATATAGCGAATCATAATTTTTAGAGTTTATACTCCACTTACAGTTGTAAAATATTACTAATGTTCCCTGTGTTGTACAGTTTATCCTTGCAGTTTATTTTGTACATAATAGTTTGTATCTTTAATCTCTTGCCCTATTTTACCCCTCCCCACTTCTCTCTTTGGTAACTACTAGTATGTCTATGAATCTGCCTCTTTTTCATTATCTAATTTTTTAAAAGAGAAAAGTGGACTCAAAGAACTTAATTAACTTTTCTAGTTTATAAGAGGAAACACTAATTTTATAATCCAAATAGATAGCACTTAACAACCTCACTATAATTCATTTATTTCCCATTTATTAAATGACATTGTATCCTATTTATAGTCCATAATTTTTTAGCTACTTCCCTCATGAATGAGCAAGTAGACTATCTTTAGACTGTCAGTAATATACACAACAATGCTACTAAGCACTTGTAATATACTTCAGTATGTATGTGTAGATTATTCTCATACTCAAAGAACTCAAAATGGTAAACAAAATGTGATCTATACATTGATGCAATGTTATTAAGCCTATTTTAAGGAGAAAATTCTGACACATGTTGCAACATAGATAGGCCTTGAGGACAGTGCAGTAAGGCAGTCAGTAATCAAAGAACAAATACTGTGTGATTCCACTTAAATGAGGCATATGGGATAGTTAAATTCAAAGAGATAGAAAGAAGAATGGTGGTTTCCAGGGGTTGGAAGGAGAAGAGAATGAGGAGCTGATGTTTAACGGGTATTGAGTTTCAATTTGGAAAGATGAAAAGTTCTGGAGATGATTGTGATGGTTGCACAGCAATGTGAATATAAGCAAAACCACTGAACTGTACTCTTGAAAATAGTTTGAATGCTAAGTTTTGTTATACATATTTTATAACAAAAAAACCCACAAAATAAAGCTTTGTTAAGTACTATTTGCATCCCCAAAAGATATACTATTGCAAATTCTTATTTATTCTATGTAGATATAAGAGAAGACTTTGTATCTGCACAAGTCAGAGCTTCATTGGAGAAGTAGAACTTGGTGATGCAGATTTGGGAGCATTAGCAGATAGAGGATATTTATGTTCTTGGGACTGAATTAGGTCAGTTAAGGACTATGGTCTTTCCTGTGGTCATGTATGGATGTGAGAGTTGGACAGTGAAGAAAGCTGAGTGCCAAAGAATTGATGCTTTTGAACTGTGGTGTGGGAGAAGACTCTTGAGAGTCCCTTGGACTGCAAGGAGATCCAACCAGTCCATTCTAAAGGAGATCAGTCCTGGTTGTTCATTAGAAGGACTGATGCTAAAGCTGAAACTCCAACTTAGGCTACCTCATGGGAAGAGTTGACTCATTTGAAAAGACCCTGATGCTGGGAGGGATTGGGGACAAGAGGAGAAGGGGACAACAGAGGATGAGATGGCTAGATGGCATCACCGACTTGATGGACATGAGTTTGGGTGAACTTCGGGAGTTGGTGATGGACAGGGAGGCCTGGCGTGCTGCGATTCATGGGGTCTCAAAGAGTCAGACATGACTGAGTGACTGAACTGAACTGAACTGAACTAAAGGACTATACATAGATAAGATATCTGGGAGGCCCAAGACTTGGCCTGAGCCATTCTGAAAATTACTGGCCAGTCAAGGAAGGACAAGTCTGCAAAGAAGACTAAAGAATAGCTATAAAGGTTAAAACAAATAAACAAAACAAAACAAAGAGAGAGAGAGAGAGAGAGAGAGAGAGAGAGAGAGACAGAGAGAATGTGGTATCATGGAAGGAAAGAAAGAATTTCAAAAAGAAAACTTGACCTTGAATCATTTGGGAATGTTTTACAGTGTTCTTTTGAAATTCCTTTCATCTCTAGTTTCCATGATTTTATTATCTTCTGACTTTCCTTGGTCATTTCTTTGTCATCTCTTTTATTTAGTGTCTCTGCTTCTGCTGCTGCTAAGTTGCTTCAGTCGTGTCTGACTCTGTGCAACGCCAGAGACAGCAACCCACCAGGTTCCCCCGTCTCTGGGATTCTCCAGGCAAGAACGCTGGAATGGGTTGCCATTTCCTTCTCCAATGCATGAAAGAGAAAAGTGAAGTCGCTCAGTTGTGTCCGACTCTTCACGACCCCATGGACTGCAGCCCACCAGGCTCCCCCGTCCATGGGATTTTCCAGGCAAAAGTACTGGAGTGGGGTGCCATTGCCTTCTCCATTTAGTGTCTCTATTAAACCTTAATTTGATCTACCCCAAGGTATACTTGCCCTAAAAAAGGGAATTACTACCCTCTGCAGTATTCTTGCCTGGAGAATTTCGTGGACAGAGAGCCTAGAGGGCTACAGTCCATGGGGTCACGAAGAGTTGGACAGGACTTAGCGACTAACATTTTTACTTTCAAGGTATACTTGATGAGTTTAATTATACAAGAAGAACTGCTGATGAAACTCTACTAAGCTACTCTGTTCTTGGACGGGAACTATTGAGAGAAAAAATTTCACTGGAAATGAAAAAGACTGCTGATGATTGACTGAAATGAAATTGTATGTCACAAAATTATTTTGCAATTAAAAAAGCTTCCCATCACCTAAAGAAAAAAGGACTATGATAGAGGAAAAAATATATATTTTGGATGAAGACAGAGACTTCTGTATAGAAAAAGAAAAATTGAGTAGGAAATTTTGTTTGTAAAAGGAATAAATTTTTCTAGTCAGGAAGTTGTTTTGTTTATTTTTACCAAAGTAAATTCTAATATGTTATCCCAGGCAAGATTTTTCCTTTCAAAAATTTGCAGTCTAAGTGGTGGTAGTGGTGGTGGTTTAATAGCTAAATTGTGTCCGACTCTTAGGGACCCCAGAGACGGCAGCCCACCAGGCTCCCCTGTCCCTGGGATTCTCCAGGTAAGAACACTGGAGTTGGCTGCCATTTCCTTCTCCAATAATTAGGCTAGCACTGAGATAATTTGAAACATTGGTTTCAGAGAGTCTTATTTTTCACACTAGCTATAAGAAGTTTTTGAGACACCTGAACCATACTCTTTTGATTTGATTTCTCTAAGACCCAGGCCTGAATCATGAAAGCAAGAGAATCATGATTCCACGCATAGCAGATAAAAGACACTTGTAACCCCTTTGCTACACTGTTCCCTAAGGGTTGATATAAATACATTAATCATTATGCCAGGAACTAAATTTATATTATAGCTTGCACAAGTGCATCATGACAAGCAAGGTACTGTATGTTTCAAGCTATCATATTTAATTAAGACTTTTTAACAGGTCTTTCCTTCTGTGGGAGAAGAATTTAAAGCATTTAAAATAATGTTATCTGGCTTCCTAAAGTTTACTACAATTTGGATAAATTAAACAAAAAGTATTATAACTGTTTTGTAGATTCCTATTATTTTTCTAAAATATAAACCAGAAAGATGAATTGAAATCACTTCCTCAATGAAAACCTCTAATAGACTCTAATAACTAATGCCTTTTATTACAACAAAGTTTAATAATAGAATGGTATTATTGTTTTTATGTAATATATTAAAATTTAAAGTTATTAATATATTTATATTTATAATAATTACAAATTTATATATTTTATTATATATACACATATATATATAGTTATCAATTCTCAGATACACGATTAACAAGTACAATGACATAACTTGAGAGAGTACTGTATAGTTTGTCCAGTGAAATAGTTGAAAGATCTATGTAAGGTTCATTAAATTTATGATATTCAAAATGTGTACGATCATTATACATCTATTTATACACTGAATTATGTTTCAAAAGTGCCTTGTGGTTAATGTTGCTTCTTGTATATACACTAAGAATAATTTTAAAAGATTAATTAAATAAATCCTCAGAAGCAGATATAATGCATACATATAATTACTATCTCCCTGTCACATGTGTGACCAACCTAGAGAGTGTATTGAAAAGCAGAGACATAACTTTGCCAACAAAGATCTGTCTAGTCAAGGCTATGGTTTTTCCAGTGGTCGTGTATGTATGTGAGAGTTGGACTGTGAAGAAAGCTGAGTGCTGAAGAATTGATGCTTTTGCACTGTGGTATTGGAGAAGACTCTTGAGAGTCCCTTGGACTGCAAAGAGATCCAACCAGTCCATTCTAAAGGAGATCAACCTGGGTGATCTTTGGAAGGAATGATGCTAAAGCTGAAACTCCAGTACTTTGGCCACCTCATGCCAAGAGTTGACTCACTGGAAAAGACCCTGATGCTGGGAGGGGTTGGGGGCAGGAGGAGAAGGAGATGACAGAGGATGAGATGGCTGGATGGCATCACTGACTCAATGGACATGAGTTTGAATGAACTCCGAGAGATGGTGATGAACAGGGATGCCTGGCATGCTGCAGTTCATAGGGTCGCAAAGAGTCAGACACGACTGAGCAACTGAACTGAACTGCACTGAACTTGAGCATTCTTTGGCATTG
>SJYV01022728.1:0-43949 GCA_006410875.1 Neotragus pygmaeus
GGGGGACTCTGCAAACAAATAACACTGGAGTGTGCTCGCAGTGCCTCAGCCACACTGGACCTGCCCCCGCTTGTGGGGCACACAGCTCAGGCTCTAGGTTGCTCCACTGGGAACCGTCTGAGGCCAGCCCTGGGCTGCATGCACCTCCCTGGTCTAAGCCACTCAGGTTCAGGCACTCAGGTAGTCCTCAGAGGTGCACTCGGTTGGGTCTGCGTTTTGTGCCCTTCCCAGATCCAAGTAGCTCAGATGTTTGGCTAGCGCTGTCGCTCCGACTTATCGCTTCTCCTTCCCTGCTGCTTGGTTTTCTGGGTGTACAACTGGCACATCTTCTCAGGCGGATGATGACTGTCTAAAACCACAAGAAGTCTTAGTTAGCAAAGAAACCCGGTTGCAGTTTGGCAGATAATGTCTCTCTGGGGCTGCGATCGCCCCCTTCCGGCCCTTCTGGCTCTGGCTGCCTGTCACCGGAGGGGGATGGTCTGCAGCCGGCTAATTCTGACCTGTCCTTTGTTCTATGTGTAGTCCTGGTGGTGTCTTATGTTAGAGCTTTTCCTGTAGTAGCTCTCCCACAGTCTGGTTTGCTAGCCCGTTAGCTTGCTCTGATTAACCTCGGGGCATTTGCACCCGATCCTTAAAAGGCAATGCAGCCTGTGCCTCCCTGCCCAACCCCCTCCTGCTAGTGGCGAATGCAGGCGTCTGCGCTGCTTCTCTGCTGGGGAAGTTACTGTTGGGCTCGTAACCCGTGGGTTTTAATTATTTATTTATTTTTCCTCCCTGCGCTGCGACTTCAAGTCTCAGCGCTTTCAAGTCTCGCCACAGACTCAGCTGTGAGAGTGTTTCCTAGTGTTTGGAAACTTCTCTCTTTTTAAGACTCCCTTTCCAGGATGCAGCTCTGTCCCTAGCTCTTTTGTCTCTTTTTTTGTCTTTTATATTTTTTCCTACCTCCTTTTGAAGATAATGGGCTGCTTTTCTGGGTGCCTGATGTCCTCTGCCGGCATTCAGAAGTTGTTTTGTGGTATTTACTCAGCGTTTAAATGTTCTTTTGATGAATTTGTTGGGGAGAAAGTGGTCTCCCCATCCTATTCCTCTGCCATCTTAGGACGGTCCCCCAATTTTTTTTTAAATTTATTTATTTTAATTGGAGGTTAATTACAATGTTGTATTGGTTTTGCCATACATCAACAATGAATCTGCCACAGGTGTACATGTGTTCCCCATCTTGAACCCCCCTCCCACTTCCCTCTCCATACCATCCCTCTGGGTCATCCCAGTGCACCAGCCCCAAGCATCCGGTATCCTGCATTGAACCTGGACTGGCGATTCATTTCTTATATGATATTATACATGTTTCAATGCCATTCTCCCAAATCATCCCACCCTCTCCCTCTCCCACAGAGTCCAAAAGACAGTTCTATACATCTGTGTCTCTTTTGCTGTCTCGCATACAGGGTTATCGTTACAATCTTTCTAAATTCCATATATATGCGTTAGTATACTGTATTGGTTTTTTCTTTCTGGCTTACTTCACTCTGTATAATCAGCTCCAGTTTCATCCACCTCATTAGAACTGATTCAAATGTATTCTTTTTAATGGCTGATTAATACTCCATTGTGTATATGATTGGAATTTAAATAGAATTCTCAGCAGCACTGTCTCCTTTGGTATGGACATGTAAATAGTATCCTTAACTTAAATCGATTGGATTCCCAAGACAAAGAGTAAACTGGTGAAAGTGTTAGTTGCTCAGTTGTGTGCGACTCTTTGCGACCCCATGGAACTGTAGCCCACCAGGCTCCTCTGTCCATGAAATTTTATAGACAAGAATACTGGAGTGGGTTGCAATACCCTTCTCCAGAGATCTTCCCAGGATTGAACCTGGGTCTCTTGCATTGCAGGTAGATTCTTTACCATCTGAGCCACCACATGAGACAAAGAGAAAATTGGTGAGTTGAAGGTAAATTCTGTGAGGTGAAGGATAACATTACCCTTGACCCTCTCATTTCCTTGCATTCAGATGAAGCACACATTTGGCTGGTATTAATCTTTATTGTACACCAGTGATGAATCATCCCCAAAGCCTTTGCTTATTATCTCCAGGTTCCCAGGTTTTTTTTTTTTTTAATTGAGGCATAATTTTTATTTAGTAAAATTACAAATCTTATGTGTACAGCTTTTTACTGATGACTTGGTCATTTATTTTTTGTTGATGACAATTTAATTTGTGTTTAGTTTTTCTTAATATAAAATACTATGAATATTTTTGAGTTTTTAATAAGCATAAAGTACTTTTATATTTATAAGAATTTCCATACTGCTTTCCAAAGTGATTGTGTAATTTTATATTACCAGTTAGTGCCTCTAGATCATGTGGTTATGGTAATTTTTAAATTTTTACTTAAAATTTTTTTGTATTATGTTTCTATACTAAAAAAAGACTTAGAGTTTCTAGAAGAAATATTAAATTATATATTTTAAACATATAGTTGTAGGAAGAGGTGGAGGAAAAAATGGTTTCAACATTCCTATTATGGAATGGATAATTTCTTGGTTCTTGTTCTTTCTGATCATTAGCAATTTTTAATTGTTTGGAAAAAATGAGGAAATTGAAAAGAAATAAAGACATAGCAATGTAATAAAGGAGGAATGGAAAAACAAGAGAAGAGAAATAGTGAAAACTTTAGTTTTGAACAAAAATATTTTGAAAGAGAAAAATGAGGAATTATGAAAATCTTCAAACTAAAAATCAGCTAAAATGTACTTTCTCCTTCTCCTCCTCCTTTCTCTCCTTTCTTCCTTTCCCTTTTCAAATGTTTACAAAGGCATCCAAGAGCTACAAATCAAGAAATTATTTTTAGCGATATACTAAAATGTGAAGGATATTGGTGGATAAGTCTTGAAAAGAGTGCAATTTGTTCAGGAAGTATCTGTGGGAAAAGGATTAGTTTAAAGCATCTCATTTGGAAGATTCAGTGTGACGACTTTTCATAGGAGAGAGGAGAAATAGAGAGGGAAAGTATCTTGATTAAGCAGAGGCAGAGCCAACTGAAGGATCATCATCACTGGATGTAATTACCCATAATGCCTCATCTCACATGGGTTAAAAAAGCTAACCTCCAAGAATTTGCTTGTTTACTAAGAATCAGCAGAAACCAGATTCAAGTGGAGCAGAATCCACATGTGTGTTTCTCAAGAGAGTGCTGCCTATGGTTTCCTTCTAACCAACAGCTTTCTCAGGCCCTGCTTCAGGTCTTTGTTTCTCAGGCTGTAGATAAAGGGATTGAGGATGGAAGTTAAAACTGTGTAGACAATTGTTGCCATGTGGTCCCTGACAGTGTAGGTGGACACAGGCTGTAAATAGACATAGAAGATGCTTCCATAAAAGAGTGTTACCACAGTGAGGTGAGACCCACAGGTGGAGAAGGCTTTGTGTTTCCCAGCAGCTGAGGGAATTTTGAGAACCGCAAGGAGGATTTGTATGTAAGAAAAAGCAATGCATAGAAAGGGAGTCACCAAAAAAACAGATCCTTCTATCATCATCACAATTTCATTGACAAATGTGGAGGAGCAGGATAATTTCACCAGAGGGCTGAAGTCACAGAGGAAGTGGTGGATAATATTAGAGTCACAGAAAGTGACCTGATTCAGCAGAAGTGTATGTACGAGTGAGTGGAAATGAGGCAATGAGCAGGAGAAGGCCACCAGCAGGACACAGCGGTGATGGCTCATGATGGTGACATAGTGGAAGGGGTCACAGATGGCCACATAGCGGTCAAAGGCCATGACTACTAGAAGCCAGCTGTCAGTGTTGCCCAAGGCATATATAAAATACATCTGGGTCAGACACCCAGCATAGGAGATGGTCTTATGTGACAGGAAGTTCACCAGCATCCTAGGGACAATGGTTGTTGTGAAGCAAATGTCAATGAAAGACAGGAAACTCAAGAAGAAATACATGGGGGTGTCCAGTTGGGGGTCAGAGTGGATGGCCAGGATGATGAGCAGGTTCCCTGTTATGGTGACCAGATATATGATGAGGAAGAGGATGAAGAGTGGCTTCTGGTCCCCAGGCCGGGAGGAGAATCCCAGGAGGATGAATTCAGAGACTCTGCTGGTTTGGTTGAGTCTTTCCATTGACTCGCGTCTAGTTATATAGAAGAAGGTTTGTTATTTGTCATGTTCCAATTCCATAGCCCAAATCATGATAACCCAGCAAGTCTTTATTTCCTCTATTTGGTCACTATTAGTAGCTGTCCCAGGAAAGCTTGTCCAGCTTATGGTCGTTGATGTGGTCTTCCTTTCCCAAATTCATGGGCATCATAAGGGCCTTGTATTGCAAGCTGGAGAGACAGAAGAGTTTTCCTTTAGAAATTCCTGTGGTGGATTCATGTCGATGTATGGCAAAGCCAATAGAGTATTGTAAAGTAAAAAAAAGTAAAAAAAGAAAAAAAAGAAATTCCCAGAGGTGGCCCTCTCTGATTCAAGTTCCTTAGTTCCTATTCTGGGAAAAGTCCTATTTCCTTACTGGGAACATAGCAATAAAACTGAGAAATCTTTGCCTTTGTATAGTTTATGTTGTACTTTGGGAGATAGATCATCAACAAACAAATACATAACATAGTATCAGGTATGGATAAATTTTGTTAAGCAAATAGAGCAACATAAGAGAATGGAGCTGACTGGGGAGTGGAGGTGGAGGTATTTTAGATAGAGAAGTCAGAGAGCCCTCATTTTTTATTAAAGCAAATTCTGTTGCATAATTCTAAAGGTTTTTTTTTTTGCACTGTTTTGGATAGAATAAGAGCATTTGTGAAAATAATCAACAGGGCAAATCTAGGAAGAATGGTAAATGTAGTTCAACAGTATTTCTTCCTCCTCTTGGCAGAGAATGAGAGGTTCATCCTTCTTAGTTCATGGGATGTTGTCTATAATTTTTCCTTTCTTTAATTGCCCTGTCCTAAATCTCATGTGTACAGGATGGGCATCCTTTGTTGATTATTCAATTCATGTTAAAAAAATTCCTCTTTCATATGTTCATTCAAAAAATATATGAGAAACATGTTTATATACATTTTTTCAATCATATCCAGTTGTCCAACAGTGGATTGAAAAAGCCTGTTTCTTGGTACTGTAAAAAAAACTAGGTAATGAGAGATCTACACTAGCAAAGTGCTTTAAATAAAATTTTTTAGAGTCAGCATGTCCACCCATGCCTTGTGAATAGACATATTCCATAGGGATTTTTAAGCATTTTGAGACATTGGTTATATATTTTTGGTTACTATAAAAATCTCTACAATACACACTTAGATTATCCCTAGCTGTCAAATTGTCAGGCTAATTTCAGGTTTTTACAAGATTTTATGGAAGAAATGTTTGTTTAGGCATTTAGCTTTGAGTGAATCAATAATTATTACTTAAAGCTCAATGCATAACAAATATTTCTTCCATAAAATCTTGTAAAAACCTGAATACGTCCTGATGGCTCAGTGGGTAATGAATCCTCCTGCAATGCAGGAGACACAGGAGATGCAGGTGTGATCTGTAGTTTGGAAGATCTCCTGGAGAAGTAAATGACAACCCCCTCCAGTACTCTTGCCTGAAAAATTCCATGGACAGAGCAACTTGGGGGGGCTACATTCCAAAGTGTGCAGTCAACACAGCTGAGTGACTAAGAGAGCAAATGAAGTCAATATTGTTATTCATCAATATTTATTGAAAGTTTTTCCAAAATCGTGCTTATGCTAAATATCTCACTAAACCCCACAACAAAGAATTGGGAGAAGTGTGTTATCATCAGGTGCCTGAGTTTTATGGAGATGAAGCAGTTTGCCCAAGATCACTAAAGGCAGTAAATAGCCATCAGGATTTGAACCCCACTCTTATTGCAGACTCACTCTAAGTGTATGCTCCCAAGCATTGTGCTAAATCTCTTCTAGTTTTGGTATATTAAATTTCTATTACAATCAGGCAAGGTTCTCTTTTCTCATTTTGATAATTTCCTACATGAATTACCCTTTTATTCCCCTTAACTGACAATGCTTCTTCTCCCATACTTACTTACAAAACATCTTTCTATGTTGTAGAGATGGTAGAATTTGAAAATATGAATACCATGATTAACTGGCCATAATCAGGCAGAAATAATTGGCCATGCACGACGGGATATGTCTGGTATGTGGAGCTGTGGCCCTGTGGTGGTCACTGCCCTGGATTGAAGACAAAAAGTAAGGGTTTGTTTTGTCCTGCATCACCTGCTCACAAGCTGGTTCCCGATGTTTTGTGAATAACAAGGGAGATACCTTGTTTTTGTCTGTAAAGCAGTTTATCACACACAAATCAATGTTAAAAAAAAGAGTCATTTGTGAAAGGGCTGCTTGGGGAATGTTCAATACAACAATTAGTGGAGATTTTGTTGGATGGCATCACTGACTCAATAGACATGAGTTTGGGTTAACTCTGGGAATTGGTGATGGACAGGGAGGCCTGGCATGCTGCATCCATGGGGTTGCAGAGTCAGACACGACTGAGTGACTGAACTAAACTAACTGAACTGGTGAATGAATGGGGTTGAGTAATCTAGGTTGTAGATCTGAGGAACACTCAGGCTGATGACTAGAAAAAAGGAGGAAGATTTTGGATCTGAGAATCAGGAAGAACATTCGAAAAGCACAGAGTGAGTGAATGAGGCTGGGGATTCCATAGTTTTGTCTCTATTCTACTTATGGGCTCTGCTTCCATTAAAACACGTGGAATAGGGGGACTTATCTGCTGGTCCACTGACTAAAAAATTAAAACACGTGGTAAAGGGGGACTTCTCTGGTGGTCCACTGACTAAAACTCTATGCTGCCAACACAGGGGGCTTGGGTTCAATCATTGGTCAGGGAACTAGATCCCACATGACAAAATTAAGAATTCATATCCTACAACTAGGAGTCCACATGCTGCAATGAAGACCCAGTGCAGCCAACATTTTAAAAAATGTGGTATAGTTAGTCTAGAAGTCCAACTGGATGGATTTAAAACCAAATGGCATATGGAAATTTTACTTGGACCTTATGACTTCTCAATCCATGAGTTATTTGAAAGTATCTTGGAGGAAAGAGTAAGGTACCAAACTGGATTGGAGTAGCCAAGTGGGTGGCCAGTTTCCTGAAACTCACCTCCAGGTCCAGATGCTTTTCTTCCCTTCCCAGCCCCTCCAGGAGCTGATATGTACCACATATGCTCATCAGGTCAAGTCTGCTTCTCACACAAAGCTCAGCATCCTCATGTGTCTCCCATGAGCTTCTGGGCTGATCGACGAGAGAAGCTGGGATGGAGGAGGAGCTGATATACTACTCCAAAGGGATAACACGTTTCCCTTCGCTAATTTCAACACCCACTTCTTTCCCAACACCTGGTCCTGGACTCACTGCTGCTCTCCCAGCTCCAGATCTCAGAAGGCAGAGATGCTCTGACTCAAGTGGGAGGGCTCTCCTAATTGAGGAAGCCCAGCCAGCTTCTCATGAGTCTGAGGTCTGCTCTACTGGTCTCTGGGGCACCTGTTAGGCTGAGGGAGTTGAGGTGTGATGACCTCTCAGGGGAATTTGTCCCTAGAGAGGGAGTAGAAAGCAGACAGAGAAAGCAGAATGGGAATCACTGTCAGCATGACCGACTCCAAGGGGACAGGGGACTCCTGAGGCTTCCAGTTTAGATGTTAGGACTAATCTCAGAGCTTCCAAACCTCACTCAAAGGCATGCTTCAGTGTCCTTTACTATAGATTATCAAGAGTGGACAAACAATTATGTGGGTGAATACTTTTATTTTTGGAGACTCAGATGTGGACCAAGGTGTATTCTAGGTTTTGGGAGGTCATAAGTTAATGTGAAAGGCTGCAATTTTCAGGGGATTCCATTGGGGTAGATCAATGGTGTGTACATGCTTTCCACTGTCTGTCTGCATGTGGAGTAAATATTTTACTAGGTGAGATTAGGTTAACATTAATGTATATTTAAAGGGCAGGTTGCAGCAAAAGTTACTGTCACATGTAGCAAAGGAGCTTTGGAAAAAATGTATGTAATTCACAGTTTAGACTAAGAGCAGTGTTTTGAGGTTAAGTGTTGGGGAAAGGAGATATTTACTAGAATGTTGGCCTTGTCACTTAGTAGTTGCTTTTAATAAGCTTCTTAGCCTCTATGAGATTCAGTTTCTTCATCTGAAAAATTAGTGTAACAATTCTGGCACCAAAACAAGAAATGAAATTTCCTTTTGAGTTCTATACTGAGAATATTGTATATTATGGTGAATAATCGGAGAAGGCAATGGCACCCCACTCCAGTACTCTTACCTGGAAAATCCTATGGACAGAGGAGCCAGGTAGGCTGCAGTCCATGGGGTCGCTAAGAGTCGGAAATGACTGAGCGACTTCACTTTCAATTTTCACTTTCATGCATTGGAGAAGGAAATGGCAACCCACTCCAGTGTTTTTGCCTGGAGAATCCCAGGGATGGCGGAGCCTGGTGGGCTGCCATCTATGGGGTCGCACAGAGTCAGACATGACTGAAGCGATTTAGCATAGCATGGTGAATAATATTTACAACAATATCATAGGAAATAAAACACATTCTGCTACCACCCTCAGAGTACTACTGCCTCACATGGAACATCTATTTATTGAAGAATGATCACTGCAGTAATGTTAGTTAACACATCCATACATTTATGTGGTTACAACTTATTGACTTGTTTTGGTGAGAACTTTTATATCTGCTCACTCAGAAATTAAAAAAAAAAATTTTTTTCATATTGAGGTATAGTTGATGTACAATATTATATAAGTTTGGGTATCCAACACAATGATTCATAATTTTTAAAGTCATATTCCATTTATAGTTACTATAAAATATTGGGTATACCCCATGTACTGAACAATATGTCCTTGTAGGTTACTTATTTTATGCATAGTGATTGGTAACTCTGAATTCTCTACCCCATCTTGCCTCTTCCCTCCCCTCTTCCCTACTGCTAACCTATAGTTTGTTCCATGGATCCATGAATCTGTGTCTTTTTTTAATAGTTTTTTTTTTCCAGTAGTCTACATATAAGTATTATCAGACAGTACTTGTCTTTCTCTGTTTTATTTTTTAAGGGGAAATTGTTTTATTTAGATCCTTGTTTTTATTCAATGCAAGATTCTTTAAATTACATAGTGCCTTTACAATTTTGAAGTTTCACTTACGTGATTTCATATAATTCCGTAATAACTTAAAAAAAAAATCCCTAAACCTCTATTACCCCTCCCCTCTTCCCTCTCACCACTGGTGGCCACTAGTTTGTTCTCTGTATCTGTGAATCAGTCATCATCTGTCCTCACACAGAGTTATTACATTATTATTGACCAGACTTCTTATGATGTATGGTGCATCTCTGCAGTTTATTGACCTATAGCTGGAAGCTTGTATCTCTTAATCCCCTTCCACTTTCCCCCTCCCCTCCAAATCCCCTCTGGCTATCACTCATTTGTTCTCTGTATTTATGAGTCTGTTTTAATTTTTTTTTTAATTCCATATTAAAGTGATATCATATGGTATTTTTCTTTCTCTGTGTGACTTATTTTGCTTAGTATAATATCTTCAAGTTCATCCATCTTGTTGCAAATGGCAAGATTTCATTTTTTATGGCTGAGTAATATTCAATTTTATATGCATGTTACTGAAAGGTATGTGGGGTTTGGTTGCTCATCTCTCAAAAGTCAACAGACAGACCAGGTTGGTGGAAAGGAAAGTTTGCTTTATTTCAGGTGTGGCAACTGTGCAGGAGGGTGGCCGACATCTGTCCAAAGGCTGACTTCCACCCTGCCCCCAACAAACAGGGGGTGAGAGCTTTTACAGATGGAGTGGCNGGCGGGGGTGGGGGTGGGAGTGGGGGCGAGCTATGTATAGAAACAGCATAGTCATTTTCAAACGGGTCATCATTGATCTGACCAGCATCATCTTGGTTGTTTTAGGTACAGTTAATAATCTTCAGTTTCAGGGTCCATATGTTCCCATTTCTTTTCAGCCAGTTCTCAGAATTGTGGCCCCTTAGGTCCTGGGTGCAGTCTGGTCATCAAGCAGTTAACTTCTCCACCTGGTATTCTAGTATCTGTAAGACAGCTCATAGGGTATCTCAGAATATTATCTACAGCCCTTGAGAAAGAACTAAAGGTCCTTGACTTTAGTTCATGTGTAATGACCACTTAATGACCACGTTAGTATTATTTGGTCTCCTTTGACTGCTTTCCTTTGTTTCTGAAGTTCCTCTCTGATTAAACTTATTCTTTGATTGAACTTCACCGCAGACAAAAGGCAGGCAGAGGACATGTGGCCCTCGGGGTGGGCACCACCCAACAGTAGCATCCTGCTCTGTTTCATGCACCACATCTTTGTTTAATCTATCCATCTACTGCTGAGCACTTAGTTAGCTTTCATACCTTCTTTATTGTAAATAATGTTTCAGTGAAAATCAGGGTGCATTTTTTTGGATTAGTGTTTTTGTTTTTTTCAGGTAAATACCCAGAAGTGAAATTGCTGGATCATTTAGCAGTTCCATTTTTAACTTTTTAAATTCCTTCCAGTATATTTTTCCATCCACATTCAAATCTGGTGTAGTTAAAAGACCAAATTAGATTCCAATGTGTCAGGCAGAGGACAGTAATGTGTCTCTCTCATAACCAAGTATTTGCTTTAACCGGGGTGTTATTCTGGCTACAGAAACATAAAGTAGCAGTTACTATCTGACAGTCACAGTATGTCACAGAGCTTCAAAGGCAGGCATCCTCCTCTGCAACAGCAAACGTAATAATATGTGACTAAAGTGATAAGCCCAAATTACTATAGCTTAGGCATGTCTTTAAGGAACTCCTTGACATCGTCTTTCTAAATTGTACATAAATTGTATATAAAATGTCTCAATGGACATGAATTTGAGCAAACTCCAGGACATGGTGAAGAACAGGGAAGCCTGGCCTGGCATGCTGCAGGCCATGGGGTCTCAGAGTCAGACATGATTTAGTGACCGAACAACAACAAAATAAATGGTCTCAGAAAATTGTTTTAGTGTGGATTTGGTCCAATTCTTTCTCTCATGGAAAAATGGATTCTGGAACATCTCTTGTATTGGCCGTGACTCAGCACTACACATGAGATAAACAGTTAAGAACAGTAAACACTTGCTTTGAGGTAGTTTCTTAAGAAAGGAATATTGAATCTCATTCCTGCCTTTATTTTTCATTAGATGATCTCTCTTCAACTGCCTCAGTTCTTCCTCTTTTTCTGATTATTACCTGTCCTAACCCAAACTGGGCTTCTCTGGATAATCAGCTCTGGTTCAACTCTACCGCCCTCTATAGGCAAGCAGCAAGATGAGACTCTCCAGAGCTGCTTCTTTCATCCATTTCTGCTGAAGCATTGATGCTTTTCAACTGTGCTGCTGGAGAAGACTCTTGAGAGTCCCTTGGACAGCAAGGAGACCAAACCAGTCCATCCTAAAGGAAATCAACCTTGACTATTCATTGGAGGACTGATACTGAAGCTGAAGCTCCAATACTTTGGCCACCTGATGCAAAGACCTGACTCACTGGAAAAAATTGATGTTGGGAAAGATGGAGGGCAGGAGGAGAAGGGGGCAACAGAGGAAGAGACGATTGGATGGAATCACCTACTCAATGAACATGAGTTTGAGCAAATACCAGAAGATAGTGAAGGACAGGGAAGCCTGACATGCTGCAGGTCATGGCAGAGTCGAACATGACTTAGCAATTGAACAGCAACAATGACCAAGTAATTCACTATATAATCTGTCTGCTACTTGGAGTTTGCACTATTTTTATTATGGTGGGGTGGTAAAGTTTTCTGCTTTGAAGATCAGACTCCTGTCTCTTATGGATGCATGCTATTTTTTGAAACACAAATGTCTCCCATTCTCCACCTACTACAACCCTTATGCATTAAAACAATAATGCAATTAATCATAATTGATTTATTTCCTATCGATAAGATTTTATGTTTTGGCCTATTTTTATATAAAAAACTAAGATTCACTCAAATAGAATCTCTATACTCAACATACAGTTATGGCAATATTTCTGTGAGATTTTTAAGACTTGAAGTTTCTAGAATAAATATTAAATTATATATTTTAAAACATACTTTACAATATTGTATTGGTGTAATTAACCTCCAATTAAAATAAATAAATAAACTCCTTAAAAATGATGCTGTTAAAAAACAAACATACTTTAGTGATAGATTGAGGGAGGAAAGGTTTCAGCATTCCCCCTGTGGAATGGATAATTTCTTGATTCTTATTCTTTGTGGTCATTAGCAATTTTTAGTTGTTTGGTTAAAAATGATGAAATTGAAAAGAAATAAAGTCATAGCAATATAATAAGGGAGGAAGAGAAAAACTAAGAGAGAAAAAGTGAAACAACTTAAGTTTTAAAAAGAAAACATTTTTGAATGAGAAAAATGAGGAATTATAAAAATACTCAAAGTGAAAGTTAGCTAAAATGTACTCTTTCTCCTCCTCCTCTCCTTCCGTCTCCCCTTTCAAATGTTTGCAAAGGCATCCAACAGCTACAAATTAAGTAATTATTTTTAGCAATATACTGAAATGTGAAGGATTTTGGAGGATAAGTCTTGAAACAAGAAATTTGTTCAGGAAATATCTGTGGGAAAAAGATTGGTTTAAAGCATCTCATCTGGAAGATGCAATGTGATGAATATTCATAGGAAAGAGGAGAAACAGTGAGGAAGAACATCATGATTTAACCAGAAGCAAAGTCAAATAATGGGTCTTCATCAATGGATGTAATTGACCACAATGCCTATTCTCAAATGGGTTAAAAATGTTAACTTCCAAGAGCTTGCTTGTTCACCAAGACCCAGTAGAAACCAGATTCAAATGGGGAAGATTCCCTTGTGTGTTCATCAAGGGGGTGCTGTCTGAGGTTTCCTCCTGCCCAACAGCTTCCTCAGACCTTGTTTCAGGTCTTTGTTTCTGAGGCTGTAGATAAAAGGATTGAGCATGGAGGACAGAACTGTGTAGACAATTGTTGCCACGTGGTCCCTGACAGTGTAGGTGGACACAGGCTGTAAATAGACATAGAAGATGCTTCCATAAAAGAGTGCTACCACTATAAGATGAGACCCACAGGTGGAGAAAGCTTTGTGTTTCCCAGCAGCTGAGGGAATTTTGAGAACCGTGATGAGGATTCGTATGTAAGAAAAAGCAATGCATAGAAAGGGAGTCACCAAAAAGGCAGATGCTTCTGTCATCAACACAATTTCATTGACAAATGTGGAGGAGCAAGATAATTTCATCAGAGGGCTGAGGTCACAGAGAAAATGATGGATAATATTGGAGTCACAGAAAATGAGGTGATTCAGTAGAAGTGTGTGTAGGAGTGAGTGGAAGTGAGGCAGTGAGCAGGAGAAGGCCACCAGCAGGACACAGCGGCGGTGACTCATGATGGTGACATAGTGGAAGGGGTCACAGATGGCCACATAGCGGTCAAAGGCCATGACTACTAGAAGCCAGCTGTCAGTGTTGCCCAAGGCATATATAAAATACATCTGGGTAAGGCACCCAGTATAGGAGATCGTCTTATGTGACAGAAAGTTCACCAGCATCCTGGGTACAATGGTTGTTGTGAAGCAAATGTCAGTGAAAGACAGGAAACTCAAGAAGAAATACATGGGGGTGTCCAGTTGGGGGTCAGAGCAGATGGCCAGGATGATGAGCAGGTTCCCTGTTATGGTGACCAGATATATGATAAGGAAGAGGATGAAGAGTGGCTTCTGGTCCTCAGGCCGTGAGGAAAGTCCCAGGAGGATGAACTCAGAGACACTGCTGGTTTGGTTGAGTCTTTCCATTGGCTTGGGTCTGAGTTATATGCAAGCTGTTTTGTTATTTCACATGCTCCAATTCCATTGTCCAAATCAGGAGAACCCAACAAGTCTTTATTTCCTCTTTTTGGTTACCATTTGCAAATATACTTTCCCAAAGAATCTGTCTGCAATGTAGGGGACCTGGGTCAATCATTGGGTTGGGAAGATTCCCTGGAGAAGGGAATGGCTACCCACTCCAGTATTTTTGCCTGATGAATTCCATGGACAGAGAAGCCAGGCAGGCTACAGTGTATAGTGTCACTAACACTTTCACTTTCACAGCAGGTGTGCAGGGAAAGCTTGTCATCCTCATGGTCCATGATGTGATCTTAACTTCCCAAATCCGTGGGCATCATAAGGACCTTATATTGCAAGCTGTAGGGACAGAAGAAGAGTTTTCCCATAGAATCCATCAGAGTGGTCTTCTTTGATTCAAGTTGCTTAGTTCCTATTCTTGGAAAAACTCTATTTCCCTAATGGGAACATAGCAAAAAAATATTTGTTTTGTGTAGTTTATGTTGTATTTTGAGAGATAGATCATGAAAACAGAATATGTAACATTATATCAGGTGAAGAGAAGTTTTGTTAACAAAATAGGGTATTGTAAGACAATGGAGATGACTGGAGGGTGTGGATGGTGAAACACAGAAGTCACAGAACCATCATTCCTTCTAAAGCACATTCAGTTGTTATCCTATTGGATTTAACTTTGCATGTCTGGGAAACTAGTAAGGGTTTGCTGGAACAACCAACAGGGCAAGTCTAAGAAGAATGATGAAGCTAGGTCAACATTGTTCTATTTTCCTTGTTTGAGCACAGAATGGGAAGCTAATCCTCCTTACCTCATGGCATGATATCATTTTGCAAGATTTTATGTAAAGAATATTTTTTCATGCATCTAGTGATTTGAGTGTATCAGTAGTTAAAGCAAAAAAATAACAACAACACAGTGTTTACAAATAAAAATACATATTCCCTATGAAACCTATGCTAAGCATTTGACTAAATCCCATGATAAGGAATTATGAAGCATGCATTGTTTCAGGAAACTAAGGTTTACAGAGGTGAAGCAGTTTGCTCATGGTTACTAAGGAGTTGAATAGCAATCAGGCATCGAACACCAAGCTTATGCTCTTAAGCATTATGTACCTCTCCTCTAGTTTTGGTATATTTATTGTCTATCACAATCAGGCACAGACACTGTTTTTTTCATTTTGACAGTTTCCTACATGAATTACTCTTCTATGTCCCTTAACTGACAATGTTTCTTCTTCCATGATCAGAATCCATCCTTGGAGTTGCAAAAGAGGTAGCCTATCTTTCTGTGAAGTAGAGATGGAGGAAGTTGAAATTTTGAGTCTCCATGATAAACTGCCCAAAATCAAGTGGAAAAATTTGACTATGTGTGACTGCTGTGTGTCTAGTGAGTGGAGTTGGGGTCCTGGAGTAGACAGTGCCCTGGACTAAAGTTGAATTGTGGGAGTTTGATTTGTCCTCCATCACCTATTCCCAAACTCATTCTTGATGTTTAATGAATAGCAACTGAGATACTACGTCTGTAAAGCAGTGTATCACACACTGATCAATATTCAAAGATGAGGTATTTATGGAAGGATTGCCCGGGGAATGTGGAATACAAAAATTAGTGGAGAGTTAGTGAATCAATGGGATTCAGTGCTTCAGGTCACAGATGTGAAGAACACACAGGTTGACGACTAGAAAAAAGGAGGAATATTTTGGATCTGAGAATCAGGAAGAATAGTTCTAAAAGCACAGGGTGAGTGGATCAGGCTGTGAATATGATGGGTTTTCTTTTCTTTCTCTGCTACTGGTGGGGTTTTTTACTTCCAATAAAACAAATGGTATAAATCGGTTAGAGATCAAACTGGTTGAACCAAAGACCAAATGCCACATGGAAGTTCTACTTGGACCTCATGATGTCTCAATCTGTGAGATATTTGAAAGTATCTGGGAGAAAAAAAGTAAGGTACCAAGTGGGTTGGAGTAGCCAAATGGGTGGCCAGCTTCTGAAGCTCCCCTCTATGTCCAGATGCTTTTCCTTCTTTCTCAGCCTCTCCAGAAGCTGATCTGCACCATGTCCGTTCATCAAGTCGCGTCTGCTTCTCAGTCAAAGCTCAGATTCCTCATGTGTTTCCCATGAAATTCAGGGCTGATTGACAAGGAGACAAGCAGGGATGGAGGAGGAGCTGATATGCTACTCCAAAGGGGTAACACGCTTTCCTTCCCTGACCTCAACCTCAACCCTTCTTTCTTAACACCTGGTCCCTAGCTCACTGCTGCTCTCCCAGCTCCAGATCTTAGAAGGCAGAGATGCTCTGACTCAAGTGGGAGGGCTCCCTTGATTGTGGCAGCACAGCCAGCTTCTCACGAGTCTGAGGTCTGCTCTGTGGTCTCTGAGATGCTTATTAGGCTAAGGATGTTGTGGTGTGATGACCTCTCTAGGGGGTTTGTCTCTAAGGGGACAGAGGACCCCTGAGGCTTCCTGTTTAGATGTTGGGACTGATCTTTGATTTTCTTAATCTCTCTGTGACATCTCAAGGGCATGCTTCTGTTTCCCCAACTATGAGTTATGAGGGATGGACAGATATTTATGTAGGTGAAAACTTTAATTTGAGGGGATTCGGATATCGATCAAAGGGTACTCTAGTTCTGGGGGAAACAAGTCAAAATGAAGAGGTTGCAATTTTAGGATATTCAGTGAAGGGTAGTTCAATGGTATAAGTGTGCTTTCCAGTGTCTGGGGAGACACATGGATTAGACATTTTTGTATGTGGGATTCAGTTCAGTTCAGTTCAGTCGCTCAGTCGTGTCTGACTCTTTGCTACCCTATGAATTGCAGCATGCCAAGCCTCCCTGTTCATCACCATTTGCTAATGTAAGTTTATATATGCTTAAATCATAGGGTCAGGCAATGGTTATTGTCATATAGCAAAGGAACTTAGGATCAAATAATGCACGTGTTTTCAGAGTTTAGTCTCAGAGCTTTGGGGTTCAGCAATGAGGAAAATAGATACTTATTAGAATGCTGGTCTTGCCTTTTAGTAGTTGCTTTTGAGAAGTTACTTAGCCTCTATGAACCTCAAGTCCTTCCTCTGCTAAATGAAGATATAACTCTTCTTGGCACTGAAATCAGAGAGAAAATTTACTTTTGGATTTTATGCAGAGAATACTTGTGTATTTTGGTGAATATCATTCACAGCAAGGATATAGGGGAAAAAGCACATTCTGCTACTGCCCTCAGGATAAGCCAGTGCCTCATACAACACATATGTGTCTTTTCCCTTACCTGTGAGTTTAATTTAAAAATTTTATCTACATATTAAGAGTAAATGCTATAGAGACAGAAAGTCCTGGGTTTGGGTCCTGCATCTTCTAATGACTATTCAGATGACTGTCTTTCTTTCTATTAATTTAATCTCTTGACAAATACTATTTATTTACAGTTTATTGAGAAATAACAGACATAGAACATTGTTTAATGTGTACAACACAGTGATTTGACAGATGTATTTATTGCAAAATGATGACCACAACAAATTTAGTTAACATATCCATAGTTTTGATTTTTGTAGTGACAACTTTTAAAATCTACTGTCATAACAGTTTTCAAATGTACAGCACAGTCTTGTTAAAATAAACCTAGTCACCTTGCTGTATCTTTACTTGAACTATATAGATGATAGCAGATTGTTTCCTAAAGTGACTGTACCAATTTATATTGCTACTAACAGCAATAATTTTATATTGCTTCATATTTTCTTAAACTTTTCACATTTACCTTCAGAACTCTAATTTTTGTTATCTATTGGCATGCAATGGCTTTCTGTTGTGATTTAATTTGAATTTCTCTGATTATTAATGTAACATATCATATTTTCATATGATTATTGGTCATTTAGATTTTCTTCTCTTTTGTGACATGTTTATTTAATTTTTTTTCCTAGACCCTCATCTCCCTCAGCCCCCAACTTTGCCTGTTTTTCTTACTGATTTCTAGGGATCTTTATGTACTCTTAATCTGGATGTTTTAATTGGTTTTATGAATTTCAAATACCTTTTACTATTTTGCTATTTGTCTTTTTCTGCTATGATGTCTTTGATATTAACACAGCCTAATTTACAATTTTCTTTTACGGTTAGTGCTTACTTTCTGTTTCTTATTAAAGAAATATTTTTCTATCTTAAGGAGAAAAAGATATTCTCCTATATTACTTTCTAAACATTTTTAGTTTTTGGTTTTCATATGTAAGTTTGTAATTTATCAGGAGTAAATTTTTGCTTATGGTATGTGGTAAGAATCCAGTTTCATTTTTTCGTGTGATATCCCAACTGTCTTAAGCTCCATTCAAGAAAAAATGCGCCTCATTCATGTCAAGTGTATACCAACAGGGGCAGGGTGTGTGTGTTTCTGGGCTCTCTATTTTATAGCAGCTGTCTTGTTTGTCTAGTCTTTCACCAATATCCACACTGCCTTCATTGCAATAGGTCTATAGTGGGTCTTGATATCTACTAGACTAGTGATTCTTGAAGTATTTTTATTAATCAGTATGTGGCATCACCTGAGGGCTTGTTAGAAGTGAAAATTCTTGGACCTCCCACTCAGGCTGACTCGAGGGACGTAGCCATAGCTCCATGGCCATGCCCAGTCTTGGAGAAAAATGTAAAGATCAGGATTTTCTCTTCCAAACCCAAAGTGTTGATAGCAAAAACCCTATGTTGTATAGAAGTATGATTGTTTCATGCATGAAGTGTTTCCTCCTTATCTAGTTCATTAAAATGAGAATTAGGACATTCAATGGAAGGTCCCATTGGTGATCCGACCTCTTTTATACCAGCTGTTTCCTATCATGATGTGATATTATTGCTATTTAAACAAACAAACAAACAAAAAAACCTCAATGATAAGGAACAACAGAGCAATAGATTTTACACTACTCTTAACAATTGGTGTTTATTTATTAAAAAAAATATGTCCCCGTTTTAAAATTCTGATGTTAAAAATATGTGTAGACTTGAAAGCACACATTATTTCCTTCTAGTCTTTTGTATAACAGTGTGTGTGTTATACATGTGTGTGTGTGTAAGGGTATATGTTTTCTTACTGGGTATATAATCTCACCAGATACACAACAGTATACCCACCCACACACAGACACACACAGACAATTTTTTTTTTTACCCTAGCAGGTTTAGTCATAGACATTTTCGTTTATATTCATAATGGTTTTTCAGGTCAGTCCTATAGATATACCTCCTTATGTATACCCATTACAGATTATTTCTCTCTATGGAAAAATTGAACTACTGTTTATCTATTTCTCTATTGATGGGCATTTAGATTATTTTTTATTTTTCTAATTTTTTCTATTATGAAAAATGCTGCAACCAGTGAGTATCTGTATGCATGTAGATTATACACTTGATATAGCATTACTGAAGGCATGAGTCCAGAAATACAAATAATGGGACATAGGGAGTGGTCAGGAATTTTCAATCATGCAGCTTCCCACATAAAGACTAGGTTAGTTTTTTCTATGGGGTGCTCCTTAAATGCAGATTCACAGGCCCACATGAGACCTATAAAATAATAGCTCCAGGAAGAACATAGAAGAATAATAAATGATAAAATATTCATATATAAAATAAAGTATCAAATCACTGAGTAATAATAGAGGATAAAGGAAGAAACAGAAGTGAACAGTATAAAGTCCTTGCCTGGATGACTCTACTTCTCAGAGCACTCAGTATGTCTCTGAATGGTTCCGGAACTTCCTACTTATATCTGCCTTTAATGTTCACATGTGGGTTTTTATACTCTCCTTAGAATCACTAATTTGTATGTACTTTCTCTGGGAATCAGACAGATCTGGATGATTATGATGGTGGCAATAGGGGAATCTCTAAGGGGAACTAAAGCTAAGAGAGGGAACAAGACCAGTGCCTTGAGGCATATTTGAGGCACCAGATGACCAGGGTAGAGACCCCGAAGCAACTCAGCCTCATGCACACTGGCCTGATAATCAGGGCAGTTGTGTGCTGAACTACTAGGTCACCTGGCTAAGTGGGGCTAAGAGCTGGGCTTTTGTTCACTACAGAGCCTAGAACATTGTGCTGTCAAAAATATGGAAGAAAGAAGAGGCACAATCCCTAGATAACTGTTGCACTAGACACACTCCTTGCTTGGTGGAAGTTTCAGTTTTTTAAGAGTCTCAATCCTGTCACTCTCTCTCTCTCCTCCTTTTCTGAATCACTGCAACGACTTTCAAAAAGCTAGTTTATTACAGAAATTACATTGAGAGCCAAATTATATTAAGGGAATCAAAAGTTATTGAACAGATATATGTTAAGTTCTAGTAAATTTTGTGGGAAACAAAGGTTTCAACAGCATTTGGAGCAATGAAAAGGCTGTGGTTTCCTGGAGAAGAGGAAGACAGGAAGAGAGATGCTGATACATGAAAACTGGAAGCCAAGATTTTGGTAGACCTGGAGCCTATTCCTGAATCATCATAATGTCTCCATGGTTAATAGTNCAGCATTTGGAGCAATGAAAAGGCTGTGGTTTCCTGGAGAAGAGGAAGACAGGAAGAGAGATGCTGATACATGAAAACTGGAAGCCAAGATTTTGGTAGACCTGGAGCCTATTCCTGAATCATCATAATGTCTCCATGGTTAATAGTTGTATGTGTAAAGAAATGGACACAACCCAACATCCGTGACACATGTGAGTCATTTCTGCTGATCGACAAGAGTTTATTATGTGCATCAAGAACAAGCAGAAACAGCATCTAGAGCCTCAGAGAAACCTATGAACATATCCCCCAAAGACTAGGATTTCCTTCTTCTAGCTAGGATTTCCTCCTGCCCATCAGCTTCCCCAGGCCCCTCTTCATGTCTTTGTTTCTCAGACTGTAAATGAAAGGGTTGAGCCTGGACGACAGAGCTGTGTAAACAAGTGTAGCCACTTGGTCCTGAACACTGTAGCTGGACAAGGGCTGTAAATAGNCTGCCCATCAGCTTCCCCAGGCCCCTCTTCATGTCTTTGTTTCTCAGACTGTAAATGAAAGGGTTGAGCCTGGACGACAGAGCTGTGTAAACAAGTGTAGCCACTTGGTCCTGAACATTGTAGCTGGACAAGGGCTGTAAATAGACATAAAAGATGCTTCCATAAAACAGAATCACCACAGTCAAGTGGGAGCCACAGGTGGAGAAGGCTTTGCGTTTCCCTGCATCTGAGAGGATCCTGAGAACTGCTATGAGGATTCACACATACGAAAAAACAATGCATAGGAAGGGGGTCACCCCAAACACCAGCCCTTCTGTCTTTATTGTGAGATCATTGACAAATATGGAGGAGCAGGACAATTTCAGCAGAGGGCTGATGTCGCAGAGGAAGTGGTGGACAACATTGGAGTCACAGAAAGTAAGCTGATTCAGCAGAAGTATGTGTAGGAGTGAGAGAAGGTGAGGCAATGAGCAAGAGAAGGCTACCAGCAGGACACAGTGGTGGTGGCTCATGATAGTGACATAGTGGAAGGGTTCACAGATGGCCACACAGCGGTCATAGGCCATGGCTGCCAGAAGGCAATTAACAGTGTTGGCCAAGGCATATATGAAATACATCTGGGTCAGACATCCAGCATAGGAGATGATCTTCTCTGACAGGAAGTTCACTAGCATCCTGGGGACAATGGTTGTTGTATACCAAATGTCAGTGAAAGATAGGACACTCAAGAAGACATACATGGGGGTGTGCAGTTGGGGGTCAGAACGGATGGCCAAGATGATGAGCAGGTTCCCTGTTATGGTGACCAGGTATATGATGAGGAAAAGGATGAAGAGTGGCTTCTGGTCCTCAAGCCGGGAGGAGAGTCCCAGGAGGATGAACTCAGAAACACTGCTGGTTTGGTTGAGTCTTTCCATTGACTTTGGTCTAGTTATGTACAAGAAGGTTTGTTATTTATCATGCTCCAATTCCACAGCCCAAATCACAAGAACTCAGCAAGTCTTTGTTTCCTCTGTCTGGTTGCTATTGGCAGCTGTGCTGGGAAAGCTTGTTATCCTTGTGGTCTTTGATGTGGTCTTCCGTTCCCAAATCCATGTTATCATAAGTGTCTTATGTTGAAACCAGGAGGAACAAAAGAAGAGTTTTCCTTTAGAAACCTCTAATTCAAGTTCCTTAGCTCCTAGTCTGGGAAATCTAGGAAGTTCCTATTGCTGGGAATACAGCAACAAAGCAGAAATCTTTGCTTTTATGTGATTCATGTAGCTTGGCTGATAGGTCAGATTATTACAAACAGTATATATAACATAATATCAAATAGTGATACATTTGTTAAAAAATAGGGTATTAATAGTGTAAGAGATCACTGGAGGTGGGGAGTATTTTAGATACTGAAATCATAGGACCTCCATTCTTTATCAAAGCAAATTCAGTTGTTGTAAAATTAAATTTTATCTTTGCATGTCTTCAATAGAAATAAGCATTTGCCAAAATAATCAGCAGGGAATATCTGAGAGGAATGTTGAACCCAGTTCAACAGTGTTTCTTTCCTTGTCTGGACACAGAATGAGAGGCTCACCTTCCTTAGCTCATGGCATGCTATCATCAGTCTGTGCAAGTCTCCCCTCTTTCGTAAATCGTTTTTCCTTTCATTAATCCCCGGTCTTAAACCACATTTGTACAGAAGGGCATCCATTGTTAACTATTCAATTCATGTTTTAAAATTTCTTCTCTCACATATTTATTCAAAGATATCTATGAGAAACATGTAAGTATGTGTTTTGCAGTCATACCCAGTTACCTAATAATGGACATCAAAATTGCCTCTCTTTTTTGCTGCTACAAAATACTCCATAATGATAGATCTTACATCAGCAAATGTTCTTTAAAGAAATTTTTTAGCACCAGCATATTCATCCATACTTTGTGAATTGCATATTACATCGGAAGTTTCAAACATTTTGAGACATTGGTTATTTATAAATTCTTGGTTACCACAAAAATCCCTACAATGAATATACTTCTATCATTAAAGTGTTTAAACTAAATTTCAGAGGCAATGCATTCCTTAACACATTTTAAATGGACATATTGCACTGGAACTTTAAGGCTTTTTATTTATTTATTTTTTTAAATTAGTTTATTTATTTTTTAAAATTTTACTTTACAATACTCTATTGGCTTTGCCATACATCAACATGAATCCACCACAGGNATGGACATATTGCACTGGAACTTTAAGGCTTTTTATTTATTTATTTTTTTAAATTAGTTTATTTATTTTTTAAAATTTTACTTTACAATACTCTATTGGCTTTGCCATACATCAACATGAATCCACCACAGGTGTACACAAGCTCCCAATCCTGAATCCCCCTCCAATCTTCCACTCCACAACGTCTCTCTGGATCATCCCCGTACACCAGTCCCAAGCATCCTGCATCCTGCATCGAACATAGACCGGCGCCTCATTTCTTACATAATAGTATATATGCTTCAGTGCCATTCTCCTAAATCATCCCACCCTCTCTCTCTCCCTCAGAGGCCAAAAGTCCGTTCTCTATGTCTGTGTCTCTCTTGTTGTCTCACATACAGGGTCATCATTACTATCTTTCTAAATTCCATATATATGTTTAAAGCCTCGTGTGTGTGTGTGTGTGTGTTCAGTCACTCAGTCATGTCAAACTCGTTGAGGCCCCATGGACTATAGCCTGCCAGGCTCCTCTACCCATGGAATTGTCCAGGCAAGAATACCGGAGTGAGGTGCCATTCCCTTCTCTGGAAGATCTTCCCAGGGATGAAATCCATGTCTCTTACATCTCCTGCACTGGCAGGCAGATCCTTTACCACTAGCAAAACCTGGGAAGCCCTTAAAGTCTTATATATTAATTTATTTATTGATATATTAATTTATTTAACATTGTTAAATTAATATGTTGCTTCATTTACAATTAACTGCTCATATTCTAAGTTATCAAACATATTTAAACTTCAAATATTTCATGTGTAATATTGGACTCAAATATTCACATTTTCATGAAGATTTAGTGAAATAATATATGAAAACACTTAGAAGAGAGACAAGCATATTGTCAGCACGCAGGAGAAGCTCTTGATCCTCATCAGTCCCTGTGTTACCTTCCTTCATCTTCTATTTCTTGATGTTCTCAAAATCAATTAATTTATGTACATAAAGTATCACATCCCTCACTGCCAAATTGTCTGGCAAATTTCAGGAGTTTGCAAGTTTTTAATGGAAGGAATATTTGTTTATGCACTGAATAATTGGATGAACTGGTAATTAAAGTTAACAATAATGGCCAATATTTGTGAGTAAGTATTATGTATCAAGTTTATATTAAGCATCCTCCTAAATCTTACGGAATTATGAAGCATTTTAAGAGACTAAGGCTTAGAGCGTTGAAGTGGTTTGCTGAAGTTCACTAAGGACATTAAATCTCCCCTGATAGCTCAGCAATATGGGATACTTGGGTTCAATCTCTGGGTTGGGAAGATCCCCTGGAGGAGGGAAAGTCTACCTACTCCAGTATTCTGGCCTGGAGAATTCCATGGACTGTAGTCCATGGGGTTGCAAAGAGTCGGACACGACTGAGCTACTTTCATTTTCACTTTCAAGGATGTGAAGAGCAATCAGAATTTGAACTCCAAGCTGGCTCACTGTAAGTTTATGCTCTCCAGTATTATGCCACCCCTTCTCTAGGTCTGGTATGTTAATTGTCTATCACAATCAACATAGACACTATTTTAATTGTTTTGACAATTTCCTACACAGTTTGCCCTTCTATCCTCCTTATCTGACACACTTTCTTCTCCCATATTCAGAATTTATCCTTGTATTTGCTAGAGAGGTGGCCTATCTTTCTGTGTTGTAGAGACGGTGGAATTTGAAAATTTGAATATCCATGATTAACTGGCCAAATTGGGTGGAAAAAATGGCCATGCATGACTAAGGCGTGTCTGGTGTTGGTGTTGGGGAGTGCTACAGAGGACAGTGCCCTGGGATGATGTGTTTGAGAGGTTTGATTCATCCTGTATCACCTGCTCACAAGCTGATGTTTTATGACTAACAAGGGAGATACCATTTCTGTAAAGCAGTACATTACACACAGATCAATATTCAAAGGTGAGTCATTTGTGAAAGGGCTGCCTGAGGAATGTGCAATACAAAACTTAGTGGAGATTAGGTGAATTAATGGGATTGGTTGCTCTAGGTCAGAGAAGTGAGGAGTACCCAGGTTGAAGACAAGAAAAGAAGAGGAAAGTTTTTGACTCGAATATTCAAAAAGCAGAGGGTGAGTGGATCAGGCCAAGACTACAATCTTTTTTTTTCCCCCTATTTCTACTCCTGGGGTTTTGTTTCCATAAAAACAAATGGTATATATGGCCTAGAAGTCCAATTGGATGGACTTAAAACCAAATTTCTAAAAGGAGTTTTACCTCCCTGGACCTATGACGTCTCAATCCATGAAATATTTGAAAGTATCAGGGAGAAAAGAGTAAGGTATCAAACTGGGCTGGAGTAGCCAAGTGAGTGGCCAGCATGTGAAGCTCACCTCCACATCCAGATACTTTTCTTTCCTTCTCAGCTGCTCCAGAAGATGTTGTGCACCACTGTTAATCAGGTCAAGTCTGCTTCTCAGCCAAAATTCAGCTTCCTCATGTGTCTCCCATGAATTTCTGGACTGATCGACAAGGAGACAAGCAGAGATGGAGGAGGATCTGATATATTACTCCAAAGGGGTAACATGTTTTCCTTCCCTGACCTCAACTCCCACTTCTTTCCTAACACTTGGGCCCTAGCTCGCTATTGCTTCTGCCAGCTCCAGATCTCAGAAGGCAGAGATGCTCTGACTCAAGTGGGAGGACTCTCCTGATTGAGGAAGCCCAGCCAGCTTCTCATGAGTCTGAGGTCTGCTCTGCTGGCCTCTGGGGTGTTTGTTAGGCTGAGGGAGTTGAGGCATGATGACCTCTCTGGAGAGTTTGTCCTGGGATCTCTGTAGGCAGAGAAAGCAGAATGGTAATCACAGCCAGCACTGCTGACTCCAAGGGGACAAGGGACCCTTGAGGTTTTCTATTTAGGTGTTGGGACTAATCTCAGAGCTTCTGAACCTCAGTGCACTATCTCATGGGCCTGTTTCAGTTTCCCCAAAGGATATGCTTTATCAAGGATGGACAAATACTCATTGGGGTGAATATTTATTTATTTATTTTAATTGGAGGCTAATTACTTTACAATATTGTATTGGCTTTTGCCATACATCAACATTCAAATGTGGACCAAGATGTATTCTAGATCCTGGCAGGTCATAGGTTAATATATTGGAAGGTTAAAGCTTTCGGGGAATGCAGTGCACTGAATCTATGTGCTTTCAGTGTCTGTGTTTTCCAGTATCTGGGTTGGCATGTGGCCTAGACATTTTTCCATGTGGTATGCAGTTAACGTTTATGTATGTTTAAAGCCCAGAGCCATGCAAAGGATATTGTCATATGTAGCAAATGGATGTTGGATAAAAGTGCATGTGTTTTCAGAGTTTAGTCTCAGAGCAATGTTTGAAGTTTAGTGTTGAGGAAAGAGATATTTATTAGAATACTGCCCTTTTCTGTTAGTTGTTACATTTAAGAAGTTACTTATCCTTCAGAAGCCTCAGATTCTTCCTTTACTAAAGGGGGTAAAACTGCTTCTTGGCATGAAAATTGAAGAGAAAATTAACTTTTGAATTTTATACAGAAAATATTGTATATTTTGGTAAACATTATCAATAGTAAAGTTATAGGAAAGAAGGTACATTTGGCTACTGCCCTCAAAATAAGCCACTGCCTCATGCAATACCCACGGGTCCTTTTCCTTTGCGGTGAATTTATTTTTAAACTTTCATCTACATATCAAGAATAAATAATGTAGAGACCGTCTTGGCTTTGGGTTTTGTCTCCTCCACTTACTATTCATGTGTCTGTCTTTCTAGTCATTCATCCTCTTGACAAGTGTCATTTATTTATTCCAGCTTTATTGAGATATAATGGACATATGACACTGTTTAAGGTGTCCAACACAGTGATTTGATAAATGTTTTTATTACAGAATGATCACCACAATAATGATAGTTAACATGCATAAGAGTTGGGTTTTTGTTCACTACAGAGCCCAGAACAATCTGCTGTCAAAAATATGGAAGAAAGAAGAGGCACAATCTCTGTACAACTGTTGCACTAGACACACTCCTCGCTTGGTGGAAGTTCCAGTTTTTTAAGTCTCTCTCTTGTCACCATCTCTGTCTAGTTGCTTCTTTTTTCTAAATTACTGCAATGATTTTCAGAAAGCTAGTTCATTACAGAAATTACACTGAAACCCAAATTATATTAAGAGAATCAAAAGTTATCGAACAGATGTATGTTCTAGGAAATTTTGTGGAAAACAAAGGTTTCAGCAGCATTTGGAACAATGAAAAGGATGTGGTTTCCTGGAGAAGAGGAAGGCAGAAAGAGAGTTGCAGATATATGAAAACTGGAAGCCAAGATTTTGGTAGACCTGGAACCTATTCCTGAATCATCATAAAGTCTCCATGGTTAGTAGTTGCATGTGTAAAGAAGTGGGTGCAACCCAACATCCATGATACATGTGAGTCATATCTACTGACCTACAAGTGTCTATTATGTGTATCAAGAAGCAGCAGAAATAGCATCTAGAGCCTCAGAGAAACCCATGAACACATTCCCAAAAGACTAGGATTTCCTCCTTCTAGCTAGGATTTCCTCCTGCCCATCAGCTTCCCCAGGCCCCTCTTCATGTCTTTGTTTCTCAGACTGTAAATGAAAGGGTTGAGCATGGAGGACAGGACCGTGTAGACAATTGTTACCACTCGGTCCTGAACATTGTAGCTGGACAAAGGCTGTAAATAGACATAAAATATGCTTCCATAAAACAGAATCACCACAGTCAAGTGGGAGCCACATGTGGAGAAGGCTTTGCGTTTCCCTGCAGCTGAGGGGATCCTGAGAACTGCTATGAGGATTCGCACATACGAGAAAACAATGCATAGGAAGGGGGTCACCCAAAATACCAACCCTTCTGTCTTTAATGTGAGATCATTGACAAATATGGAGGAGCAGGACAATTTCAGCAGAGGGTTGATGTCGCAGAAAAAGTGGTGGACAACATTGGAGTCACAGAAGGTGAGCTGATTTAGCAAAAGTATGTGTAGGAGTGAGTGAAAGTGAGTCAGTGAGCAGGAGAAGGCCACCAGCAGGACACAGCGGTAGCGGCTCATGATGGTGACATAGTGGAAGGGATCACAGATGGCCACGTAGCGGTCATAGGCCATGGCTGATAGAAGATAACTATCAGTGTTGCCCAAGGCATATGTAAAATACATCTGGGTCAGACATCCAGCATAGGAGATGGTCTTCTTCTCTGACAGGAAATCCACCAGCATCCTGGGGACAATGGTTGTTGAGAAGCAAATGTCAATGAAAGACAGGAAACTCAAGAAGAAATACATGGGGATGTGCAGTTGGGGGTCAAAACGGATGGCCAGGATGATGAGCAGGTTCCCCATTATGGTGACCAGGTATATGATGAGGAAGAGGATGAAGAGTGGCTTCTGGTCCTCTGGCCGTGAGGAAAGTCCCAGGAAAATGAACTCAGAGACACTGCTGGTTTGATTGAGTCTTTCCATTGACTTTGGTCTAGTTATGTACAAGAAGGCTTGTTATTTATCATGCTCCAATTCCACAGCCCAAAGTACAAGAACCCAGCAAGTCTTTGTTGTCCTCTATCTGGGCACTATTAGCAGCTGTGCTGGGAAAGCTTGTTACCCTCTTGGTCCCTTGATGTGGTTCTTCCTTCCCAAATCCATGTCATCATAAGGGCCTTATGATGAAACCTGAAGGAACAGAAGAAGGGTTTTCCTTTAGAAACCGTCACAACTGGACCCCTTGATTCAAGTTCCTTAGTTCCTAGTCTACGAAATCTGTGTACCTACTGCTGGGAATACAGCAATAGAAGAGAAATTCTTGCCTTTGTGTAATTCATGTAGCTTGGGTGATAAGTCAGATGATCACAAACAGTATATGTAATACAATATTAGGCAGCGATACATATACGTAGTGGTACAAAATACATTAAGGATGTATATTGTCACCCAGCTTATTTTACATGCAGAATACATCATGCAAAATGCTGGGTTGGATGAAGCATAAGCTGGAATCAAGTTTGCTGGGAGAAATATCAATAACCTCAGATACACAGATGATACAACCTTTATAGCAGAAAGTGAAGAGAAACTAAAGGGCCTTTTGATGAAATTGAAACAAGAGAGTGACAAAGCTGACTTAAAACTCAACATTCAAGAAATTAAGATCATGGTATCCAGTCCCATCACTTCATGGAAAATAGATGGGAAAACAGTGAGAGACTTAATTTTCTTGGGTTCCAAAATCACTGCAGATGGTGACTGCAGCCATGAAATGAAAAGATGCTTGCTCCTTGGAAGAAAAGCTATGACCAATCTAGACAGCATATTAAAAAGCAAAGACATTACTTTCTAGGTCCCGCTAGTCAAAGGTATTCTTTCCCCAGTAGTGTTGTATCGATGTGAGAATTGGGCTATAAAGAAAGCTGAGCACCAAAGAAATGATGTTTTTGAACTGTGGTGTTGAAGAAGACTCTTGAGAGTCCCTTGGACTGCAAGAAGATCAAGCCAGTCAATCCTAAAGGAAATCAGTCCTGAATATTCATTGGAAGGACCGATGTTGAAGCTGAAACTCTTATACTTTGGCCACCTGATGTGAAGAACTGACTCATTGGGAAAGACCCTGATGCTGGGAAAGATTGAAGGCAGGAGGAGAAGGGGACAACAGAAGGTTAGATGGTTGGATAGCATCACTGACTGGATGGACATGAGTTTGAGCAAGCTGTGGGTGTTGGTGATGGACAGGGAAGCCTGACGTGCTGCAGTCCATAAGGTCACAAAGACTTGGACATAACTGAGCAACTGAACTGAACTGAGTGATACATTTGTCAAAAAATAGGGTATTATCAGTATAAGCAGATAGAGATCATTGCAGGTGGGGAGTATTTTATTTTCCACTTTATTTTTTTTATATAAATTTATTTATTTTATTGGAGGCTAATGACAACATTGAATTGGTTTTGCCATACATCAACATGAAGGACCCCCATTCTTTACCAAAGCAAATTCAGTTTGCTTTGCGTGTCTTCTATAGAAATAAGCATTTGCCAAAATAATCAACAGTGAATATCTGAGAGGAATATTGAATCCAATTCCACAGTGGTTTTTCCTTGTTTGGACACAGAATGAAAGGTTCTTAGCCTTTCAAAGGTCAAATCCTCCTTATCTCACGGCATGCTATCATCGGTTTGTGCAAGTCCTCCCTCTTTCGTAAATCATTCTTCCCTTCATTAATCCCCTGTCCTAAACCACTTTTGTAGAGAAGGGCATCCTTTGTTAACTTACAATTCATGTTTTAAAATTTCTTCTCTCATATATTTATTCAAAGATTCCTATGAGAAACATGTAAATACGTGTCTTCCAGGCACACTCAAGATGTCAAGTCTTATGTGCGTGTGTGTGCTCGGTCGCTCAGTCATGTCCAACTCACTGAGGCCCCAAGGACTATAGACTCCAGGCTCCTTTGCCCATAGAATTTTCCAGGCAAGAGTACTGGAGTGAGGTGCCTTTCCCTTCTCAGGGAGATCATCCCAGGTATTGGATCCACGTCTCTTACAACTCCTGCACTGGCAGGCAGATCCTTCACCACTAGTGCAACCGAGGAAGCCTTAAAGTCATAGATTACATATTAATTAATTTAACATTGTTAAATTAATATATTACTTCATTTACAATTAACTGCTCATATTTTTATATAGGTTATTAAACATCTTTAAACCTCAAGTACTTCATGTGTCATATAGGACACAAATATTCACTTTCTCATGAAGATTTAGTGAGATAATGCATGAAAACACTTAGAAGAGAGAAAAGCATATTGTCAGCATGCAGGAGAAGCTGTTGATCCTCACAGTGCCTGTGTCACCTTCCTTTACCTTCTATTTCCTGATGTTCTGAAAATCAATTCATTTATGTACGTCAAGTATCACATCCCTCACTGCCAAATTGTCTGGCTAATTTCAGGATTTGGCAGGTTTTTATGGGAAGAATATTTGTTTATGCATTGAAGAATTGGATGAATCAGTAATTAAAGCTAATGATAATGACCAATATTTATGAGTAAGTATTATGTACAAAGCTTATGCTAAACATGCCACTAAATCCCAAGGAATTAGGAAGCATTTCAGGGGACTAAGGCTTACAGAGGTGAAGTGGTTTGCTGAAGTTCACTAAGGACGTGAGAAGCAACCAGGTTTGAACTCCACGCTGGCTCGCTCTAAGTTTTTGCTCGCCAGTGTTAAGCTTCCCCTCCTCTAGTTACGCTATGTCAGTTGTCTATCACCATCAACATAGGCACTGTTTTTATTGTTCTAAAAATTTCCTACTCGAATTGCCCTTGTACCCTCTGACACACTTTCTTCTCCCATATTCAGAATTTATCCTTGTATTTGCTAGACAGGTGGCCTATCTTTCTGTGTTGTAGTGGAATTTGAAAATATGAACATCCATGATTAACTAGCCAAATTGGGTGGAAAGAATTGGTCATGTATGACTGGGGCATGTCTGGTGTGAGGAGCTGGTGTCATGCAGTGGACAGTGCCCTCTGGTCAAGACAAAACTTGAGGGGTTTGATTCATCCTGCATCACCTGCTCACAAGCTGGTTCCTGATGTCTTATGAATAACAAGGGAGACACTATGTCTGTAAAGCAATACATCACACACAGATCAATATTCAAGAGTGAGTCATTGTGAAAGGGCTGCCTGGGGAGTGTGCAATACAAAACTTAGTGGAGATTTGGTGAATTAATGGAATTGATTGCTCTAGGTCAGAGAAGTGAGGATCACCCAGGCTGATAACTAAAAACAGGAGGAAGATTTCTGATTGGAGAATCAGGAAGAACATCTTAAAATCAGAAAGTGAGTGGATCAGGTCAAGACTACAATGTTTTTTTTCCCTCTTTTCTTTCTACTGGTGTGGTTTTGTTTCCATAAAAGCAAATGGTATATATGGCCTAGAAGTCCAACTGGATGGACTTAAAACCAAATTCCAAAAAGGGAGTTTTACCTCCCTGGACCTATGACTTCTCAATCCATGAAATATTTGAAAGTTTCAGGGAGAAAAGAGTAAGGTACCAAATTGGGCTGGAGTAGCCAAGCGAGTGGCCAGCTTTTGAAGCTCACCTCCACATCCACATACTTTTCTTCCTTTCTCAGCTGCTCCAGAAGATGATGTGCACCACGTCTTTTAATCAGGTCAAGTTTGCTTCTCAGCCAAAGTTCAGCTTCTGCATGTGTCTCCCATGAACTTCTGGACTGATCGACAAGCAGAGAAGCAGGGATGGAGGAGGAGCTGATATACTACTCCAAAGGGATAACACATTTCCCTTCCCTGACCTCAACCCCCCACTTCTTTCCTAACACCTGGTCCCTATATCACTACTGCTTCTGCCAGGTCCCGATCTCAGAAGGCAGAGATCCTCTGACTCAAGTGGGAGGACTCTCCTGACTGTGGAAGCCCAGCCAGCTTCTAATGAATTTCAGATCTGCTGTGCTGGCCTCTGGGGTTAGGCTGAGGGAGTTGAGGTGTGATGATCTCTCTGGAGAGTTTGTCTTGGGATCTCTGTAGGCAGAGAAAGCAGAATGGTAATCACAGCCAGCACTGCTGACTCCAAGGGGATGCGGGACCCCTTAGATTTCCTGTTCAGATGTTGGGACTAATCTCAGATATTCTGAATCTTAGTGCACTGTCTCATGGACACGCTTCAGCTTCCCCAACTATGTTTTATATGGACAAATACTCATGGGGATGAATATTTTTATTTTAGGAGATTCAAATGTGGACCAAGCTGTATTCTGGTTCCTGGCAAGTCATTGTTTAATATGTTAGAAGGTTAAAGCTTTCAGGGAATGCAGTGGTAGATCTATGTGCTTTCAGTGTCTGTGCTTTCCAGTTTCTGGGTTGGCATGTGGACTAGATATTTTTCCATGTGGTATGCAGTTAATGTTTATGTTTAAAGCCCAGAGCCATGCAAAGGATAATGTCATATGTAACAAATGGGCACTGGATAAAAATGCATGTGTTTTCAGAATTTAGTCTTAGAGGAGTGTTTGATGTTTCAGTTCAGTTCAGTTCAGTTGCTCAGTCATGTCCGACTTTTTGCGACCCCATGAATCGCAGCACGCCAGGCCTCCCTGTCCATCACCAACTCCTGGAGTTCACTCAGATTCACGTCCACTGAGTCCGTGATGCCATCCAGCCATCTCATCCTCTGTCATCCCCTTCTCCCCTTGTCCCCAATCCTTCCCAGCATCAGAGTCTTTTCCAATGAGTCAGCTCTTTGCATGAGTTGGCCATAGTACTGGAGTTTCAACTTCAGCATTATTCCCTCCAAAGAAATCCCGATGTTTAGTGTGGAGTAAAAGAGATATTTATTAGAATACTGCCCTTTTCTGTTAGTAGTTACATTTAACAAGTTACTTAGCCTATAGAAACCTCAGGTTCTTCCTTTACTAAATGAGGATAACATGACTTCTTGGCATGAAAATTTCCTTTTGAATTTTACACAGAAAATCTGGTGTATTTTGGTGAACATCATTCATAGCAAAGTTACAGGAAACAAAGTACATTTGGCTACTGCCCCTAGAATAAACCACTGCCTCATGCAATACCCATGTGCTCTTTTCCTTAGTGGTGAGTTTATTTTTAAAACTTGAGTCTACATATTAAGAGTAAATAATGTAGAGAGAGAAGGTCTTGGCTTTGGGTCTTGTCTCCTCCACTTACTATTCATGTGTCTGTCTTTCTTTCTATTCATTCATCCTCTTGACAAGTATTATTTATTTTTTCCAGCTTTATTGAGATATAATGGACACATAACACTGTTTAAGGTGTCCAACACAGTGATTTGATAGATGTTTTTACTAAAAAATGATTACCACAATAATGATAATTAACATACATAGTTATGATTTTTATAGTGACAACTTTTAAAATCTATTGTCATAACAACTTCAAATATATAACACAGTCTTGTTAACCCGAGTCACCATGCTGTATCTTTATCTATATTATAAAGATGATAACAAATTGTTTCGCAAATTGAATGCACCAATTTATATTTCTACTTGTGTGGTGGACCATATGGTAAAGAATCTGCCTGCAGTGCACGAAACCAAAGTTCAATCCTTGGGTCAGGGAGATCCCCTGGAGAAGGGAATGGCAACCCACTCCAGTATTCTTGCCTGGAAAATTTCATGGGCAAAGTAGACTGATGGATTACAGTCCATGGGATTGTGAAGAGTTGGAACGATTGAGCAACTAACACACACACATACTAGAGCACAATTTTATATTTCTAAATATTTTTTAAACCCTTAATAGTATCCTTGGAATTCTAATTTTTGTAATCTATTGGTGTGCAATGGCTTCCCATTGTGATTCAATTTGAATTTCTCTGATTATTAATGAAATGCAGCACCTTTTCATGGTTATTGGTCATTTAGATTTCTTTCTCTTTTGTGAAATGTTTATTCAGTTCTTTTTCATGGATGACCATCCTCCTCAGCTCCTGGCTCTGCCTGCTTTTCTTGCTGATTTCTTGGGATATTTATATACTCTTTTTTTTAAATTAATTAATTAATTTATTTTTTAATTTGACTTTACAATACTCTATTGGGTTTGCCATACATCGACATGACTCCACCACAGGTGTACACAAGCTCCCAATCCTGAGTGTTTCATTGGTTTTGTGAATTTCAAATATAATTTACCATTCTCTTATTTGTCTTTTTCTTCTATGATGTCCTTTGGTTTTAACACAGTTTACTATTTTCTTTTATAGTTAGTGCTTTCCTTCTGTTTCTTATTGAAGAAATATTTTTCTATCTTAAGAAGACAAAGATAGTCTCCTATATTATATTCTCAAAACTAATAGCTTTTGGTTTTCACATGTAAGTTTGTAATTCATCAGGGGTTAAGTTTTGCATATGGTGTGTGGTAGAAATCCAGTTTTATTTTTCCATGTGAATGTCCAGCACTCTTAGCTCCATTCATGAAAAGATGCTCTTCAGTGCCTCCTTCATAAGTTAAGTGTATACCAACCTGTGGGTGTATTTCTGGGTTCTTGATCATATGCTAGCTGTCTTGTTGTCTGGCCCTTTACCAGTATCCACAGAGCCTTAATTACCATAGGTATATAGTGAGCCTTGATGTCTGGCAGACTAGTGATTCTCACGGTATTGTTTCTTAGTATGGCACATCACCTGAGGACTTGTTAGAAATGAAAATTCATGGACTTCACTCAAACTGACTCAAGGGACATAGTCATAGGTCCATGGTTATGCTTAGTCTTGAAGAAAAGTGTGAAGATCAAGATTTTCTCTTCCAAAGCCAAAATGTTGATACTGATAACTCTATGTTGTGTAGAGTTGTGATTGCTGCATGTATCAAGTATTACATCTTTATTTAGTTCCTCCCAGTACGAGAATCAGGACACTGAATGGAGGGTCCCTTTACTGATCTGACTTCCTTTATATCTCCTCTTTTCTACGCTGGCATGACATTATTGCTATTTAAAACACAGCAATAAATACTACAAAGATACAGTCATCAAGACAGTATGGTCTTGGCACAAAGACAGAAATATAGATCAATGGAATAAAATAGGAAGCTCAGAAATAAATCCACTCACCCATGGACACCTTATCTTTGACAAAGGAGGCAAGAATATACAATGGAGAAAAGATAATCTCTTTTTAACAAGTGGTGCTAGGAAAACTGGTCAACCACTTGTAAAAGAATGAAACTAGAACACTGTCTAACACCATACAGAAAAATAAACTCAAAATGGATTAAACAAAATAAAAATGAAGATGAACAGTAGAGCAGTAGATTTTGTTGCAATTGTCTTAGTGATTAATGATTTAATTAGACAAAAAATACATGTCCCTTCAACAAATTCCAACAATACAAATATGCATGAACTAAAAAGCAAACATTATTTCCTTCTTTCTTAGTCCATTGTTCTTTCCTAGATTTAAATGTTTTATTTAAAAATTTAATACAGGTTATTAATTTACTTTTTATCCAGAAATAGGGAAACAATATATTCAAACATTAAATCCAACAACATACTTCATACACAATTTTATGATGTTGAGTTAACTATTTTTAATGGGATGATTTTTNATTAATTTACTTTTTATCCAGAAATAGGGAAACAATATATTCAAACATTAAATCCAACAACATACTTCATACACAATTTTATGATGTTGAGTTAACTATTTTTAATGGGATGATTTTTTTCTTAATATATTATTAGCATATATTAATAATCTCACCAGTAACACAAACGTATCCACTTATATATACTCAAGTGTATATGAACATTCATATATATTTATCTTAGCAAGCTTTCTCTTAAACATTTTGCTTTGTATTCATAAGAGCTTTTCAGATCAGTAATAGATATACATCCCATTATTTGTAACTATTACATATTCTTTCCATGGAAAAAAGCACCATTATTTATCTAATTCCCTACTGATGGACATCTGGTTGTTTCTAATTTTTATAATTTTTTACTTTCATAAACAATGCTGGAAGCAGCGAGTGTCTCTTTACATGTAGCTTTATACAGTTCATAGAGTATTACTAGAGGCGTGGGTTTAAGAAATTCAAACAATGAGACATAAGGAGTGATTGGAAATTTTCAGTTATGAAGCTTCTCACAAAAAGACCAGTTTAGAGTTTTCCTTGGTGGTTCCAGTGGTTGAGAATCCGTCTGCCAAGGCAGGGAACATGGATTTGAGTCCTGGTCCAAGAAGATTCCACATGCTGCAGAGCAACTGAGACCGTGCTCTACAATTACTGAACCTGTGTGCACCTCGAGCCCATGCTCTGCAACAAGAGAAGCCACCGCAGTGAGAAGCCCCCGCACAGAGGAAGAGTAGTCCTATTCACAGTAACTGGAGAAAGCCCACGCAGCAACGAAGACCCAGCACAACAAAAAATAACCAAATAAAACAAATACAATTTTTTACAAAAAGTCTTGGTTAGTTTTCTCTAGGAGTTGCTCATTAAAGTGCAGATTCACAAGCCCCACATGTGACCTACTGAATAATAACCCTGGGAAGAAGGTAGGAGAATAGAAATAATAAATGATAAAATACTGTTATGAAATAAAGCCTAACATCACAGAGTAAATAATGGAGACTAAAGGATGAAACAAAAATCAAGAGAATAAAGTCCTTGCCTAGATGACTCTCTACTTCCCAGAGCAGCCTAATATATCTCTGCATGGTACTGGGAGCTCTTAGTTATATCTGCCTTCAGTGTTCACATATGAGTTGTAAGTCTCTGCTCAAGAGCTACTGAGAATAATTCTAAGTACATACAACTCTTTCCTTGGGAAGCTGACAGATGTGGATGGTTATGATGGTGGCAATAGGGGAATCTCTAAGGGGAACTGAAGCTAAGAGAGGGGCCAAGACCAGTGCCTTGAGGCACAGATACCAGATGACTAGAGAGCCAGACCCTGGCCTGATTATTAGGGCAGTTGTGTGCTGAACTAATAGGTCACTTAACTAAGCAGGGCTAAGAGTTGAACTTTTGATCACTACAGAGCCCAGAACATCCTGTTGTCAAAAATATGGAAGAAGGAAGATGCACAATCCCTGTATAACTGTTGGACAAGACACATTTCTCCCTTGATGGAAATTTCAGTTTTATAAGACTCTCAATCTTGTCACTCTCTAACCGCTTCTTTTTACTAAATCACTGCAATGATTTTCAAAAAATTAGTTCATCACAGAAATTTCATGAAAAGCAGAAGGATATTAAGGGAATCAAGTCATTGAACAGATGTAAATCAGTTACAGGAAATTTGGGGTAAAGACAAAGTTTTTGACAATACTTAAAGCAAATAAAGATGTGGTTTCCTGAAGAAGAGGAAGGTAGGAAGAGAGATGTAGATATATGAAAACTGGAAGTCAAGATTCTGGTAGACCTGGATCCTAATACTGAATCATCATAAAATCTCCATGGTTGATTGTTGTATGTGTAAACAAGTGGGCACATTTCAACATCTATGTCACATGTAAGTCACACCTGCTGACTTGCAAGAGTTTGTTGTGTGTATCAGAAACCAGCAGCAAAACCTATGAACAAGTCCAGAAAGATTCTGGCTAGGATTTCCTCCTTCCCATCAGCTTCCCCAGGCCCCTCTTCATGTCTTTGTTTCTCAAACTATAAATGAAAGGGTTGAGCATGGAGGACAGGACCGTGTAGACTATTGTAGCCACTCGGTCCCGAACAGTGTAGCTGGACAAAAGGGCTGTAAATAGACATAAAAGATGCTTCCATAAAACAGGATCACCACAGTCAAGTGGAAGCCACAGGTGGAGAAGGCTTTGCGTTTCCCTGCAGCTGAGGGGATCCGGAGAACTGAAATTAAGATTTGCACATACGAGAAACCAATGCATAGGAAGGGGGTCACCAAAACACCAGCCCTTCTGTCTTTATTGTTAGATCATTGACAAATATGGAGGAGCAGGACAATTTCAGCAGAGGGTTGATGTCACACAGGAAGTGGTGGATAACACTGGAGTTACAGGAGGTGAGCTGATTCAGCAAAAGTGTGTGTAGGAGTGAGTGGAGGTGAGGCAGTGAGCAGGAGAAGGCCACCAGCAGGACACAGCGGCGGCGGCTCATGATGGTGACATAGTGGAAGGGGTCACAGATGGCCACACAGCGGTCAAAGGCCATGGCTGCCAGAAGGCAGCTGTCAATGTCACCAAAGGCATATATAAAATACATCTGGGTCAGACATCCAGCATAGGAGATGGTCTTCTTCTCTGACAGGAAGTGGACTAGCATCTTGGGGACAATGCTTGTTGTGAAGCAAATGTCAGTGAATGACAGGACACTCAAGAAAAAATACATGGGGGTGTGAAGTTGGGGGTCAGAGCTGATGGCCAGGATGGTGAGCAGGTTCCCTGTTACAGTGACCAGGTACATGGTGAGGAAGAGAATGAAGAGTGGCTTCTGGTCCTCAGGCCGGGAAGAGAGTCCCAGGAGGATGAACTCAGAGACACTGCTGGTTTGGTTGAGTCTTTCCGTGATCATGGAGCCAACTAAAATAGAGAAGATTCCTACAATGTAAACACACATCTCCATGACTGAAACCATCAACAAGCCAACAAGCCTGTGCTTCTTCCTACCTTCACTTTCTACCTATAGGGTTGCCACATAGGCAACTTGTCACCTTTGTGGTCCTTGAACTTGCTCTTCCTTCTCAACTCTAAGACTTCTCATGCTTCTTGTGTGGATAGCAAGAACTTTTGAGGAAGAACATAGTTGAATCTTCATTAGTTTACTTTTAAATCTAGAAACAATTGATTACTGAGGACGTATTCTGCAAAAATATTCTGGGGGAGGGGAAACAATTGTGAACATGACATAGTCAGACCTGTTTGTGGGCCTGGCATTCTACTGGAAGATCTATCTGTCTGCACATCCATTTATCTTTCTATCTATCTATGGATCTATCTATCTGTCATCAGCTAGTTCTGCATTTTATAAAGAGAAATAAAGCCACATAAGGGTATAGAGATAGACAGAAATAAGGTGGGGAATTTATTATTTCAGATAAGGTGGTTTGATTTTTCTCTATATATAAAATCTAATTTTCAGTAGTGGCACATTAACATTTATCTTTGAATTTCCTTTCCAAAAAGGGGGCTTGATAAAAATAATCAACAGGGAAATCAAAGGAATAATAGACCTAAGCCAACAAAGTTTTACTGTTGGGCTCGTTTTGGAAGGCACTTATTTAGAAGCTAATACTTCTTAGTGAACATCAAATTATGCTACCAGTCCATACAAATCTTTATTCTTATATTGACTTTGTTACTTAATTTTCCCTCAAGCTTCTTAAACTTAATCATGATTCCACATCTTGGGCGTCCAACTGTTAAGCAAGCATGTCCTACAATGCCATCAACCACTTGTTTCTTGATCTGTGTTTATAGCTTAAAAGGGCTTCCCTAGTGGCTCAGAGTGTAAAGAATATGCCTACAATGCTGGAGATGAAGGAGACTTGGATTTGATCCTTGAATTGGGGAGATCCCCCAGTGGAAAAAAATGGCAACCCATTCCAGTATTCTTGCCTGGGAAATGCTACAGACAGAGGAGCCTGGTGGGCCATAGTCCATGGGACTGCAAAGATTCAGACACAACTGAAGCAACAGAACACACGTGCAGGCATCTCCTTGAAAAACGTGCACTATTGCTTTATGTGTGTGCTTTTATTCCATTTACTTTATTTTTTTTTTAATTTATTTATTTTTAAATTTAACTTTACAATACTCTATTGGGTTTGCCATACATCGACACGAATCCACCACAGGTGCACACAAGCTCCCAATCCCGAGTCCCCCTCCCACCTTCCACCCCACAACGTCTCTCTGGATCATCCCCGTACACCAGCCCCAAGCGTCCTGCATTCTGTATCAAACATAGACTGGTGATTCGTTTCTTACATAATAGTATATATTCTTTAATGCCATTCTCCCAGATCATCCCGCCCTCTCCTACTCCCTCTGAGGCCAAAAGTCCATTGTCTATGTCTGTGTCCTTTTGTTGTCTCACATACAGGGTCATCATTACTATCTTTCTAAATTCCATATATATGTGTCAGTATGCTGTATTGGTGTTTTTCTTTCTGGCTTACTTCACTCTGTATAATAGGCTCCAGTTTCATCCATCTCATTAGAACTGATTCAAATTTATTCTTTTTAATGGCAGAGTAATACTCCATTGTGTATATATGCCACAGCTTGCTTATCCATTCATCTGTTGATGGACATCTAGGTTGTTTCCATGTCCTGGCTATTATAAACAGTGCTGCGATGAACATTGGGGTACATGTGTCTCTTTCAATTCTGGTTTCCTTGGTGTGTATGCCCAGCAGTGGGATTGCTGGGTCATAAGGCAGTTCTATTTGCAATTTTTTAAGGAATCTCCACACTGTTTTCCACAGTGGCTGTACTAGTTTACATTCCCACCAACAGTGTAAGAGGGTTCCCCTTTCTCCACACCCCCTCCAGCATTTATTGCTTGCAGACTTTTGGATCGCAGCCATTCTGACTGGTGTGAAATGGTACCTCATTGTGGTTTTGATTTGCATTTCTCTGATGATGAGTGATGTTGAGCATCTTTTCATGTGTTTGTTAGCCATCCGTATGTCTTCTTTGGAGAAATGTCTATTGAGTTCTTTGGCCCATTTTTTGATCGGGTCGTTTATTTTTCTGGAGTTGAGCTGTATAAGTTGCTTGTATATTTTTGAGATTAGTTGTTTGTCAGTTGCTTCATTTGCTATTGTTTTCTCCCATTCAGAAGGCTGTCTTTTCACCTTACTTATAGTTTCCTTTGTTGTGCAGAAGCTTTTAATTTTAATTAGATCCCATTTGTTTATTTTTGTTTTTATTTCCAGTATTCTGGGAGGTGGATCATAGAGGATCCTACTGTGATTTATGTCAGAGAGTGTTTTGCCTATGTTCTCCTCTAGGAGTTTTATAGTTTCTGGTCTTACATTTAGGTCTTTAATCCATTTTGAGTTTATTTTTGTGTGTGGTGTTAGAAAGTGATCTAGTTTCATTTTTTTTACAAGTGGTTGACCAGTTTTCCCAGCACCACTTATTAAAGAGATTGTCTTTACTCCACTGTATAGTCTTGCCTCCTTTGTCGAAGATAAGGTGTCCATAGGTGTGTGGATTAATCTCTGGGCTTTCTATTTTGTTCCACTGATCTATATTTCTGTCTTTGTGCCAGTACCATACTGTCTTAATGACTGTGGCTCGGATCTGGGAAGGGCACAGAAATAGGCCCAGCCAATCCATTTACTTTAATAATGCTGTGGCATGTACCTCATTCTGTTTTTCTCTCTTTACACACATTTTTTTTTTGGGAGAACTATCTACGTTCTGGTTCTTTAATTAAAACTCTTTCCATTGCAGATATGCAGCATGCTTGATTTAACACGTTTCTCTAAATGTCCTCTATGCTACCGTGAACAATATTGATTCAAATACCCTCACGTTCACAAAGTGTTTCAAATTTTTCATCCAAAAAGTGAGAAAGGGCTCATTGGATAGGTATTTTTTTAATAGTTGTTCCAGGAATCATCCATCCATCTATTCATTCAGGCAACAATTAAGTGCTTACTTTCGAGATGGTTATTATCAGGCAAGTTATTATCAGGCCAAGTTATCTTGAAATGTCAGTTTTCTCATCTGTAAATAGAGCATACTAATATTTACCCTGTGGATCTCCCAGGTGGTGTTAGTGATAAAAAATCTGCCCACCAGGGCAGGAAGCGCAGGAAATGTGGTTTTGATCCCTGTGTTGGAAAGATTTTCTGGAGAAGGAAATGGCAACCCACTCAAGTATTTTTGCCAGGAGAATCCCGTGAACAGAGGAGCCTGGCTGGCTACAGTCCCTGGGGTTGCAAAGAATTGGATACAACTGAACGTCTGAACACACAGAACAGTAGTTACTCTATACGATTTTTACGAGGTTTTCACAATAGCTTGTGCTTAAAGCACTTAGAATGGTGCCAGGGACACAGTAAACATTTGATACCACTGTCTTCTCCCCAGTATCATCATTGCCAGTGACTTTTTCCTCAACTAAGCATTTGATCATGTTCTCAAAATCAATGAATCTGATAATTAAAACAACTCTAGCTCTCATACTCTAATGCTCTAATTGTCAAATAAACTTGATTATAAGTTTACAACACCTTTTTAGATGATACTTTTGTTCATGATTTGAATAATCTGAGAGTGAACAGTAATTAAGCACTTCCTTCATATAGGATGTACTTTAATTCTCATGACAACCTTGTCAGGCTAAACTATTATTCTTCTCATCTTGTTTCCAATGAGGAAACAGATATAGAGGCAAAGTAATAGGCCATATATCAAGTATATAGGAGACACGGGAATCCAACTCTAAATTAACTCTAAGTCTCAAAACTTAACCACTATGCCATTTCTTTCATATTTTCATAAAACTAAATTGATACATGGGAGCTCATTGTTAACATGGTTCACTATGTTGACCTTGCAAACAAAGAATAAAATCACAGTGATCCTTGAGACTGACCAAATTGCCCAAAGGACATTCTGTTTTCCCACTGGCAGCTCCCTTCCCAAGGCTATGAGACCACTGGATTCCAAACCTCTGGCTAAGTGACTGCAGGACTCAGCTAGCTACAGGCTAAAAATTAACCATCCCTTCAGAGAATTTTTCATTGGCGGGATATAAGAAAGACCCCATCAGAAAGGGAGGGCGCTGGTTCTCCTCAAGGGCCAGTCACCCTCTCATTTCCCTCTAATCAATTTCCGTTTTCTTGCCTGACTGCCTGGCTGGCTTTCTGTCTCTCCACACTCACCTTACACATACAAGTATATGTCTGAAACAATCATGCTGAAGATCTGTTTTTCCCAGTTTTGTTATTTTCTATTTTGACATATACACATTTTTTTTTCTTTAAGTGTTTTTCATCCCACATTAAGAACATACCTTTGCTGTTACAATGGGAAATCTATGTTTTCTGTGTTGGACAGATTGTAGAATTTGATAATTCTAATAGGCAAGATTCATTGGCAACAATAAGGGAGAATTTGGTCTTTGATGGCTGGAACATTAAAAGTGTATGTGATTCAGGGTTTAGTAGAAAGTGCACTGAACTTGGGAGCACAACGTGGGGGTTTGTGCTGACTTTCATTACTTGATCACTGAGCAATCTTAGGTATTCTAAAAAGATGATAAAATAGCATGTATAGGTGCGGTTTATAAAACA
>SJYV01022730.1:0-14879 GCA_006410875.1 Neotragus pygmaeus
CTAGAGTATTGTAAAGTAAAATGAAGTTAAAAAAATAAATAAAATAAAAAAGTTATCAAGATCAAAAAGAATAAAAATAAAAAATAAAATGAATGATCCCTGCATCCATACAAATAGCTCATTTCTCCAGCATCATTTATTAAAGAGACCTTTTCTTCTTTTTGAATACCATGAAGTGAACAGTTATGTGTGTTTGTATTTTTGGACTGTTTATTCTATTTCATTTATCTGTTTATCCACATACCAATAGATTTAAAGTAAGAATTAAAATCTTCCATTAAAAAAATTCAAGATTATCATAGTTATTCTGGGTCTTTTGCATTTCCATATAAATTTTAGAATGCAATCAGCAATTTCTTCCACCAAGGCCACTGTGTTTTGATTAGTATTGCATGGAATTAATAAATCAATTTGGAGAGGATTACTGTCTTAATGATAGTCTTCTAATCCATGAACCTGGTATATCTTTCCATTTTAAGACCTTATTTCATTCTTTTCAGCACTGTTTTATAGTTTTCCATATAGAGGTCTTGTATATCTTAACTTATTCCTTCTGTTTTTATATTTTCAATGTTACTATAAATAAATTGCTATTTTAATTTTCCCATTGTTGATATTAATTTTCAAAAATTATCCTTAAATGTCATTACTTATGCTAAAATCACTAGTGATAAAAGCAATCTTTTTCTGCAGAAAACACAGTCTTTCCAGTGTTCATAACATAGACTTCCTTGCTCATATTTCTTCACCATAGTGTATATCATGGCCTCTAAAACCTAAATCCCTCTCTTTGATGCATTTCCTATACTTCTTTATTCCAAAATGACAATATTTAATTAAAAGGAGTATGAAAATTTTACATCTGCTCCTGTTACCAGTCTGTTCATATCTTCTCATGGAAAGTAGTATGAAAATTGTTGTGAATTTCATAAATCTTGGCATACTTTATTATCTGATCTATAGCATATGGCCGAATAAGGAGCTCAATAGCAGACACATCCTAACACACAAGAGATACAGTCTCAAAAGGCTGAGAGTGATGTAATACATAAAAGTGTTTTCTGATTGCTAACATTCTGTTGTTTTATTTGTGTAAGTCTAAATCAATTTTGGTTTAGCTTAAAATTTTTTTACAGATATTGATTCAGAACAATTTAAGTAAAGATTTACTATGTCGACTCGATTTGGAAGTATTCAACTTTCACTTTGATCAGGCTGAAGTATATAAACTAATATCCTTTTTTGCTGATTGTCCTTATGAAGAATCTGATTTAAAAAATACACACACACATATACATTTCCACATATAGTAATGAAGATATTAATAGATATATAGATCCATCATGAATGATATATTAGTCACACAAAACCTCTTAAAATAACATAGTTTATTACAAAGTCCTTTAGGGGAGAGTTATATTAGATGCCTACTTAATATGTTAATTTTCAAGTGATTAAGTATTAAATATGGAATAATGGCACAAGTGGCAAAAAAAATAGAGATTATACAAAATCGTCAAATATATTTCAGTCTTTAAATCTTATCGTAGTGTCACACAGGCTTCCCTGTTGACTCAGGCAGTAAATAATCTGCCTGCAATGTAAGAGACCCAAATGCGATACCTGGGTTGGGAAGATCCCCAGGATAAGGGATTGGCTACCCACTCCAGTATTCTTGCCTGGAGAATCCCATGGCCAGAGGAGCCTGGTGGGCTACAGTCGATGAAATCACAAAGAGTTGGACACAACTGAGAAATTAATCCTTTCACGTAGGGTCATAAGATAACTGTAAACCCAAGAAGTGGAGAAAGACAGTAGTCATTAAACACAAGCAAAAAGCATGAATACATACTGTATGATATAGAATATTCCATGCATAGGGCAGAACGTGTTTTACCTGAAGTACAATGTAGCTATTTTCAAACTTCAGGGACTCTTCTAAACCAGAGCAGAGAACAGAGATTTTGAATGGCAGATTAAGAAATTATTTTTAAATTGCCGGCATATAGAATTAGCATGTGTTTTGAAAACTACACATTTCCTAAAAACTTCCATTAAAAAATATTCCTTTAATTGCACTTCATTTAATGGTGTGTTCAAACATCATTTTCTGATTGCTCAGATGAGCAGGTAAACCTCTTGAAACCAAAATCCATAGTTAAACATACTCAGATCAGATATCAAACAGTTCCTAGCTATATCTCAACTCATATTTATCTTGGGCTTCACTGATAGCCCAGTTGGTAAAGAATCCACTTGCAATGCAGGAGACTCTGGTTCTATCCCTGGGTTGAGAAGATCCCCTGGAGAAGAGAAAGGCTACCTACTCCAATATTCTGACCTGGAGAATTCCATGGACTGTACAGTCCATGGGGCCGCAATGAGTCAGACATACCTGAGCAACTTTCACCTCACAAAATAAAATTAACTGACTTCAATTGAATTGATCCAAATACACACAAGTTGAGTTAATGTGCGAGTTGAGTTGTGTTCTGAGTTTCTAATATGTATAGTTTCTTTTACTTTTCTTCCTTCTCTCTCCTTTTTCTTCTCTGTCTCCTTGATCTCTCCCAGTTCATCTCCATCCCCCTTTCCTCTGTTCCTCCTCGTGCTCCTCCCATCCTCCTCCTCCTCTGACTTCTCCCCTCCCTCCTTCTTTCCCCTTCTCTTCCTTCCCTTCTTTTTCCTCTTCCTACTCTTCTTCTTCCTCTATTGTATTTTTTTAGTTTTATTGGAGTATAATTGATTTCCAATGTTGTGATTCAGGTGTACAGCAAAGTGATCCAATTATACACATACATATATTCATTCTTTTTCAGAATTTTTTCTCATATAACTTATCACAGAATATTGATTAGAGTTCCCTGTACTATACAGTAGGTTATCATTGGTTATCTATTTTATATGCAGTGTTGTGTGTGAACCTCAAGCTCCTCATTTATTCCTCTATAACCGTGTTCCCCCTTTGGTAACCATAAGTTTGTTTTTGATACCTGTAGTTTTTGTAAATAAGTTTATTTGCATCTTTTAAAATTAGATGCCACTTATGCGTGATATGATATTTGTCTTTGTCTGACTCTTTACTTAGTATGATGAACTCTATGTCCATCCATGTTGCTGCAAATGGTAGTATTTCATCCTTTTTAAGGCTGAATAATATTCCATTGTATATATGTACCACATCTTTTTTATCTGTTTATCTGTCAGTGAATACTTAGATTGGTTCCACGTCCTGGCTATTGTCAATAGTGCTCTTATACACATAGAGGTGCATGTTATCTTTTCAAATTATGGTTTTCTCCAGATATATGCACAGGAGTGGAATTGCTGGACCATATGGTACTTCTGGTTTTGTCTTTGTTTTTTTTAGTTTATTTAGGGAACTTTATCTTTTCTTTCTCTTCATAATTGGTAGTACTGTGTGATATTCTGTATGGTCCAGTAACAGTGGATTGATACTGTAAACAATATCAACAGTAAACAGTACATTTACTCCTCCATTACTATATACTTGACATTATTTATAAAAGTTTGAAATGAGATAATGAAAGCAAGATGAGTATGTGTAAATTTCAGAGATGCTGCGTGTGTATTGCCATAGAAACAATAGAATATAAGAATGTAATATTTCTTCATCCCTTTTGTAAATATTTAAGTTATTTTATCGTATTTCATACACAGAAAACATTTTGTAAATAGTATTTCTGGTAGTACAGTTTCCAAATTCATGGGTATGAGGCAATGTCTTGTGTGGTTTTAAAATTTTGTTAGAATGTATATTAGTAAATTGGAAGTAGTTAATGTTGGTGGTAATTTAAGAGTAACTCTTAGCATAACTTTGAAAAAGTTAGATACATGGAAGCTAGATAAAAGGGTAAATTGTATTATACAATATATATGCATTTTCTCGCTGATCCTCCTACATGTACACACACATACACAAACACACAAAGGCACCAAAGAAAACTATTAAATACAGAATAAAGCTAGTTCTTCAGAAAGTGTTGATGAGTGCTGAGGAAACTATAATAACATTATAATTGCGTACCTTCACATATGTGATCTCACAGCCATACTATGGGAACCTGGGACAGATATGATCACAATCATATTGTATATGTAAATATAGGGCTAACTAGTTATCCAAGAGTATAACAGCTAATTATGGTCTAGACAGTTTTCAAATTTTTTTTTAATTTTTGGTTTTTTAATATAAATTTATTTATTTTAATTGGGGTTTAATTACTTTACAATACTGTATTGGTTTTGCCATACATCAACATGAATCCACTACAGGTATACACGTGTTCCCCATCCTGAACCTCTCCTCCCTTCTCCCTCCCTGTGTCATCCCTCTGGGTTGTCCCAGTGCACCAGCCCCAAGCATCAAACATGGACTGGCGATTCTTCTCATATATGATATTATACATGTTTCAATGCCATTCTCCCAAATCATCCCACCCTCTCCCTCTCCCATAACTTATTCTGCTTATTTCCTCTATTAAGGGGATAGTGAAATCTTAGGCCTATTTTTAATAAAACACAATATAGTACTTTCATTTTCATTAATAAAGAGTTCTCTGCCCTTTATCTGCTCTTCCCCAACTCAGACTTTGACTTTTCAAAAGAAGTAGTACTGAGAATTACTTTGTTCATATAGTACACCCTTCAGTTCAGTTCAGTCGCTCAGTCGTGTCCAGCTCTTTGCGACCCCATGAATCGCAGCACGCCAGGCCTCCCTGTCCATCACCATCTCCCAGAGTTCACTCAAACTCACATCCATTGAGTCGGTGATGCCATCCAGCCATCTCATCCTCTGTGGCCCCCTTCTCTTCCTGCCCCCAATCCCTCTCAGCATCAATCTCTTCCAATGAGTCACCTCTTCACATGAGGTGGCCAAAGTACTGGAGTTTCAGCTTCAGTATCATTCCTTCCAAAGAAATCCTTGGGCTGATCTCCTTGAGAATGGACTAGTTGGATCTCCTTGCAGTCCAGTGGACTGTCAAGAGTCTTCTCCAACACCACACTTCAAAAGCATCAATTCTTTGGTGCTCAGCTTTCTTCACAGTCCAACTCTCGCATCCATATATGACCACTGGAAAAACCATACCCTTGACTAGACGGACCCTTACACTTACCTTATTCTCATTGTGAATGACCATTAGTTTGAAAGAAATGGGCTGAAATTTTAGTTGAGCAACTTTTTGTAATAGAACACCATTGTAATTAATACAACAAATTTTACTGCTGTCATGGACAATTGAATGAGTCAGGGAAATATAATAGAGTGTTGGGCACAATCTTTATCATAATGGCATTTAGAATAATGGAATTCTGCCTGTATTATCAAACACCTGTAAAACTGAGCTATAATTCTCTGACTTTAAAACAATCTTAGACTTTAGAACTCTCAGATGTCCATCAGGCCTCAGGGCGTGGTCCTTTAGGGCTTGAAAACAGATGTCTTTATATGCAAAATGCATCGGCTGTTTGAGCTGTCAAAGTCATTTACTAATCCAAGAAGATTTAATGTGCAAATGTGGGAGAAAACAACTGTTGTTTTACAAAAGATGATGCTTGTTTGTAGCTATCTCCTGGCTGCAATATAACTTATCTGGGAATCATAAAAAGAGTCTCCTTGTAGTTCACTTTCCCCTTTGCATGAATGACAAGGATTGTCTTGATCAGTGGCCAAGAGACAGAAAATACAAAGTTCAAGCAATGGCAAGCATCATAAAGACACAAATGGCAAAGAAATATATTATGATCCAAACACACAATATACTTTCATTTTGTAAAACTTAGGCATCTAAACTTGTAAATGATCAATGTTCTTTTCACTGAGTTTTCTAATTTGAAATTTATAAAGGATACACAGTTTTGGCGGTTATAGGTTAATTACCTTAAAGCAGGGCTACAAGGTTTATTGGTAAGACACTGATTATTCAATTGTAATTATCTATATCTAGCAATGTAGTCCTTGCATTTTATATCTATAAAAAGTTATTTAGGTAACTCTACCTCAAGGGATTCCTGAGAAATAAACAATAGGACATATAATGATATAGCATAGGGCTTCCTTTTCCCGCATCTATCACTCCCTCAATTTCTCTCTCTCTCTGATGCCTCTCCCTCGTCTCTTCCTCACTCCCACTTTCTTTTTTTCTCTCTTCTTCACCCAAGTCTCCAAGCCTTATACATGTGGTTATTTGACAAAGAACTCAGAAAAGCCCCACACAGTTTTGTCTTGGTGCAGGCAGAATGCAAATTGGTCCGAAGCCATAGTAGCCTGCAGGGTGGTACATTTTCCTGACAATTGCCAAATATGCGTAGAGAGCTTCAGAATCTTGAAATACATTACATCTGACACATCTAGGATATAGGATCAGGAATAAAAGATGATTTTCTTTTTCACACCTTAGAAAATTTAAGCAAGGAAAAGAGGCTCTTTGTCATTCAGGACTCAGAAAACTTTGTCAGACTACAGATTCTGCCATGCATTCCAGAGCTGTTCATTAACTCACAGAATAACATGCTTACAGGATAGCTAGTGAACATTTACATTGGCTGTACAGTTATAAGTTAGGAGACAAGCATTTATTAGACAGTTAAAACTGTTCAAAACCCACTAGAGATGCATTCACTTTAGTTTAAGGGTTGCACATTTCCCTATAAATGGCTTGTTGTGAATAATGTAAATGTGCTTCCCTGAGAATAAATTAAATATATTTCCTGCTATTGTTAATGTGTTAGAACAGTTGTGCCATAAATCACTCGAACAGCATTTATAGATTACTGTACTATATCTAGGCCAAGCTTGTAAATATCAGTATAACTCATAATTCAATGATTTGTAACCCTCCAAAGAAAACCTTAGAGATTTTTCTCTTGTTTATTTTTTTTTCCTCCCTCCTCATATGATATCGACAAATATCTAGCACAAAGAAATTCATTTTGGATGCTTTTATAAAGCATTTTAACAGAATCTAGATGATTTAATATATAACAAGAAGGAATCCACTAGAAGTATATGGAGTGGCTCACTATTCATAGCTGGGTCATCACTCATGTATCCTTCTGCCCTTTCCCTACCAAGCCATCCTTCTTTAGAAGACTCAGGAATTCTCTGCAAGCTTGTAGTCACAGGGAGTAAGACTCAGGAATTCTCTGCAACCTTGTAGTCACAGGGAGTAACCATTTTCCAACACCTTTAAGCTTCCTTTGTGCTCTGTCTTTTCCCCTTCTCCTTCCTTCCTCCCACATCCCTCCACATACGTTATCATATGGGAACCAATGCAGATACTTTTTGTCTACCCTGAACTCCATCAATTCTATTAGAATTTAGGGCTCACCAGAAGTAAAATGCACTGAGCTTTGGAAACAATACAGACCATTTATTTTAGTTATAACCTTGGAACCAACCTAAATATCTCTGTTCTAGGCATTTTGTATGCATTATATCACTTAATACTCATATCATTATTGGCTCCCCTTTATTAGGGAGGAAAGTGAAAGATACAGAAGTAAAGTAACTATAAATAATTATAATACCTGAGGTTGCAGAGTCCAAATTTGACATTGAGCCTACTTCAAAAGCCAGGATCTGTGTTCTTTCAGCTTGACTTATTTGTTCAAAACTATCACAGGCTGTTCTGCTCTTATGAAAATTCATCATGTCTATTCAGTAGGCTGTTCTGAGATTTTGACTCCATTAACCGTGCTTGAGTTTCCAAACTTGCAGTGACCCATCCTCTCTCACATTTACTTCTGTTGCTTTCCTTGGGCTCTATCTGTCACATGGACCTCCAGAATAAGAGAACATACATTGCTTCTTAAGGGAATAAATACACTGCAAATTATCATTTTAAAGTGTTGTTTATTTCTGAGTCTGGGGAGTTCAGAGATTGCTTGCAAGGGGGCATTCTATTGGTGCCACACATGTGCATTCACTGTCCCAAAAGACTGCTTCAGCAGATCTCAATCTTCCTAACATGCATTGGCTCAGATTCCAGGATCTGACTGTCATCTCTTTTGTGCTCCACAAATTTTCAGTTTGTTTCTGATGACACTTGATTGAGTGGCTCCAACCTTTGGGTAATTGGTGAAGAGTTGAACTTGATAGCTCTTGGTTTTCATTTAGATGATACTTTGCTGAGCCACTGTCTCACGGCACAGATCAGCCAGAACTCCCCCTCACCCGAGCGCTGCCCAGGTGCAATATGGGCAGCACTACTTGTAGAATGCCCTTTGTTCTTCAAAGTGCTCTCAAGCTTGTCTCATTTCACTGTCTTGACTTCACTATGAATTATGTGTTAGTTGCTCAGTTGTGTGGAACTCTTTGCGATCCCCTGGGCTGTAGCTCACAAGGCTCCTCTGTCCATGGAATTCTCTAGGCCACAATACTGGAATAGACTACCCTTCCCTTCTCCATGGGATCTTCCCAACCCAGGGATTGAACCCAGGTCTCCCACATTGTAGGTGGATTTTTTACCATCTGAGCCACCAGGGAAGCCCACTGTGAATTATACATAGGGTAAATCAATGAGTGAAGAAGCAAAGACCCAGAAAAGAAAATGACATTTATTTATTTTTGGAAGCAATAACTTTAGGTTTGACTTCTGCAAATGTCTGCTGCTTAGTCACAATCCTATGTGATAACATAAGATCTCAAAATCTCTGTCTTTATAGGATAGTTTTGACATAGGAGCACCCAGATTACTGAACAGTGTACTTGGAAGATTTTAGTCATTTAGTCAATTTAAAATGGGCAAATAACTAGTTAGCCAATGTTAGAATTAAAAAATTAGTCATCTTCATATTGAATGAATATTGGTGAAACATTATTCATAAAATAGGTATATAAAGATAGGAATTGATGAAAGTGATTTGTTTAATAAATGAATATGTTGATGTTAGGAAATTTTTTTTTAAATATAGTACTGGATGCAGTTCTTGACATTTAGGAAGATGGCAAAGAGGGGATATCGAGATTCTGGTTTCTGTTCTGCTTTTTGTGTTGTGTCGCTTTGACAGCTTGCCAATACTTTTTGAAGCTCAGTTTACTGGTCTGTAGAAGTGAGTATGATAATTGCTTTCTGGAACAACAAATGTGATTTTTATTGGGGTTATAAATCATGAAAAATTAGTAATACTGAAAATTTTAAAAGAGGCAGAACCCCAATTCACTTGTAATAAATGCTTTTAATTGCTCATGGCTTTCTGAAAGTAAGTACAGTTTTCTTCAAAAAGTATGAACAGAGTGACTATTCCAACTTTTTAAAATAATGAAATATAAAATTTAATTTTTAAAATGACTCAATTTTTCATTGATCTTTCTAAGATATCTTCACTATCAATGATATTTCATTATTATGATGGCTTTTATTAGCTTTAGTACCAAACCACTATGTATTAATGGTTTTGAATTCAGGATTGTGATCTATATTCCATTTTACTTGTGATTTTTATTCCATCTCAAATGTATATTTCATGTCCAAGAAGAAAAGGCCATGTTTTCACTTTGAATTTTAAACATATGTTTACAGTACATGAAGGTTATCCTACAATTCCTTCTTTTCATCATTTCAATCCCCCAGGTTGGTTATATGGGGAAAAAGATGCAGAAAAGTAATTTCCCCTGTGGTGCATCAGGGTTTCCCTGATGGCTCAGATGGTAAAGAATCCACCTGCAATGTGGGAAACCTGGGTTTTATCCCTGAGTTGGGAAGATCCCCAGGAGGAGGGAATGGCAACACACTCCAGTATTCTTGCTTGGAGAATGCCATAGACAGAGGCTAGCCATGGGATTGCAAAGTGTCAGACATGACTGAGCCACTAACACTTTCACTTTCTTTCACATGGTACACTACAGCATTGATTGCCAGGGAACTTCTCCATAAAATGGTGTGTCTGAGGGTCTTAATGGACAAAAAGACCTCTTGCTGATTTCTATATACAATTCAGCTTTTATAAATTTATGTGTTCCTCTCCAAGTCTTAGCTTTCTTTCATTTTGGTTATAATATACCTATGCTTTGAAAAATCCCTATGAATATTTTTAAGGAAGAAATGTGTTTAACTATTTAAAATTTATCATATCCTATTAGTATTCATTAGTTTTTCATGTTTGTAGTTTTTTGTTTTAAGTTTTTTTTAAGTTTTAAAATACCACATTCATTATATGATAGAAATAGAGAAAATGATAGTACTTGTAGATAGAAATACTGATGTCTTTACCTTAAAATTAGTTTATAATTACAGATTTTGTGGAGGCCATAGTCCCCTCCCCTAGATTTTTTTTTCCAGTTCCAGGAGATACCCAGATAAAATGCAATTTGGTTGCATATCTTTTTTTTGAGTTCCTAATTTCCATGTGGAAAGGCAAGTATGAGGTACATAGCATTGCTATATGAACAATTATAGGGAATAAGTCAGAGATTTAGAAACAGCCCAAATTCACTGTGTTTTCCTTCCTTTGTGTTTCCCTTCTTAAAACTGGTACTTCAGCCAAGTTATTTAACCCAGTAAGTTAAATAGTTGGAGCAGTAATGCACATCTAAGAAGTTTGAGTAAGGACTGATATGTGTAAATCATTTAGCACAGTGTCTAGAATATAAGTACAAAATGAATTGTAAATATTACATGAATACCAATATTCATGCCTTCTCTGTGCTGAATACTATGGTAGGCATTGGGATTATGACAATGCAGATTCCTGTCCTCATGGAATCTCCAGTCTAATGAGGAACACAGAAAATCCCTAATCAATTTCAAAAGAGTAGAAGGTGTTAATAAAGAAAAAAGTAAAAGGTGTCATGAGAGCATATGATGGCACTTTTTCTAAACCCAGGAATGATTGGGGCAGTTTTCCAAGAAGAGATTACTCATATGAAACCTCAGAGGTGAGTAAGGATGAGTTAGGCAAAGGAGAGTAGAGGAGTGAAGGGAAAAGTTGGAGGGAGGGGAGGAAGAAAGATTCAGTGTGAGTGGAAAGCCTTGAGCAGTGTGTGACTAGAAAGAACAAACCCAGATCAGAATCTCATGTGGACGCCCTCTATGTGTTAGCCCCACGTCCAGAACTTAATAACACCACTTCCTCTAGTAAACCAATTAACTTTGGTTACCCAAGTACAGGAGGAAAGGGGTCTAATACTCATTGGTAGGAGAGGAAAGGCACAAATGAAGAGTGAAATCCCAGACACATTCTAGATCCAATGATGAACCTCTGTTCTTTGGTTTATGGTGAGGACTGAAAATGGAATGGATCACAAACAAAGAGGACACTAATAGATGGAGAAACATACCATGTTCATGGATTGGAAGAATCAATATAGTGAAAATGAGTATACTACCCAAAGCAATCTACAGATTCAATGCAATCCCTATCAAGCTACCAGCAGTATTTTTCACAGAACTAGAACAAATAATTTCAAGATTCGTATGGAAATACAAAAAACCTCGAATAGCCAAAGCAATCTTGAGAAAGAAGAATGAAACTGGAGGAATCAACTTGCCTGACTTCAGGCTCTACTACAAAGCCACAGTCATTAAGACAGTATGGTACTGGCACAAAGACAGAAATATAGATCAGTGGAACAAAATAGAAAGCCCAGAGATAAATCCACACACCTATGGACACCTTATCTTCGACAAAGGAGGCAAGAATATACAATGGAGTAAAGACAATCTCTTTAATAAGTGGTGCTGGGAAAACTGGTCAACCACTTGTAAAAAAATGAAACTAGATCACTTTCTAACACCACACACAAAAATAAACTCAAAATGGATTAAAGACCTAAATGTAAGACCAGAAACTATAAAACTCCTAGAGGAGAACATAGGCAAAACACTCTCTGACATAAATCACAGTAGGATCCTCTATGATCCACCTCCCAGAATACTGGAAATAAAAGCAAAAATAAACAAATGGGATCTAATTAAAATTAAAAGCTTCTGCACAACAAAGGAAACTATAAGTAAGGTGAAAAGACAGCCTTCTGAATGGGAGAAAACAATAGCAAATGAAGCAACTGACAAACAACTAATCTCAAAAATATACAAGCAACTTATGCAGCTCAACTCCAGAAAAATAAACGACCCAATCAAAAAATGGGCCAAAGAACTCAATAGGCATTTCTCCAAAGAAGACATACGGATGGCTAACAAACACATGAAAAGATGCTCAACATCACTCATCATCAGAGAAATGCAAATCAAAACCACAATGAGGTACCATTTCACACCAGTCAGAATGGCTGCGATCCAAAAGTCTACAAGCAATAAATGCTGGAGAGGGTGTGGAGAAAAGGGAACCCTCTTACACTGTTGGTGGGAATGCAAACTAGTACAGCCACTATGGAGAACAGTGTGGAGATTCCTTAAAAAATTGCAAATAGAACTGCCTTATGACCCAGCAATCCCTCTGCTGGGCATACACATCGAGGAAACCAGAATTGAAAGAGACACAGGTACCCCAATGTTCATTGCAGCACTGTTTACAATAGCCAGGACATGGAAACAACCTAGAATGTCCATCAGCAGAAGAATGGATAAGAAAGCAGTGGTACATATACACAATGGAGTATTACTCAGCCATTAAAAAGAATACATTTGAATCAGTTCCAATGAGATGGATGAAACTGAAGCCTATTATACAGAGTGAAGTAAGCCAGAAAGAAAAACACCAATACAGTATACTGACACATATATATGGAATTTAGAAAGATAGTAATGATGACCCTGTATGTGAGACAACAAAAGAGACACAGACATATAGAACGGACTTTTGGCCTCTGAGGGAGAGGGAGAGGGTGGAATCTGGGAGAATGGCATTGAAGCAAGTATACTATCATGTAAGAAATGAGGCGCCGGTCTATGTTCGATGCAGGATGCAAGATACTTGGGGCTGGTGCACGGAGATGATCCAGAGAGATGGGAGGTAGGGTGGGAGGTGGGAGGGGGATTCAGGATTGGGAGCTCGTGTACACCTGTGGTGGATTCATGTCGATGTATGGCAAAGCCAATAGAGTATTGTAAAGTAAAATAAAGTTATTTAAAAAAAAATAATATCACAGAACTGACTCCCATTTAGTCTTCTGGGACCCAGCACTCCTATATTGTTGGCAGAGACCAAAACTTTTGTCCTGGTATTCTCATTCCAGACAGCAACCTATTACAGGCCTGGAGCCCCAGTGCAGTTTACTGCTTATTCTGACTGCTCTTTTTATTTGAATGGTTGGGGTTTAAGAGTAAAGAAAGAGAGGTGAGCATCACATGGAAAATTTTTGAGAAGGAGAAAAGGAAAGAAAGGAAAAGAGGAGTGATTGAGATTAGGAGTTTATCTGCCCTCAATTCAAATAGGAGTTGCCACCTCTGGGTGCCTTAGAGATGGTTATGAAGTGGACTTTATTTTTTTATTTATTTGGCCATGTCATGTGGCTTGTGTGGTCTTAGTTCCCTGACGAGGGACCAGACTTGGGACCTCAGTAATGAGAGTGTGGAATCTTAACCACTGGACCACTAAGGAATTCCCTGAAGTGGGCTTTATGTATGTCATTCATTAGTGAACATTGATGTGCCAGTGTCATTTATAATTCTTTCTTACTAAAAAAGAATTATTTAGAAATATTTTAAACTTAAGGGAAATTCACATCAGTTTTTAAGTAAGCCACTATGTTTTATTAACTTTCTCTATTCCCCTACTCACACATATACACACATATGAAAAAATAGTGTTATATGTATGCATACATACACATACTATATTATTTCTGAACCATTTCAGGATATGTTGAAGGCATCATACCCCTCTACCCCATAATATTGTTAAGTTGGCATGCATTTCCTAAGTACATTTTTCTAGCACAATCACAAAATAGTCAAGCAATTCAGGAATATAACATTGATGCAATAGTAATCTCTAGATAATATCTAGGTCATATTCCCATGTTCTCAATGGTCCAAATAATGCCCTTGATAGTATTTATATTCCTTTCATTACAGGCTCCAGACCACATTGCATTCAGTAGTGACAACGCTTAAGTGTCTTTCATCTTTCTTTATCTTTCATGACTTGGAAAGTATTTTGACTTGTGTTTGGACCATTCCCCTTTCTTCATTTCCAAGCCCCAACAATGATATAGACAGGTGACAGTATTGATTCTCCAATTGGATGTGCCATACATCACTCATATGTTCTAAGGCCTCTGACTGAATGATAAATAAGTACCTTCACAAGTTGTCAGTGTCATAAAATATCAAGCAAAAAGACTAGGTGTGGTTATCTCTGACCATTACAAAATCTTTACCAAAATATCTTAGCTAAGCAAAAATCTCCTGCTATTTTTGTCATCCTAACATCCTCTAGAAAGTAACACTCAAAATTCTCCAAGCCAGGCTTGAGCAATACATGAACCATGAACTTCCAAATGTTCAAGCTGGTTTTAGAAAAGGTAGAGGAAGCAGAGATCAAATTGTCAACATCTGCTGGATTATTGAAAAAGCAAGAGAGTTCCAGAAAAACATCTATTTCTGCTTTATTGACTATGCCAAAGCCTTTGAGGATGTGGATAACAATAAACTGTGTAAAATTCTTCAAGAGATGGGAACATCAGACCAGCTGACCTGCTTCCTGAGAAACCTATATGCAAGTCAGGAAGCAACAGTTAGAACTGGACATGGAACAACAGACTGGTTCCAAATAGGAAAAGGAGTACGTCAAGGCTATATATTGTCACCCTGCTTATTTAACTTCTATGTAAAGTACATCATGAGAAATGCTAGACTGGAAGAAGCACAAGCTGGAATCAAGATTGCTGGAAGAAATATCAATAACCTCAGATATGCAGATGATACCACCCTTATGGCAGAAAGTGAAGAGGA
>SJYV01022732.1:0-10422 GCA_006410875.1 Neotragus pygmaeus
TATACATCCTGTGCTCTGAGTGAGGTAAGTCCTGAGAACATTTCTCAAAGGTTATGTGAGCTGGCAGGGCACTCGAGGATCCCGGGGACCCCGTGTTTGCACACATCAGACCCAAGGCCTGTAGCTTCTTTCAGCCTCCAACCACCTCCATATCAGCAGCAACATTCGGGACCTTTCTGCCCTCCATCCTCTAACTCCAAGACCAGCCAACAGGGCTTTTTGTGCTTAGCACCTTACTGCCCACCAACCGGGAGCTCCCAGATCCATCAGATAAAGTCCACCCGTCAACCCTCGGGTCAACCAAATCTGTGGGCCTCTCCTGCTGCTGCTGCTAAGTCACTTCAGTAGGGTCCGACTCTGTGCGACCCCATAGACGGCAGCCTACCAGGCTCCCCCATCCTGGGATTCTCCAGGCAAGAACACTGGAGTGGGTTGCCATTTCTACTTCCACCCAAAGAAGTGGGTCTGCAGGGCCTACGCTGCTTCTTCTGTGAATGGGCTGAGGAGAAGCGTCCGGGTGCCAAGCCTCTCTTGAAGATGCAAAACCAGGGTGTCAGACACACCCCTTCCAGGACAGGCAGAAACCGCCCCCATGAGAGGGGTGGAACCCTGGACGACAGGGAAGCCGCCATGGTCTGGGAGGAGAACCTGAACCAAGCGGTTTGAGCTCTGCTGGCGCAGACTCCGTCCAACTTCCTGGAAGCCGCCTCCTTAACTAAGATGAGCAGGTGAAACTCATCTGGAAGATAGAGCCCACCTGCCTGCCCTCCGCAGCCTGGGAGCCTCCAGGCTGGGCAAATACCCTTCACCCTCGCATGCATTAAGCAGGAGCCTCCGGAGCCCGGCAGCCTTCGCGGGGCCTCTCTGGCAGTCCCCCGTGTCAGGTTTTCTGTCCGAGCCTCTCCCTGCAGCCACTAGGCAGCTTTTTAACCATCTTGGAGTTCTAGCCCAAGCCATGGAGCAGATGGAAACAATAAAGCTTTTCGCAGGGGAATACAAAAAATTCTAGGCTTGCAAACTATTCGCATCAAGAGGTTTCTTTCTACACACTGTATAATCCAAAAATCCAGTAATTTCAGCAAGTTTGCTAACTCAATGACCACATGTAGACCATTTGTTGCCCTCAATCAGAGAATGCACCAGGCTCAAAGGACAGAATCAATTGCACCCCTCACTCCAGGTCTTAAAATTCCTCAAAATGGAGGGCAGCTTTACAGATAACCAGGGAGGCCTCAGGTATCCTGGAATTAAAAGGAAGAGAAACTTATCCTGGAATTAAAAGGGAGAGAAACTTGGAACTGAACTTATGTGGCAGAAATAACAGCTATGCCCCTGCCCATACTATACAGAAGATGGCATTCTAGAATTCTGCAGTATTATATTGAAATGCTGCTTGTGAAACAAAACAAAACAAAAAAAAAACCCAGCTGATTTTCTTTTTTGTCATACCATGTGGCTTGTGGAATCCCCAACCAGGGATCGAACCCTGGGCCTTCAGCAGGAAAAGCAGTCTTAACCGCTGACCTAAGGACAATTCCCCTGATTTTCTTAGTAAAGAAAACCAAAAGACCTTTTATATTGTCTATAAAATCGGACAGTATATCAGTTTTAGGAGTTTCAGAATGTTCATGATTCTTTACCAGTGAAACCAGCATCTAATTCCCATGATTAAACAACAAAAGATGAATGATTCTTTGGAAGCTTATTTAAGTCCCTCCTACCAGTCCCTGAACAAACAAGATCAAGCAGGTAACTGCAACATTCGTGACACTTAAAAAGAGAGTTTGAGGACATGCTTACAGTAACATTAGTAACTACATTCAGCAGCTAGTAACACTTGAAAGGACTGGTGTAGCTCTGTGACTATTCAACACAGGTAGCTCAGCTTAGACTTCAGATGGTCTTATTCTGTAGCTAACATAAAAGATGTGGAAAATTGCAAAAATTGCCTCCAATTCTATCCCCCTGCCAATGTAGATTTACTCTTGAATCTATGTAGGTCATGTGACTCCCTTTGGCCAATGTAATGCAAACAGAAGCTTAATACATGCTTTCACACTGGACTTTATCCTCGGCTGTTCTTGCAACTCTCCCACCATGTAAACAAACCTGGACTATTTTGCTGGAGCATAAAAGACAAGTGACCCAGTCACCCTGGCTCGACAGTCAGCTCACCAGCTGATTTTCTAATGAATTTCTCAAGCTGCAACTAAACATTTGTGTTTCAACCATCACAGTCTACACTGATGGGAAAAGTCTTCATTGTCTTGCTCAAAGGTAAGTTCCAAGATACTGATTCATTTGGCATATAAAATAGGATTTTTTTATTATTATAAGATCTTACTATTGAGTACAATTTCATTAAACGGTATATTAGCCTGCTAGAGCTTGCATAATGAAATACCACAAACTAGCTGGCTTAAACAACCAAAATTTATTTTCTCATGGTTCTGGAGGCTAAAAGTCCAAGATCAAGGTGCTGTTAGGTTGATTTTGGAGGAAGCTTGCTTCTGGTGGATAAATGGTTACTTTCTCACTAAGCCCTCATACAACCTTTCTTCTGTATATAGGTGCAGAAAGAGAGTTTCTTGTATCTCTTCTTCTGCTTCTAAGGACACCAGTCCCATCAGATAGGCCTCCAAACTTTCTGCCCTCATTTACCCTTGTGCACGTGTACCAAGTCACTCAGTAACATCTCTTTGCGAGCCTATGGACTGTAACCCACCAGGCTCCTCTGTCCATCCTCCAGGCTCCTCTGTCCATGGGATTCTCCAGGCAAGAATACTGGAGGTGGCTGCCATGCCCTCCTCCAGGGAATCTTCCTGACTCAGAACCCAGGTCTCCTGTGGCTCCTGCATTGCAGGCAGATTCTTTACTACTGAGCCACCGGGAAAGGCCCATTTAACCTTAATTATCTATTTGATATACAGTCACATTGGGGGTTAGGACTTCAACATATGAATTGGGGGGGGGGACACAATAACTCTAAGAGTGATTTTTAAATTTCAGTAATAACTATTTATAACAATATTTACTGATAATTTACCATGTGCCCTAATCTTTACTACGTAGTTTATACATACTTTCTCATTTGATATTCACAGCAACCTTCCAAGATAGGTATTCCCATGGAAGGTGAGGTAACTGAGGCTTAAGAAAGTTAAGATGCTTGCCCCAAAAGACACAAATGGTGGGTGGTAGTGTTGGTCTTAATCTAGGTCTTCCTGACTCTAGAATCCAAGATCTCAGTTCCTGTGCCCTGCTGCTTTCATTTTCAACTGTTTTCATATACACGATTCAGACTGAAATACTATAAGAACAATAATTTCCTGGAGAATTAACATACAAAGATGAAATATTAAAAAAATAAAGCAGACATGGTGAATATGGGATCTGGGTGGCCTTTTCTATATGGATTTTTTTCACTAAAGAAGTTTTAATGTTTATTCATGTTGTAACATGTATGAATCCTGCATTCTTTTTTTCCCCATAGTAATTAAAAATAAATAACATGCCATTTACCATTAAAAAAAATACAAAGATGTGTGATTATGCACACACGTAGAATGTGCAAATCATGCTGAAAAAGCCTGTATTCTTATTCAATTAAATCAAAACACTTAGGTCTAGGAGTCCAAGTCTTCCAAAATTTACCCAGCCCTACATTTCCAGTGATCTCTCTCATTACAGTTCACTATCAACATCACCACCATGCACTCCAGAAGGGTACCCTACAGCCCAATAATAACATAAAGAAAATGAAGTCACGTCCTATGACTGGAAACACTGTAATGTATTTTAGACCAACCTGTTCTTTACCCCAGGGAAAAAAAAAAGACAGACCATACAGAGTTCAGAAGGAGAAAATTCTAGGGCCCATCTCTCCTATTTACCAGTCCCTCCAGTCCTTAAAGCAAAATTCTCGAACAGATCTGCAGTCTCTAAAATCACGTTACATTTCAGAATTACTCTTGAACATGATATCAAAATCTTGTTTTATTCTTTTGAAAAAAACCAGCAGTAGCAACTTCTTAGAGGTCAATATAGACTTTCTGAGAAGATATTTCTATGACTATGTGGTATGTATGAAGCAATATTTGACCGGTTTATTCAGATGAATGATTTAGAGAATGTCTCTCTTCATATGAAATTTCAGAAGAGGAAAGGCTGATGAAGAAAAAAAAATGTTCATCTAAGAAAATTTCTATGAAGAACAGAAGAGATCTGGCTGTTGTTNTGGTATGTATGAAGCAATATTTGACCAGTTTATTCAGATGAATGATTTAGAGAATGTCTCTCTTCATATGAAATTTCAGAAGAGGAAAGGCTGATGAAGAAAAAAAAATGTTCATCTAAGAAAATTTCTATGAAGAACAGAAGAGATCTGGCTGTTGTTCAGAGTCATTTGTCAGGTGGCAAAGACATCTGCAAACCACATGTTGCTCTTCAAGGTCAGGAGAAGGCTCTGGAAAGTGAAGTCTTAGAATAGCTATTCTGTGCATGGCAATTCAAACTAAAGATATCTAAGTCTCTGGGAAATCAGTCTTACCCTTTGAAGGACCATGAAAACTATTTTTTTCCAACTTTTTGATGATTAATTCTCAAGCAGGTTTACAAGCATAACTCCATCTGCTCATCTTTTGATTTCTCTGACAACTATCCTATAGTTTGGAAGCATCAACCATAAGATTTGCAGTCTTGTCAACTGAACTGTTTTCTTTTTAAATGAAAATACGTTAAAAAGCTTTGGAGGAAAAACATTTGGCAACAAAAGTTTGGTTTTATTTACATGTTGAACAATGAGACCCAAGAGGGAAAAAATATAACCTTTTCACTGTCATACTGTGACAAGTTCTTAAACAAATTTCCTGGGACTTCCCTGGCAGTTCAGAGGTTAAGACTGTGCTTGTGCACTGCAGAAGGCACGGGTTTGATCCCTGATTGAGGAATTAAGATCCTACATGCTGAGAAGCCAAAAAAAAAAAAAAAAAAAAAAAAGAAGAAAAAAAAAGGATGTAGTTAAACAAATGACAAAATTCAATATCTTCAGTTTAAAAAACACCACGTGACATATTAGTATCCAACTGACTTGCTCAGTGTTGCCAGTCAGTGTCAAAATCGAGAGGGAAAATCTAAATATTTAAAAGGATGTGTAGGTCTATTTACTGGTAATTGTATTATTATTTGCACCAGAGTAAAAGAATTATAGGATTTGAACAAATTGCATATTTTGCCTTGGACCTTTGCCTTGGGAAAGAAGTAAATAATTATTGCTAGTTGATATCTAAGTCAAAATTAAGTCTCAATTCATCAGTTTCAATGGTCTTAAAAGACATTCTCTCCATTCTTCAGAGGCTTCCATGCACTGTGTTTCAGAATTTGGATTCTAGATTTAGAGTCTGTTTTCATATAAGATCTTCTATAGCCCTCTCTCTGTCCATTTTTTCCACCGAAAAATGCCACAAACTTGTAAAAAGGATGTTGAAACTTTACAACATGTCACATACTTTGTCACCATGAAAGGAGGCATGGTTTCCCAACTATAACCATCGGAAGTTTAATTATTATTTCTCTCAGCAAAACTCATGAACACTGACTATCTAATAAACAAGATACTTGGAAACAGAGCACTAACATCTTCCAAATCAGCGTTCTTATGAATCAAAGATTAATCTGATGTTTGGATGAATTTTTCTCTGAAATGTGCATGGATTAAAAAAAAGGGAAAATAATTAAATCAAAGCATTTTAGGTTTTGTTAGCTATTAGGACAGCTATTTAAGATACTATTATTGGAATGTGAAGTCAAGTGGGCCTTAGAAAGCATCACTACGAACAAAGCTAGTAGACGTGATGGAATTCCAATTGAGCTGTTTCAAATCCTGAAAGATGATTCTGTGAAAGTGCTGCACTCAGTATGCCAGCAAATTTGGAAAACTCAGCAGTGGCCACAGGACTGGAAACGGTCAGTTTTCATTCCAATTCCAAAGAAAGGCAATGTCAAAGAATGCTCAAACTACCGCACAATTGCACTCATTTCACATGCTAGTAAAGTAATGCTCAAAATTCTCCAAGCCAGGCTTCAGCAATACGTGAACCGTGAACTCCCTGATGTTCAAGCTGGTTTTAGAAAAGGCAGAGGAACCAGAGATCAACGGAAGTGATCTTTGAGATCGGGAAGAGAGGAGAGCTGGAAACAGGGAAGTTCGCTGCCTAGGGTTGTCAGGTAGCACCAGCTAATGGCCCTTTGTGGGCCGTAGAATTTAGAAATAATAATTTAAAAACCAGCCGTGATGAAGCCTCAGAACAACAGGGCCCCAGGGCCCCAGTGGCTGCCACTGGGCGGTCACTGGAGTTTGAGCTCTGAGAAGAGTGAATCAAGGGGACAAGTTCTCCTTCTGGACGAGGTTACGCTGCATGAGATGAGTTCTCAGGTCACTTTCAGAAAAGGCAAGCCCCGCACCCAGCGGCCTGCACCTGGGGTGGGGTTCAGCATCTTTTTGCAGTCATCAGCATCTTCACGAGGCTCACCTTTTAAGAGGAGCCAGCTTTTTGTTGTAAGTGGCAGTGACACAGCAACAAGAAAGTTCATTGCACGAAGATGATTCATTAAGAAATAAAATATTCATGGCTGACAGCTTGAAGGATCGCCATACAGTTATATTCTAATGCACCTGTCCTCTCTGTCAAGTCCAATGTGCGGTGTCATGTCGCCGGGGTTTTATTTAGAAATTGTTTGTCAGAGTGAGCTTTCTAATGTGAATGAAAAATTCATCCCCTCATTAAGGAGATTTTACATGAAATGTCTAGGATTTTCAATGAACGCCAGGACATGAACCAATTACTGTTAAACACTTAAAGAGACAGAGTCCTAAGCTCACTCAGCAAAATCTTTAATTGCCTAAATGTGGAGAAAATTCGACATCCCGAAAGGCAAATGGGAATCTTGATTTGGAAATATCCTTTTCTTTTGTCACATCTGGAGAACTCTCCTCTTTAAAAGACTTGGGGGAATTCAAACACAACTCATATGGAATTCACATGTATATCATTATATCCTAAACTTCCTGACACACGGACACATGGTACCATGGAATTTGGAATTTTCAGCCACTTGTTCACTTCCCAGGGAAAATGATTACAATGTCTCGAAAGAGTATTGCATTCTTTCCAGCTATTTCCTATGGTTTTTTAAAAAATATACTCCATTGTCTTCATTTTATTCCTACCTTACTTTCACAATTTGTGTAGATATCAAACAGGTGCCATGGAAACAAATATATTTAATGATTCCAAAATGTTGGGAGTGGCAGGGGCAGGGTGGGGAGGAAAGCCACAACAGATTAAAACACACTCGTGCTGCATAGACAGGAGAAACCCACAAGGGAATGGATTGTATAATGAAATAGCATTCTATAGCTATGACAATGGATTAAGTTGACACTGAGACTCTTTTTTGACATATGGTCTGGTTCAGCTTAATCTAGGGTAGAAAATAGTTCACTCTCCAAGCCTAGTACTGGATTCAGGCTCCATTACATACATACGTGTGTGTGTGTGTGTGTGTGTGTGTGTGTGTGTGTACACACACACACAACTAGACTGTCACTTCCAACTTCAGAAAAGGCTTGAGACTGACAACATGAAAACTGAAATTTCTCCTTCTCAACCTGGCAGACTGTAAGCTTTAAGGATTTCATATCTGCTTTCATATTATGGATGCTTTAGTGAATGAGCTCAAGGAAAACACAGACTTAAACACAGAGCTGTTTATGGCCATCTCATAAGACTCTTTCCAAGGGAGGAAGAGCTCTGAGAAAGGCCTTTACCATATAGTTGATATAGATGGGAACCAGATTTTTAGCCTTCGTGCTTGATTATAGCTGACTCTGCATTACACACACACACACACATATATGTACATACATATGTATTTCCTTTTCATTTACACATATTTCTTCTTTTATATATACATGCCTTTCTTCATAAAATTTTATATTTTCTGGAGAACAACTGGAGAGTAAAGCATCAAAAGTCTTAGAACAGTTTAGACGGGAGATGCCATTCTAAGAATTTGTCTTTAAAAATATCTCCAATTCATAGACGGAATTTTTCACAGAGATGTTCAATGCTGTATTATTTAAAATTAGAAATAACTTACATGTCCCAAAGAGGAGGAAAATGCTCCTTTGCTAAGCCACCCAGCATGTTTAGGATTTACTTTTCATATAATACCNAATTCATAGACGGAATTTTTCACAGAGATGTTCAATGCTGTATTATTTAAAATTAGAAATAACTTACATGTCCCAAAGAGGAGGAAAATGCTCCTTTGCTAAGCCACCCAGCATGTTTAGGATTTACTTTTCATATAATACCGAATAAATGAAAGCAGGATATTGAATGCATTGAATGTTTTAAGAGTTTCATGAGGCAAATATAAATGCATTTTTAAAAATGTCTAAAAGGGGTTTGGACATATGGGCCACGTTTTCCTTTCTTATTTTTACTGTTGTAATTTCCCTTCCCGCTGGTGCTGGCATGCTAGGTCACGTGAGCTGCGTCTGACTCTTTGCAGCCCAGTGGACTATAGCTCCTCAGGCTCCTCTGTCCATGGGGTTCTCCAGGCAGGAATACTGAAGCAGATTGCCATGCTCTCCTCTAGGGGCTCCTTCCAACCCAGGGATCAAACCAGCGTCTTTTATATCTCCTGCTTTGGCAGGCAGGTTCCTTACTACCAGCATCATCTGGGAAGCCCCCACTGGTACATGTGGATGTATTTAAAAGACAAGTCTAAATACTGTCAGACTGTACACATGCATATCTAGGCAGGAGAGCAGTGAACTGCTCTTTAAAATATAGACCTAAGTAAGAAAGGGGGGGAAATTCCAATCTTTCTATTAGATAAATCAAATTATCAGTTAAAAAAAAATGGNAATACTGTCAGACTGTACATATGCATATCTAGGCAGGAGAGCAGTGAACTGCTCTTTAAAATATAGACCTAAGTAAGAAAGGGGGGGAAATTCCAATCTTTCTATTAGATAAATCAAATTATCAGTTAAAAAAAAATGGTTTCCCCTTCATCTTCTGCCATACTTGAGATATTAATGTATTGCGTTGTCCCTATGGAAATTGAAAAAACTATTTACATAAATTCTCCAGTCTACCAAATTGTAACTTGCTCAAATAAATCAGACATCGAGCCTCTGGTTTCTGTGAATTTTGGTGAGCAGAACTCTACGTTGGAAATCACATCCAATACATTTTTCACAATCTGCCCATAATTAGTTTCACTGGGAAAACTGTGAAGAACTATTTTGCTGCTTTTAAATTCATAATTTTGGTTCAAGAGCCCAGAATAAGATGTTTAGACAGAGTGAAAACTATTTTCTAACAAATCAATATTAATTTATCTGACTGTTATGGTCTCAGGAGCCAAAAAGTGTTCTTGTACTGAGCTGACAGGAAAGATTTTATCCTGACCAAATGTTATTCAAATATTTATAGGACTGGATAATTTAGTAAAGAAAATACAGATGGAAGAAGGCAAGAACAATTTGTATGTGTGTTCCTTTCTCATTTACAAATAACAAGAACTATTAAAAAAGAAAAAGTGGCAAGTGATTAGCAGCCTCCACCCACCCTGAGCGAGCTCCTGGAGGAGTGGGCTGACCCATGCTCCGCAAACTCCAGGGGCCTNACAGATGGAAGAAGGCAAGAACAATTTGTATGTGTGTTCCTTTCTCATTTACAAATAACAAGAACTATTAAAAAAGAAAAAGTGGCAAGTGATTAGCAGCCTCCACCCACCCTGAGCGAGCTCCTGGAGGAGTGGGCTGACCCATGCTCCGCAAACTCCAGGGGCCTCGAGGCAGCTCAGCGGCTAAGGTGATACTTGCCCATTGTGCCACGGGCGTCATTCTGGTCGAGGACAAAACACTCTGCTCTGGGGAGAAAAGCTTCCCAATGACCTGGCTATTGGCCGGATGGTGGCGTCTCTGGGGGCATGAACTGAGGCTGGAAGGGAAATTCAGAAAAAGAAATAAAACGCACGGCCTGTGTTTTACATCCATCACCTAATTTAATTCTCTCAACAGCCATGAGATAAGATTTTGTATATGCCTGTTAACTATCTACTGGAGTTACACATATGCTCAAAACCAAAAAAAAGCACCAAACACAGAGTCACAAAATGAATGCTCACAAACGGGATACAGCCAGCACCCTGACCAAGAAACAGGATATTAGCAAGATCTGAGAGCCCACCTCATCCTCCCCAACAGTCTCTGCCTGTGACTCTTAACACAGAGAGAGCTTGCTTATTGAACTCGTCATAATAGTCACATAGGATGCCCTCTTCTGCACCTGTCCTCCCCCGCCTCCCCCCCCAGCACGGTGTTTGCAAGGTTAATCCATCTTG
>SJYV01022734.1:0-17839 GCA_006410875.1 Neotragus pygmaeus
AAATCAAGAACCTGGACTGGCTTGAGGAGTACTGTACTATTTGGAGAGCAAAAGATATGGTGTGTTCTTTGCTGAAGTCCTTCGTGCTGGTAACAAGTCCCCATATAGCTGAAGGAGCAGAATTTCATTTCTTTCTAAGTAGACAGAAATGGAATAGTTAGATTGCCAGCCTCTGGTATGGCAGAGGTCTCTCTAGAGAATTTTTATAAAGCTTCAGTCATGCTTCCAGCAGCCTCGCTCCTATAATAATAGCTTCAAGGCCTCTGAGGTTAAAGACAGTGAGATTTGTAAAGAATTTTCTTCATTTAAAATTGAAAATACTGATGATATGGTCCCAGAATGCATTGGGAATAAGTGGGTGTGACAGGTAATGTTAGTTTTCATCTCATTTAGTTTGAGGTCCCCCAAGAGTTGCTTCCTTTTTGCTTACCGTCTTGTTCTCTTTGTGAGAGACTTTGAAGGCCAAGTTCTAAGGAAATAAAGAGTAATTTAGATTTGAAGATGTCTTAGAGGTGGTTACACAGAGAAAAGGTGTACGAGCTACAGACAAACTCTGCCCCATATGTGCAGTCCTTTATTTTCCGAGAGACTGCTGTTAATGCCATGGTGCTCCAGCTCACATTCTGCTGGCATACATGTCGGCAGGCCTGGGCCTTGTCGTCGCCTGGGCCCGCCGTCTCTGAGCCCAGGCGTCTGCTCTGTGCTGCACGCTGGAGGAAGGCTTTTCGGCTCTGCTGCCTGTCCTTCCTTTGTGCCCACAGGCAGAAGAGGGGTGAAGAACACTCACCCTGAGCAGTTCTGCAAAGTGACCAGCTTTGCCTTGTATCCTGGGCATCTCTGCCTCCATGCCGAAAACTCCAGAACCTTTAGGAGACCTTTTTGTGTAGGGGTAGCGGGGGCCCCGGGGGAGGGATGCGGGTGTTCAGATGTCCACATTCTTCAGGCCGCCAGGATGAGGACACTCTTGGTGAGCCCTCCCACTGTGAGAATTGTACAGCCATCCAAGATTTCAAGGAAGAAGAAAATACGCTGTGGAGAGACCAAGTGTATGCATTGATGTGTGTAATTTTCTTAGTCACTTTTTTTTTTACAGAGAAAAGGGGATTCTCCTTTTCCTCCTTTCTCAGCAGGTCCAATGAATCTACTATGTGTGGAACATTCCTAACACCTCCTGAGAGCAAGAGCCCTATTTTTCTGCATGTTTGTGAAGCTCCCACCCAGAGCTCCAGCTATGACTTCTGCTAGCACAGCTGTGAGCCTCCTCTCCCCGCCTCCACTGGGCAAGGGTCCCGGCCTCCCACTCTGAGTCTATGACTGACTGGCCTGCAGGAGCTGCTCATACTGGGGTGGAGCACTTCAGGGTCGGGGCTTTTTCTGAAACTCCTCATACCACCTCCACGAATCTTTTGGCCCTTTCTCCTGGGTCCCAACATCCTCATCCCTGGACACAGACGACAACAGTGGGGCTGCTTCCAGATGGCAGACTGTCCTTTTCATGTCTGATTCTCGGCAGAATGAGGCCTCTTAAGACTGCACATGGTTCTTCTAAGGGGGTACCTGCAAGGGATTACTTGACATTTAAATTTTCTCTCTGTAGTTTTTCAATGGAACTGTATTCAGCCAGGTAAAAACCCCATCATGTTCATTAATTTTTCTTTTTCAATTGTTTTATGAATATTTTAATACATCGTTTTCAATTACTGGATTGTGTTGTGTGCTCAATTTAGATCAAGTGAAGAAGAGATCAAAGCCCTTTCCTTAATTTAATCTCTCTCCAGCCACACAGGCTTCTTCTTCAGAAATGCCACCCATGTGCCTACCTCAGGCCCTTTGCACCTTCAGCCTAGAATACACATTCTGCACATTTGTGTGGTTTGCTCCTTCACTTCCTTTAAGTGTCTGCTCACATATTACCTCCTCAGAGACACCTTCTGTGATATGTAAAAAAGCAACCTCACCCACCCCTGGCTCTCTCTAAGCCCTTAACCCTGCTGGTTTTCTCCCTATCAAACCATACACATGCTAATCTGTTTTCCCTACCAGAATGTAAGCACTGAGAGGACAGAATTTTGCTGTTTTGTTCACTGTTCCATCTTTAGTGTGTAGTACATTATCTGGCAATTAGCAATTGCTCGATAAATGTTGACTAGATGGATGATAGATGGATTTATCTATTCAACAAATCTATATCCTATCATATGCCAGGCACTGTGCTAAGCATTAGGAACACACAGCTTCTCAAGGATCTTGCCACAGTAGAGGTGAGAGAAGGTGACATGGTAGTAATAATAGCTACTAGATATTAATACTTTCTGTATGCCAAAAATTTCTTGCTCTGTTTAGCACTATGAGTCAATCCTAGTTGTACTAATCTCAAACTCACTTTTAGAAAGATAAAGTCAGTATATTACAGCAGTATTTTTTTGGATATATCTCCAAGAGTAATACAATCAAAAGCAAAAATAAACTAATTGGACCTAAGCAAACTTATAAACTTTTGCACAACAAAGGTAACTAAAAACAAAAAGACAGCCTATGGAATAGGAGGAAACATCTGCAAAGACACGACTGACAGGGCTGAATTTCTAATATATATAAACATCTCACATAGATCAATATATTAAAAAAAAAAGTCCAAAAATGGGCGCAACTTAAGTAGACATTTCTCCAAATAAGACATACTGATAGCCAACAAGCACATGAAACGAGGTTCAACATTGCTAACTATTGGAGAAATGAAAGTCAAAACTGCAATGAGGTATCACCTCACACCAGTCAGAATGGCCATCATCAAAAAGTCTACAAATAATAAATGCTGGAACAGGTATGGAGAAAAGGGAGCCCTCCTACACTGTTGGTGGGAACATAAATTGGTGAAATGTACGGGGGTCCCTTAAAATCTAAAGTCAGATCCATGACCCAGCAACTTGACTCCTGGACGTATGTCTGCAAAAGGTGAAAACTAATTTAAAAGGGTACATGCACTCTAATGTTCCTTGAAGTGTTAGTTACAAGAGCGAGTTCATAGAAGTGGCCTAAATGNTCCCTTAAAATCTAAAGTCAGATCCATGACCCAGCAACTTGACTCCTGGACATATGTCTGCAAAAGGTGAAAACTAATTTAAAAGGGTACATGCACCCTAATGTTCCTTGAAGTGTTAGTTACAAGAGCGAGTTCATAGAAGTGGCCTAAATGTCTACTGACAGATGAATGGATAAAGAAGATGTGGTACAAATAAACAATGAAATATAGCCAGCCGTAAAAATGAATGATAAAATGCCATTTGTAATAACATGGATGGACATAGAGATTATCATTACTAAGTGAAGTCAGGGGAAAACATGATACCACTTATATATGGAATCTTAAAAAAATTATACAAATGAACTTATTTATAAAGCAGAAATAGACTCAGACATAGAAAGGAAACTTATGGTTACCAAAGAAAGGTGGGGAGAAGGGTAACTTACTTTTGAATAACAGTACTTCCCTGGTGGTCCAGTAGATAAGACTTAGTGCTTCAGCTGCGGGGTTGGGAGTTCCACCCCTGGTCAGGGAACTGAGATCCTACAAGCTGTGCAGCAAGGCCACACATGAAATAAGAAAGACAAATACCATCCCTATCAAATTACCCATGACTTTTTTCACAGAACTAGAGCAAATAATCCTAAACTTTTTATGGAGCCATGAAAGACCCAGAATTGCCAAAGCAATCCTGAGGAAAACGAACAAAGCAGGAGTCATAACCCTTCCAGACTTCAGACAATACTACATAGCTACAGTAATCAAAACAGCATGGTTTGGGCACAAAAATAGACATTTGAATAAATGGGGCAGAATACAGAGCTCAGAAATAAACCCACACACCTACAGTCAATTAATCTTTGACAAAGGAGGCAAGAATATACAATGGGGAAAGGACAGTCTCTTTAGCAAGTGGTGTTGGGAAAATTGGACAGTTGCACGTAAATAAATGAAGTTAGAATACTCACACCATACACAAAAATGAACTCAGAATGGCTTAAAGACTTAAAAACAGGACACCATAAAACTCTTAGAACATAAGCATATCATTCTGACACAAATCATCCCAAAGATTTTTAAGTCAGACTCCCAAGGCAAAAGAAATAAAAACAAACAAATGAGACCTAATCAAACTAACAAGCTTTTGCACAGCAAAGGAAACCATAAATAAAACTAAAAGACAACCTACAGAATGGGAGAAAATATTTGCAAACTCTGTGACCAACAAGGGCTTAATTTCCAAAATATACAAAGAACTCATACAACTCAACAACAAAAAACAATCCATTTGAAAAATGGACAGAAGACCTAACTAGACATTTCTCCAAAGAAGACATGCTGTGCTTAGTTGCTCAGTCATGTCTTACTCTAAAACTGCCTGAACTGTAGCCTGCCAGGCTCCTCTGTCCATGGGATTCTCCAAGCAAGAGTACTGTAGTGGGTAGCCATTCCCTTTTCCAGGGGATATTTCAGACCCAGAGATCAAACCCACATTTCCTGCCCTGGAAGGAAATCATTAAAGAGTGAATCATAGTAAAATGAAACAATGTTTGTTCAGGGAGACACACACTCCACAGAGTATGGGCCATCTCAGAAGATGAGAAACCCCAGGGTACAGGGTTGTCAGTTTTTATAGGGTTGGATATTTTCATAGGCTAATGAGTAGGAGGATTATTCCAACAATTTTGGGGAAGGGGTGGGGATTTCCAGGAATTGGACCACTGTCCACTTTCTTGGCCTTTTTTGGTTCTTGTTCAGTCACTGAGTTGTGTTCAACTCTTTGCAACCCCATGGACTGCAGCACGCCAGGCTTCCCTGTCCTTCACTATCTTCCACAGTTTGCTAAAACTCATGTCCATTAAGTCAGTGATGCCAAAGAAGACATATAGATGGCCAATAGGTACATGAAAAAATACTTAGTATTGCTAATTGTTGTTCAGTTGCTAAACTGTATCTAAATCTTTGCAACCCCATGGACTGCTGCATGCCAGGCTTCNTCCATTAAGTCAGTGATGCCAAAGAAGACATATAGATGGCCAATAGGTACATGAAAAAATACTTAGTATTGCTAATTGTTGTTCAGTTGCTAAACTGTATCTAAATCTTTGCAACCCCATGGACTGCTGCATGCCAGGCTTCCCTGTCCTTTACTGTTTCCCAGAGTAGCTCAAACTCATGTCCGTTGTGTCGATGATGCCATCCAACCATCTCATCCTCTGTCACCCCCTTCTCCTGCCCTCAGTCTTTCCCAGCATCAGGGTCTTCTCCAATGAGTCAACTCTTCATACAGAAGTACAGATCAAAACTACAAGATACCACCTCACATCAATCAGNGCCATCCAACCATCTCATCCTCTGTCACCCCCTTCTCCTGCCCTCAGTCTTTCCCAGCATCAGGGTCTTCTCCAATGAGTCAACTCTTCATACAGAAGTACAGATCAAAACTACGAGATACCACCTCACATCAATCAGAATGGCCTTCATTAAAAAGACTACAAATAAAAAATTCTGGAGAAAGTGTGGAGAAAAGGGAACCCTCTCACACTGTTGGTGGCAACATAAATTTGTGCAGCCACTATGGAAAACAGTATGGAGGTTATTCAAATAACTAAAAATAGAGTTGCCATATGATCCAGCAATCTCACTCCTAGGCATATAGCCAGATGAAACTATAATTTTAAAAGATACATTCATCCTTATGTTCATAGCAGCACTATTCCTAATAGCCAGACATGGAAACAACCTAAATGTCCCTTGACAGATGAATGGATAAAGAAAATGTGGTACAAATACACAATGGAGTACTACTCAGCCATAAAAATGAATGAAATAATGCCATTTACAGCAACATGAATGAACCTGGATATTATCATACTAAGTGCAGTCAGAAAAAGACAAATACTTATATCACTTACATATGGAATCTAAAACATGACACGAGCTTATGTACAAGACAGAAACAGACTTACAGAGACCAGATGTGTCGTTGCCAAGGGGGAGGAGGAATGTGGGAGGGTTGGAGGGGGTTTGGGGTTAGCAGATGTGCACTAGTTTATATAGAATGGATAAATAACAAGATCCCACTGGATAGCACAGGGAACTATACTCGGTATCCTGTGATAAGCCATAATGGAAATGAAATTAAAATATATAACTGAACCATTTTACTGTATGGTAGAAATTAGCTACTGTAATCAACTATTGTAAATCAACTATACTACTATTTTAAAAAAAGACAATGCCAGGTTTAGGGTATATAACTTGCCCAAGGTCACTCAGCTAATAAGGTCCAGAGAGACAGGGCTGGGGCTGGCACCATCTGATCAAAGACTTGTTTCTTTATCACTCTGCACTGGAACTTTTCTCACCAAAAGCAATCTAACTTACTTATCAGATAAAGGCATTATGTCATTGAAATAAGGGAAGTGGTTGTGTAGGTGGTAGAAAAATGCCCAGGGACCTTAACTTCAGTTTGGAAGACAATATGGTGACTTTATCTGTTGAGAGCTGTGTCACAAATAACACTTTACTAACAGTGGAAACAGTGTCAGACTTTACTTTGGGGGGCTCCACAATCACTGCAGATGGTGACTGCAGCCATGAAATTAAAAGACGCTTACTCCTTGGAAGAAAAGTTATGACCAACCTAGATAGCATATTCAAAAGCAGAGACATNAAACAAAAGAAACACCAAAGAAACAACGTAATTTGACGTGTAAAGCAACTAGGAAAAAAAAAATCTACCAAAGTTGGTAGAAGGAAAGAAAAACATAAAATACCAGAGAAGAAATAAATGATAAAGGAAATAAAAGAGACTACAGCAAAGATCGGTAAACTAAAAGCTGCTTCTTTGAACATAAAACAGACAAACCGTTAATGAGATTTATCAGGAAAAAAAGAGAGCAGGTTCAAATCCATAAAATTAACAAGAAAAAATTCCAGAAATTAAAATGGACAACAGAAAAATACAAACTATCATCAGAGACTACTATGAACAACTATATGCCAACAAAATATGCAACTTGGAGGAAATGGACAAATACTTATAAAGTTTAACCTTTCAAAACTGAATAAGAAATAGAATATATGAACACTATAATCACAAGAAATTAAAACTGTAATCAAAATCTTCCAATAATCAAAAGCCCAGGACAAGATGGCTTCACACATGAAGCCATCACAATGGCTATCAAAAATTAAGAAAGCGTTAACACCTATACTACTGAAACTCTTCCTGAAAACTGTAAGAGAAGAAAAACACACAAACTCATTCAATGAGGCCACCCTCACCCTGACACCAAAACCAGACAAAGACACTACAAAAAAAGACTATAGGACAATATAACTGATAAACATAGATGCAAAAACCCTCAATAAAATTCTGGCAAACAAAATCCATGAACTTATTAAGAAAGATCAGACATCATGTCAACTGGGTGTGCTTCCAGGGATGCCAAGGATTCTTCAGTATTTCCAAATCAATCAATGAAATAACATTAACAAATTGAAAGATACAACTGTATGATTATTTTAATAGATGCAGAGGTACCCTTTGACAAGATTCCACACCTTTTAATGATGAAAACTCTCCAGAAAGTAGGCATAGAAGGAACATATCTCAACATAATAAAAGCCATATATGACAAACCCACAGCAAACACTAATGTCAATGGTGCAACACTGAAAGAATTTACTCTAAAATCAGGAACTAGACAAGGGTGCCCACTCTCATCACTTCTATTCAACACAGTTTTGGAAATTCTAGTCACAGCAGTCAGAGAAGAAAAAGAAATAACAGAATCACAGGAATCCAGATTGGAAAAGAAGCTAAACACTCATTTTAGCAGATGATATGATCCTCTACATTAAAAACCCTAAAGATGTCACCAGAAAACTACTAGAGCTAATCAATGAATATAGTAAAGTATTTGCTAAGTCACTTCAGTCATGTCCAACTCTGTGCAATCCCATAGTTGGCAGCTTACCAGGCTACCCCGTTCCTGAGATTCTCTAGGCAAGAACACTGGAGTGGGTTGCCATTTCCTTCTTCAATGCATGAAAGTGAAAAGTGAACGTGAATTTGCTCAGTCGTGTCTGACTCTTAGTGACCCCATGGACTGCAGCCTACCAGGCTCCTCCATCAATGGGATTTTCCAGGCAACAGTACAGGAGTTGGTTGCCATTGCTTTCTCTGAGTAAAGTAGCAGGACATAAAATTAACATACAGAAATTATCTTCCATTCTTATATGCTAACAATGAAAAATCAGATAGAGAAATTAAGCAAATAACCCCATTCAACATTGCAACAAATGGAATAAAATGCTTAGGAACAAATTTACCTAAAGAAACTGAAGATCTATATAGAGGAGACTAAAAGACAGATGAAAGATATCAAAGATGACACAAATAGATGGAGAAATACAGCATGTTGGATTGCAAGAATCAATATAGTGAAAATGAGTATACTACTCAAGCATCTTGTTTTGTTACAATGTTGAATTGGGTTGTTTCCTTAATTTCTCTTTCTGATTTTTCATTGTTAGCATATTCAATGCAATCCCTATCAAACTACCAATGGTATTTTTCAGAGAACTAGAACAAATAATTTCACAACTTATGGAAACACGAAAGACTCCACATAGCCAAAGCAGTCTTGAGAAGGATGAAACTAGAGGAATCAACCTTCCTAACTACAGACTGTACTACAAAGCTACAGTCATCACCACAGCCTGGTACTGACACAGACAAAAATTATAGATTAACAGAACAAAACAGAATGTCCAGAAATAAGTCTATGTACCTATGGACACTGCATCTTTGACAAATGAGGCAAAAAATATACAATGCAGAAAAAACAGTCTCTTCAACAAGTGGTGCTGGGCAAACCGTCAACTATATGTAAAAGAATGAAATTAGAACATTTTCTAACACCATACACAAAAATAAACTCAAAGTGGATTAAATACCTAAATATAAGATCAGTAACGTTAAAACTGAGGGGAAAAATAAAGACAGAAGACTCTTCAACATAAATCACCACATGCTTTCTATGACCCACCTCCCAGAGTAATGGACAGAAAAACAAAAATAAACAAATTGCACCTTAATTAAAAGCTTCTGCACAACGAAAGAAACTGTAAGCAAGGTGTAAAGACAGCCTTCTGAATGGCAGAAAGTAACAAGCTGACAAAGAATTAATATCCAAAATACAAGCAGCTTATGCAGCTCAATACCAGAAATATGAACAACCCAATTAAAAAATGGGCAAAAGACCTATATAGACATTTCTCTCCAAAGAAGATACACAGATGACTAATAAACTCTTTGAAAGATAGTCAACTTCACTTATTATTAGAGAAATGCAAATCAAAACTACAATGAGGTATCATGTCACACTAGTCAGAATAGCCGTCATCAAAAAGTCTACAAGGAGAAGGCAATGGCACCCCACTCCAGTATTCTTGCTTGGCAAATCGCATGTATGGAGGGCCTGGTGGACTGCAGTCCATGGGTTCAATAAGAGTCGGACACGATTGAGGGACTACACTTTCACTTTTCAGTTTCATGCATTGGAGAAGGAAATGGCAACCCACTCCAGTGTTCTTGCCTGGAGAATCCCAGGGACGGGGAATCTAGTGGGCTGCCGTCTATGGGGTTGAACAGTCAGACATGACTGGAGTGGCTCAGCAGCAGCAGCAGCAGCAAAAGTCTACAAATAATAAATGCTAGAGAGGGTGCAGAGAAAAGGGAACCCTCATACTGTTGATGCAAATACAAACTGGTATGGAGATTCTTGAAAATCTGGGAACAGAACTGCTATATGATCCAGCATTCCCACTGCTGGTTACATTCCAAGGAAAGCAGAACTGAAAGAGACACACATACCCCAACATTCACTACAGCACTGTTTACAATAGCTAGGAAACGGAATCAACTGAGCTGTCCATCAGCAGATGAATAGATAAGGAGGGTTTACATATACACAAAGGAATATTACCCAGTTATATAAAGGTACGCATTTAAGTCAGTTTTAATGAGATGGATGAACCTGGAGGCTATTATTCAGAGTGAAGTTAAGTCAGAAAGAAAAAGGCATATACTGTATATTAACACAAATACATGGAATTAACAGAGATAGTACTGACCATCTTATATGCAGGGTGCCAAAGGAACACAGGTGTAAACCACAGACTTTGGGACTCGGTGGGAGAAGGCGAGAATGGGATTTGAGAATAGCACTGAAGCATGTATATTATTATATACAAAATAGATGACTAGTACAAGTTTGAGGCATGAAGCAGTGCACACAAAGCTGATGCTCTGGGACAACCCTGAAGGACAGGCTGGGAAGGGAGAAGGGAGAGCAGTTCAGGATGGAGAGAACATATATACCTCTGAGGGATTCACACTGATGCAGGGCAAAAATCATTACACACACACACACACACCATGGCAAAAATCATCACACACACACACACACACACACACACACACACACACCATGGCAAAAATCATCACACACACACACACACACACACACACCCCATGGCAAAAATCATCACACACACACACACACGAACACATGGACAAAATATACAATTAAAGTCTTAGTGACCCAGATAACCTCAACAGTATGGTCACTCACCTAGAGCCAGGTATCCTTGAGTGTGAAAGTAAGTGGGCCTTAGGAAAAATTACTATGAACAAAGTTGGTGGAAGTGATAGAATTCCAACTGAGCTAATCCAAATCCTAAATGATGATGCTGTTACAGTGCTCCACTCAATACACCAGCAAATTTGGAAAATTCAGCAGTAGCCTAGGACTGGGAAACAGTGTTCATTCTCATCCCAGTCAGGCATTTCCAAAGTATGTTCCAATTACAGTTCAACTGAGTTCATTTCACAAACTAGCAAGGTAACGCATAAAATCCTTCAAGCTAGGTTTCAGCAGTAAGTGAACTGAGAATCTCCAAATGTACAATCTGGATTTAGAAAAGCAAGAATCAGAGATCAAATTGCCAACATCCACTGGGTCATAGAAAAGGCAAAGGAATTTCAGAAAATCATCTGTTTACTGACTAAGCTATAGCCTTTACCTTTGTGGATCACAGCAAACTGGAAAAATTTTTAAAGGGGAATACCTGCCTCCTCCAAGACCTGTATGCAGGTCAAGAAGCAACAGAACCAATTGTGGAACAACTGGTTCCAAACTGGGAAAAGAGTAAGTCTAGGCTATATACTGACACCTTGCTTATTTACAAAATGAAGGGCTGGATGAATCACAACCTGAAATCAAGACTGCTGGGAGAAATAAAAACCACCTCAGATATACAGATACCACTATAATAGCAGAATGTGAAGCAAACTAAAGAGTCTCTTGATGAAGATGAAACAGAAGAGTGAAAAAGCTAGCTTGAGACTCAACATTCAAAACACCAAGATCCTGACATCCAGTCCCATTCAGTTCAGTTCAGTTCAGTCGCTCAGACGTGTCTGACTCTTCGCGACCCCATGAATTGCAGCAGGCCAGGCCTCCCTGTCCATCACCAACTCCCGGAGCTCACTCAAACTCACGTCCATCGAGTCAGTGATGCCATCCAGCCATCTCATCCTCTATCGTCCGTCCCCTTCTCCTCCTGCCCCCAATCCCTCCCAGCATCAGAGTCTTTCCCAATGAGTCAACTCTTTGCATGAGGTGGCCAAAGTACTGGTGTTTCAGCTTTAGCATCATTCCTTCCAAAGAAATCCCAGGGCTGATCTTCAGAATGGACTGGTTGGATCNTTCATCACCAACTCCCGGAGCTCACTCAAACTCACGTCCATCGAGTCAGTGATGCCATCCAGCCATCTCATCCTCTATCGTCCGTCCCCTTCTCCTCCTGCCCCCAATCCCTCCCAGCATCAGAGTCTTTCCCAATGAGTCAACTCTTTGCATGAGGTGGCCAAAGTACTGGTGTTTCAGCTTTAGCATCATTCCTTCCAAAGAAATCCCAGGGCTGATCTTCAGAATGGACTGGTTGGATCTACTTGCAGTCCAAGGGACTCTCAAGTCTTCTCCAATACCACATTTCAAAAATATCAATTCTTTGGCGCTCAGCTTTCTTCACAGTCCAAATCTCACATCCATACATGACCACTGGAAAAACCATAGCCTTGACTAGACAGACCTTTGTTGGCAAAGTAATGTGTCTGGTAATTCACACTCAATATAAAGGGAAAAATAGGAAACAATAACAGATTTTCTTTTCTTGGGTTCCAAAATCACTGTAGTTGATGACTAAAGTCACAAAATTAAAAGACAGTCACTCCTAGAGTGAAAAGCTACAAAAAGCCTAGACTATATTATTAAAAAGCAGAGACATCAGTTTATTAATAAATGCCCATATAGTCAAAGCTACAGTTTTTCTAGAAGCCGTGTATGGATGTGAGAGTTGAACCATAAAGAAGACTGAGTGTTGAAAAATTGACGCTTTCAAATTATGGTGTTGCAGAAAACCCTTGAGAGACCCTTCAACTGCAAGATCAAGCCAGTCAATCCTAAAGGAAACCAACCTGAATGTTCACTGGAAGAACAGATGCTGAAGCTGAAGCTCCGATACTTTGGACACCTGATAAAAAGAGCCAAGTCACTGGAAAAGACCAGACACTAGGGAAGATTTAAGGCAGGAGAAGGGGGCTATAGAGTAGAAGGTTGCATGGCATGACCAACTCAATTGACCCAAGTTAGAGCAAACTCCAGGAGTGTGAAGGACAGGGAACCCTGGTTTGCTGCAGTCCTTGAGGTCATAAAGGCTTACCAACTGAACAACATACTGCCTACTGTTGCTTCTACAGTATAATGTCAAAATTCACACCAGCTTTTTTAATATATAATTTTATTTATTTGTGGCAGTGCTGGGTCTTTGTTGCTGTGCAGGCTTTCTCTAGTTGGGGTCAGTAGGGATTACTCTCTAGCTATAGTGTGTAGGCTTCTCATTATGGTAGCTTCTCCTCCTGTTGAGCAGAGTCTAGGTGGGCAGTCTTCAGCAGTTGTAGCATGTGGGCAGAGCAGTTGTGGGGCAGAGGATTACCTGCTTCCACAGCATATGGTATCTTCCCAGATCAGGGATCGAACCTGCTGTCTCTTGCACTGGCAGGCAGATTCTTTACCACTGAGCCACCAGGATAACCTCTATACTGTTGTCTTTAAGACCTTCATGTTTCATTTAGTCAGACTGTAAGAAATATAAATACTAAAACGAACTCTAAAAAGGATTTTATGATCACATACAGAATTTTAAATACTGTACAGGAAGAATATTCTCAATCTAAGGTTGCATACTTCAAAGCAAGGTATAGGAACAGCTCCCTGTGCTATACAGCAGCTTCTCACTAGCTATTATTTTAAGCACTAAAACAACAAATACAGAAGTTTAAAGAAAAGCTAGAGAATAGAATCTAATAGTGACAATATGATACATAGACTTAACTACTATAAAAAACCCAGTGTTAAAAGCTAACAGAGTACTCTATATCACTCTCTGCCACTGGTTTCTCTGAGCTTATTGTATCTTCAGATCTTTGAATGTCAAAATATGTTTTACACATCATTCCTTTTAAAATGCTATTTTCCTGTGGTTGTTTGAAATGACAACTCTAAAATGAAACTGCTGGTGCTGGGAGCCAGCACGGAAGATCCCACCCATGACAAGGTCATGCAGGACTCGAGGGACTCTCTGGGCCATCCCACATATGACAAGGTCATGCAGAAGAGTCCTGATAAGCAAGGCCTCAGGACTCGACAGACCCCCTTGACCTGCTCAAGCATCTACCCCCAAACCACAATCTGTCTGTCTTACTATTTTATGTCTTTCATCAACTCTTTTGACATTAAGAGGGGGCTATCCCTGACCACCTTTCTCTGGAAAGAGTTAACTTAGGGCCTTGAGTTAATAAGTCTCCTGGACAAGATAAGAGTGTTTCAGTTCAAACCCCCTATTAGCATTCTAGCTTACTTGGCAGGCTTATCCAGACTCTTGCAACATTGTTGAGCCAATGCTTGCTACCAAGTGCTCACATCCCTTACCCATTGTGTTCCTGGGAGTGCATACAGTCAGGATGTAGAAAAAACAAGCAGCAGCTTTAGCATTAGCAACATTAGACTTTAATAAGTTCTGTCTTTATTTGCTGTAAGCCGCTGAATCTTTGCTCCATAAAAATGTTTAACTCTGTACTTTAAGGGTGACACAGGCAAGGAATTTAAGAAGAAACACTTTAAGGGAAAATTATTGTTCTGGCTGACCAACCTTCAAAAAGAGATCATAAAATATCAACAGGCCTCTGGGCCAGAAGATAATGTACAAAAAATAAGACTCTTGAAGGCAGGAATCTGGTATCGATAAAAGTTAATACTGATGGAATGTTGCATTCACTCTGCATTTTTCACTTTCCTCAATGTACAACTCAGGGGTATAAAAGCCCTCTCTGAAAATAAAGTAACGGGCCTAGCTAACTCAAGAAGCTTGGTCTCCCTGTGTCTTTCCTTCTTTTTCTCCTCTATTTTCTTATCTACAACTTTCTTTCTTTATCTCTCTAAATCATTCTCTTCACCAACGCTGTCACACTTCGGATACCCTGGATCCAACCGTGGCAGGACCCCAGCATGCTGGGACAGTGAACACTTAAATATGTTACAAATTTATACTCTCTCAGAAAATTTAAGTACTTAGTTCTCTGATTCTCTGCCAACAAAGTCTGACTCTTCTTTTATAAAAAGTCACATGTTTTCTGCCTCGAAAATTTCATGGACAGAGGAGCCTTGTGGGATGCAGTCCATTGGGTCACAAAGAGTCAGACATGGCTGAGCATGCACACTAGACATATGGGCACAAACACTTTTTTCCATTAAATAACAAAACAAAATTCTGGCTTGGTTTATGGCTCGTTGGTACACAGAAACTTCCAAATTATTCACTCCCGAATACGTTTTTGTAATTATACTGTCACTGTAACAAATGAACAAAACTGCTTGAAACATCATGCTTTGTCTGTGCTTCTGAATTACAAAAAGCATTTACCTTTGCTGCTTTCTTGTCTCCTTCTGTGCGTACACCAAGAAGTCGTCTAAGTAGAAAATAGGAAATTTCCAATTCTGTGAAAATCTCTGGTAAAGCTCCAACTGCACCAAGCACCTGCCCCACCATTCTGTCAGCCCGGCACAAAGTGGGGTCAATTTTTGTTCCAACTCCTAAGATATAAAAAATACATATTCCAATTTGCTATTTCTTAAAACATTTGCAAAGGTAGTCACACCAGTACAACTTCTATCTACACATTCTAACCCAGTTAACTCATAATATGTAACAACTACTTAATCAAAATGCCATACATTTCTAATTAAAATCCCTGCTTTATCCACAAATACAAGAACAATGAAAAAAAAGGGGTTATAGAAATTAAAGAATTTTTTTAAAGTTCAATTTAAACTATAAAGGTAAATAAATGTCATGTAATAAGATATCGTCTTAATTAAGTCTGAGAATTACAAAGTTTATAATGATGGTTGTTGTTCAATCACTCAACTGTGTCTGATTCTGACTCCATGGACTGTATACAGCCACTAGTATTCTCTGTTCATGGGATTTCCCAGGTAAGAATACTGCAGTGGCTTGTCACTTCCTTTACGAAGGAATCTTCCTGACCCAGGGATTGAACCCATCTCTCCTGCATTGTCAGGTGGATTCTTATCAGTGAGCCACTAGGGATATTACTTTACAGAAATATAATACATAATTGTTAATGCTGGTTGGCAGGTATACAGGGTTCTCATTATACTATTCTGTTTGTACACTAACGCAACAAAGTAACAAGAAAATTTCATCCTCTGTCCTCTCCTTTTCTTCCTTCAATTCTTCTCAGCACCAGGGTCTTTTCTAATGAGTCAGCTTTTCGCATCAGCTGGCCAAAGTATTGCAGTTTCAGCTTCAACATTAGTCCTTCCAATGAACACCCAGCACTGATCTCCTTCAGGATGGACTGGTTGGATCTCCTTGCCACCCAAGGGACTCTCAAGAGTCTTCTCCAACACCACAGTTCAAAAGCATCAATTCTTCAGCACTCAGCTTCCTTTACAGTCCAACTCACATCCATACATGACTACTGGAAAAACCACAGCCTTGACTAGATGGATCTTTGTTGCAAAGTAATGTCTCTGGTTTTGAATATGCTGTCTAGGTTGGTCATAACTTTCATTCCAAGGAGCAAGCATCTTTTCATTTCGTGGCTCCAGTCAACATCTGCAGTGATTTTGGAGCCCAAAAAAATAAACTCTGGCACTGTTTCCCCATCTATTTGCCATGAAGTGATAGGACCAGTTGCCATGATCTTAGTTTTCTAAACTTGAGCTTTAAGCCAACTTTTTCACTGTCATCTTTCACTTTAATCAAGAGATACCAACCTTTGTTTGCAAGTGCTGTCTCTGCTTTTTAAAATGCTATCTAAGTTGGTCATAGCTTTTCTTCCAAGGATCAAGCCTCTTTTAATTTCATGGCTGCAATCAGCATCTGCAGTCATTTTGGAGCCCAAGAAAATAGTCTATCACTGTTTCCATTGCTTCCCCACCTATTTGCCATGAAGTGATTGGACCAGATGCCGTGAACAGTGTGAATCTGACCAGTTTAAGTAAGGGTGTGTTACATTTAATATTAAATCATTAAACTTTGTTATTTAACTTATCGTATTCAATAAACTGAATAAATTGGGCTTCCCTGGTAGCTCAGCTGATAAATAATCCACCTGCAGTGCAGGAGACCTGGATTCAACTCATGGGTTGGGAAGATTCCTTCGAGGAGGGTATTACAACCCACTCCAGTATTCTTGCCCGGAGAATCCCCAAGGACAAAGGAGCCTGGGGGGCTTAAGTCTATGGAGTCACAAACATTTGGACACAACTGAGCAACTAAGCATAACACATTCAATAAATTAGTGTTTTGTGTTTTTACAGTGTAACTGCTTTAGTGCTGTGTTGATTTCTGTTGTACAATGGGAATTGGCTTTATGTATACTTAAAGCTCTCCCTCTTGAGTCTCCCTCCCACCACCACTCCACCCCTCTTGGCCATCACAGAGCACCAAGCTGAGCACCCTGTGTTCTAGAGTGGTTTCCTAATAGCAATTAAAACGTATTCTTTACATATAAAACTCCTGCCACCACAAAGAGAGCACGGCTTATGGGATTTTAGTTTCTTAATGAGAGATTAATTAAGGCCTGCTGCTGCTGCTGTTAAGTCGTTTCAGTTGTGTCTGACTCTGTACAACCACACAGACGGCAGCCTACTAGGCTCCCCTGGGATTCTGGGATTCTCCAGGCTGAGTCCTAACCACTGCATCACCAAAAAACTCCCTACAAGTTTTTTTTAACAAACATGAAATTGTTTTATACTACAGTGAACAATTAGATTATGTGTATACCTATGCATCCCACTCCTTCATATTCNGGGATTCTGGGATTCTCCAGGCTGAGTCCTAACCACTGCATCACCAAAAAACTCCCTACAAGTTTTTTTTAACAAACATGAAATTGTTTTATACTACAGTGAACAATTAGATTATGTGTATACCTATGCATCCCACTCCTTCATATTCACTTAAAATACCTAATTAGAGATATAGACAGTGTATTTTACCAAAAAAGTGACATGAACAGGTGCTATCAGAAGCCTACAGATATTAAGTGCAATTCTTACCAATAAGACCACCTGGAGCAGCATACTGAAGATCATTGTGTTCCGCAAAAAGTGATACAATTTTGGAAAAGATTGGTTTACACATGAGTTT
>SJYV01022739.1:0-14465 GCA_006410875.1 Neotragus pygmaeus
CTCTTTTGGAGAGTACTCTAAAAGTCCTTCAGGAGACAACTGTATCTAATGAGAATATACTGGCACAAAGAGGCCACTAGAACTCAAGTTACACATCAAAAGGACATCTCTGATATGCTTCATAGGTACTTTCAAGGACTGTATCATTAAAGCCTACCTTCATCAATATTCCTAGTTAAGAACATCACCAAGATGAGCAAAGTCACTTCACCATCACTGATATAATAAATTTGATAATTTGCATTTAGAGCAGATACTGTGAAAAAGTCTATAAACCTCCTATACATCTTTAAATTGTCCTAGGTGTGTCCTGCTCAATGAACTCTCCTTAATCTTTATTAGAAGCTTTATTTAACAGTTAAGATATTTTCTGCATTTACTACTTTAGAGTACTAAGCATGCTGTTTAGGAAAGTATATTCAACCAAGAGTCAAAACTAAGTTATTAATAGATTTTATATAACCAGCAGTTAACAACCTGTCTTCTGATTTCTGAAGTAAGTGCAGTCCTAGCCTTTCTCTCCTGCTTTATCCATCTCAGCCTTCAAGATTACCAAGCTCATTTCCTTTCCTTACACACATTTTAATTGAGTTGACAGACATAGGAAAGACTGGTTAATATGAATTAAAGATTTGGCTGCATAATTTATAGATCCAGGAATAAGACACCTTATAGGACTTCTGAAGGGACATGTGTTGAGTCTACGCTCCCTGGGAGACTCTTTCCCATCAAGATAGCCATCTAGGACCTCGCCTTCACTCTCTTATCTTCTGCATGTCATATGGGCATTCTATGAAGCCATTTATTCCTTTCATATTTATTATTTTAACTTGATTTACTTAATCTTTCTATTCTGCCTTTTTTTTTTTTTTTAGTTATTACATGAAAAATCAAAGCACTTAAAATTGCTTGGTCTCTGATGAAGGGCAAGACCACTTTTTCATGTGTGCTAGCCAAATCCATACTCAACAAAAAATTACCAAGTACCTTCTTCATAATACATTGGTTGAATAAATTTAGTATTTTTTCATTCTCTCTCCATGAAACACTCTTCTTTTACTCCTTGAGCTGCTCAGCCCATTCTTTATTTCACTTCTTTGAGTGGCTTCTTCTCACCGTCTCCCAGATTAAGTGACTCTCAGGTACACATTATTTCCTGCAAAATAATAGTCATCACACATCAAATAATTTCTTTGTTAAATGTTTATCTCTTCTTTTGGAACAACTGTATCTGCCTTCTGCATCTAGCACAGGATTTTTTACATCATAGATGCTTATAGGTATTCCCTAAATGAATAGTATGTTAGTTTAAAATCTCTGATATAATAGACACTTTGTCAAGTACTGAGAACTCAGTCTTTAATGATTAACTGAACACCTCAAAGTGCATAAGTATTGGAATAATATATATAAAATTGTCTTCTTTGGTATCTCAGCTGATAAAGAATCCTCGTGCAATGCAGGAGACCCCAGTTCAATTACTGGGGTTGGGAAGATCCCCTGGAGAAGGGAATGGTTACCCAATCCAGTGTTCCTGCCAGGAGAATCCCACGGACAGAGAAGCCTGGTGAGCTGCACTCCNGCTGAGTGCCGAAGAATTGATGCTTTTGAACTGTGATGTTGGAGAAGACTCTTGAGGGTCCCTTGGACTACAAGGAGATCCAACCAATCCATCCTAAAGGAGATCATATCTGGGTGTTCATTGGAAGCACTGATGTTGAAGCTGAAACTCCAATACTTTGGCCACCTGAAGCGAAAAGTTGACTCATTGGAAAAGACCCTGATGCTGGCAGGAGAAGGGGACGACAGAGGATGAGGTGGTTGGATGGCATCACCAACTCAATGGATATGGGTTTGGATAAACTCCGCGAGTTGTTGATGACCAGGGAGGCCTGGCATGCTGCGGTTCATGGGGTCACAAAGAGTCAGACACGACTGAGTGACTGAACTGAGACTCAGTATAGAAATTGGCTCAATTATTGGTTATAAAGGATGAGAATTCCCACAAGCTGCCTTCTGCAAACTGGAGAACCAGGAAAGTCAGAGGTGTAATTTAGTCCCAGTCCAAAGGCCTGAATACTATGGGAGTCAATGGTATAACTCCCAGTATGATGCCAAAGGCTTGAGAACTTGGAGACGGCTAGTGTTAAGTCCCAGAGTCTGAAATGCCTGAGAACCAGAAGCTACTATGCCTGCCATCCTAGCTCAGAAAGAGACAAGAATTTGCCCTTCTTTCACCTTTTTTCTTCTGTTTGGGCCCTCAGCAGATGGATGATGCCTGCCCACATTGGTGAGGGCAGATTTTCTTTATTCAGCCTATTGATTCAAATGCTAATCTCTTTCAGAAATGCTCTCACAGACACACCCAGAAATATTGTTTTAACAGCTGTCTGGGTATACCTTAGCCCAATCAAGTTGACACACAAAATCACATATACCACTGAACTTTTGTTTCAGTTCAGTTTAGTTCAGTCGCTCAGTCATGTCTGACTTTGTGACCTCACGACTGTAGCACGCCAGGCTTCCCTCTCCATCACCAACTCCCAGAGCTTGCTCAAACTCATGTCCATTGAGTCGGTGATGCCATCCAACTGTCTCATCCTCTGTCATCCCCTTCTCCTCCTGCCTTCAATCTTTCCCAGCATCAGGGTCTTTTCCAGTGAGTCAGTTATATCCAGTGATGTGCTTGTAGATGTTTAACATCTGAGGAAAATATTTCTTCAGGGGTACCATTTACTGATTTCTGTGGTGTAGGCAAACCCACCATGACTGAGTTCAGTCTACTAATACATCATCTCCAAATGTGCAGAAATGATGAAAAGCTCACACAAAAATAGTATTTCCTACATACAGATACAATAGATATAATATTTTCAAATATGATTTACTGAATTGTCAGTTTATATAATTTTATTTTTAATTAACATTGATATCTATTCAAATGTGAATTCATATTAATATATTAAGGTGGAAGTTAAATTAATTTTTACTGCTTTATTAAGAACATTCTTAAGTGAAGGCCATATTTGTTTCCAGTTCTATGAATGCATGGCTACGAATAATGCAATGGTTATTGCAGCGGTCAGGTGCCTCTGCCTTGATTTGTGCCAGCAGTTTCACCACCATTGCTTCTGTACTATCAGTGTAAATATCAACACAGTGTAAAAGGCAAATAACATCTTAGTATTATTATGAAAATAGTTTTGACCCTTTGGTAACTGAAAGGGTCTCAGGACCACCTCTTACAGGGGTCCATGGGCAACACATTGAAAATTGTTGTTTTATACTGTAGACTCCTGAAGGGGAAAGTGTTATTCACCCAGTCATGTCTGACTCTTTGCAACCCATGGACTATAGCTTGCCAGACTCCTCAGTCCATGGGATTCTCTAGACAAGAATACTGGAGCAGGTTGCCATTCCTGTCTCCAGGGGATCTTCCTGACCCAGGTATTGAACCCAGGTCTCCTACACTGCAGGCAGATTCTTTACCATCTGAGCCACCAGGGAAGCCCAAAGGGAAAAGATTGATGTTAATTTTAAAGAAAAGTTATGTTGCCTGAATTATATAATTTGAAACTCATTAATCCAACTACTTCATACAGATTTACAACTCTCCAAACAATTTTTAGTCTTACAGAAATTAGGTATGTGCCAGTTAACTTTTGCCTACAGAACACAACTCTTCAGTCAGTTCCTCTCTTTGGCTGACAAAGAAACTATAGAACCTCTCTTCAAAAAACTCATTGAAAAATTGAAGTAAGTAGAAGGTTAAAAATTTTATTAAGAAATAGCAAACAATGTTTTGAAGTATAATTTTTAAGCCTTTTAATTCATATGAGTGAATAGCTATGGAAATACAGCTATGTTGCCATGAATGCCCTTGACACTTTGGCAAAGAAGAAATAATGTCTATGAGAACATCATGTTTCCCTCACTTATTTGAAACATTTCAAACTCAAGAAAATACGTTTATAAGTCAGTAATAGACATTTTAAAACAAACTGGACTAATATTGGGATTCCTAGATTGTGCAGTGGTATAGAATCTGCCTGCTGATGCAGGAGATGCAAGAGATGCAACAAACATGGGCTCGATCCCTGAATGGAGATCTCCTGGAGGAGGAAATGGCCTCTCACTCCAATATTCATGCCTAGGAAATCCCATGGATAAAGGGGCCTGGTGGCCTATAGTCCATGGGGTCACAAAAGAGTCGGATACAACAAAGTGATTGAGCACACATGCACAGGCCTAATGTTTCCACATCGTTGCTTTCATTTTAAAATTAAATGTGACCCGTGAGAGTGATTCCTATAAATGCTTTTTTCTCCCCTAGATCATATTTTAAATGTATAACTTCTCTTGCATCCTTTGAGACTTTACATATTGCCATTACATTTTTAAATTATTTTGCATCAGTCCTAAATAGGAAATGATTAAGAGTCTATGGAAAAACCACAGCCATGACTCCACGGTATGTACACTGAATCATCCAAATGGTAGGGTTTCTGTTTTCTTAGATGCTGTTGTCTTAAATCAGATGTCTGCCATCACCCAGATTCCTTCATAGAGATATTTGTTTCTTTATACCAGCTTTGACTATCTAATGTCCTTTCATTTCACCCTGCAGGACTCTCTTAAATATTTCTTGCAGGGCAGGTCTAGTGATAATCAACTTCCTCCGCTTTTCTCTCACACTCCTGAATTACAGTTTTGTCAGATAAAGGATTCTCCATTGACAGGTATTTTCTTTTAGCACTTTAAATATATTGGCCCACTGCTTTTTGGCCTGTAAAATTTCTGATGAAAATTCTGCTGATATTTTTTTGAGGATCTTTTGTACATGAAAAGTCGCTTCTCTTTTGTTGCTTTTAAGATTATCTACCTTTGACAGTAAATTAACTTTTAAATTGATTAAAAATAAGAAAAAAATTTTATATTTAATTTTTACAGTTTCCCTCACTTTTTTTGTGTGTAGATCTAATCTCTATCTTGTTTCTTCTGTCTAAAAAATCTTTGATGTTATTCAGTCACTCAGTTGTGTCCAATTCTTTGCAACACCATGGACTGCAGCACGTCAGGCTTCCCTGTCTGCCGGGAGCCAGCATGGGGAATCCTGCCCATGGCAAAGGTCATGAGGAAGGGGGCCTGGCAAAAGGCAAAGGCTGAGATCAGGCCTCAGGGGTACCCCTGGATTTTCCTGAGCATCTACCCCCAAAACCAGAGTCTGCCTGCTTTATTGTACTGTGCTTTTCACCCTTCTGACATAACAGGGGGCTATCCCCGACCACCTTTCTCTGGAAAGAGTTAACTTAGAGCTCCAGTTAACAGTCTCCTGCATATAAAAGGAGTGTCTCAGCTCAAACCCCTCTGATGGTTCTCTAACTTGCCTGACAGTTAGAGACTTTTACAACCTGTGATTGTTTACAGCCCCTCAACCGCGAAAGGCAAGAAGCTTAAAGCATCTTAAAGATATAGAGCCTTTTCTAAAAAGCTAAAAATTATATTGGTGATGGGTTTCACTGTTGAGTCAATGACTGCTGCCAGGCCTCCATATTCTTTATCTTTTAGGCACCTGAAGGATATTAATCAATGTAATTGGATATAGAAAAAGGAATATAGTTTTGATATTAGCAACACCTGTCCTTGACCATCTCCTCGACTTTGCTCAAACTCATGTCCATTGAGTCAGTGATGCCATCCAACCATCTCATCCTCTGTCATCCCCTTCTCCTCCTGCCTTGAATCTTTAGCAGCATCAGGGTCTTTTCCAATGGGTCAGCTCTTCTCATCAGATGGCGAAAGTATTGGAGCTTCAACTTCAGTATCAGTCCTTCCAGTGAATATTTAGGGTTGATTTCCTTTAGGATTGACTGGTTTGATCTTGCTCTCCAAGGGACTCTCAAGTCTTCTCCAGCAACATAGTTTGAAGGCATCAATTCCTCGACGCTCAACCTTTTTTTATTTTCCAGCTCTCACATCCATATACGACTACTGGAAAAACCATAGCTTTAACTAGATGGACCTTTGTTGGCAAAGTAATGTCTCTGCTTTTCAATATGCTGTTTAGGTTTGTCATTACTTTTCTTCTAAGGAGCAAGCATCTTTAATTTCATTGCTGAAGTCACTGTCCACAGTGATTTTGGAGCCCAAGAAAATAAAGTCTGTCACTATTTCTATTGTTTCCCCATCTATTTACCATGGAGTGATGGGACCAGATGCCATGATCTTCGTTTTTTGAAGTTTTTCCTTTATGATCAGCTTTTTCTGAAAAAAATCTTTATTTTCATTTTCTGGTAGATATTATTGCTGTATATGGAATTCTGAGTTGATAATTTTTTCTTTTAGCATTCTAAAGATGTCATTTCCATTGTCTTCAGGCTTGTATAATTTCTCATGAGAAATCTAGCAAAACTATTTGTTCCTTGGTATATGATTTTTCTTTTTTCTCTGCTCTCATGATTTTCTATTTATATTTGATTTGAAACAATGTAACTATCATGTATTTAGGTGTGCTTTTACATTTTTAACATAAATGTTATTTATCCTGGTGAGATTCTCTGGGCTACATTTCATTAATTTTCAAAAGTCCTTGGCCATTTTCCTTTACCTTCTTCTACCTCATTTCTCTGTCTTCTACTTTTGGAACTCCAGTTACTTGCATGTTATACTGCTAGTATGTTTCATAGCTCTTGGAGGCTCTAGTCTCCCTACTTCTTCACCCCTCGTCTTTTTTTTTTTCTTTTGGTGTTTCTGTTTGGAACATTTCTACTAATGTATTGACAAATTCACATATTTTTTAATCAGTTCTAGACTGCTAATGAACTTGTCAAAGAACTGCTAATGAACTTAACTTCTGATATTGTACTTTTCCTAGCATTTCCACTAATCTGTTTTTAAACTTACATCTCTGAAATTCCCCATTTCTTTATACATGTTGTCAACTTTTACATTTTTCTTTTATTAATCACAGTTATTAACATCTTTTTGTTTGTATGTTCCAATAGCTGAGTCATCTCTGAATATCGTTCTCTATTGATGAAAGTTGGTTTCTTTCCCCAGCTTTTGTGTGTGTGTGTTTTTGACTAAACATCATACAGTATAGAACAGAAAAGAGTAAGGTAGATACTGCTTATGCCCAGATATGGATACATCTCTATCAGACAGTTAATGTGTGGGTGTTTTATAAGAAAGGATTTGTTCTTTGCCGGCAGAGTTCCTGAGATAGGGCTTCTAAACCCTTGAAATTTTCCAAGTGACAGGAAGTCTGTTTATTATTTGTAGTGGGTGTAAAGGGACTAAAGTGTTAAGGCTTTGAGCCATATATCAGCTTGACTTCCTGACCATTGGAGAGGTGGCAGGGGCTGAAGACTGGTTTAAATCATATGGCCAATAGTACAACTAATTATGCTTATGTAATGAAACTCCAGTGAAAACTCTGAACATTAAGGCTCAGTTGAACTTCCTGATTGGTGAGCACGTCAGTGTGCTATGGAGAGAGGGTAATGCATCCTAATTCCATGGGGAGAGGGCATGGAAGCTCTATGTTTGAGATCCTCCAAACTCTTGTCCAACAAATTCTTTACTTGGTTAAATCTTATTTGTATCATTACAGCAAAACTATTCAAAAGTATAATATTTCCTGATTTCTCTGGTTTGTTCTAGTGAATTATCAAACCTGATAGGTTTGCATCAATTCCCAAATTTGTGGTCAGTTGGTCAGAAGTGTGGGCAGCCTGGGTACACCTGAATTTATGGCATCTGAAGTGAGGGAAGTTTTGTTGGGGATGACCTCAACTTGTGGAGTTTGAATTAATTCCAGTGGATAGCATTATATGCCTAAATAACTTCTTGGCACAAATGGCCAAAAAGTACATGAAAATGTGCTCAATATCAATAACCATCAGGGAAATGCAAATCAAAACTACAATGAGATAACACCTCACACCTGTTAAGATGGATTTTATATTAAAGAAAAAAGAAAATGAGGTAACAAGTGTTGAGAAAATATGGAGAAAAGGAAACCTTTGTACATGGTTGGAATGTAAATTCATTTAACCATTATGGAAAATAGTATAGAGATTCCTCAGCACTCCCATTCCCCAAATAGAACTACCATGTAACTCAGAAATCCCCGTTTTGGGTATATATATGAAGGAAATGAAATCAGTATCTCAGAGACATCATTGCAGCATTATTCATAATCATCAACAGGTTGCAAAAAAACCCCTAGGTGTTAACGGATGAATGGATAAAGAAGATGTGAGAAAATATAAACATGATATTATTTGGTCACAAGAAAGGAAATTCTGCACTTGTGACAACAAAGATGAACCTGGAGGATACTGTGCTAAGTGAAATAAGCCAGAGAGAGAAAAACTATGATTTTACTTGTATGTGGAATCTTTTGAGGAAAAAAAAAAAGTCAAACTCAGAAGGTAGACTGGTTACCAAGGCCTAGAAGGTGAGAGAAATAGTGACATGGTGGTTAATGCAAACAAACTTTCAGTTATAAGGTGAAAATCTTCAAAATTTAATCATTATAATAGCAATAATGCCTTTGGATTCTATTTTGTCATAATTTGAAAATGACTTAAACAGATATGAATATTCCTAAAATGAAAAACAGGATGCAGAATAGCTTTTCTATGGAATTTCTATTAACTAGCAGAAATTTCTATTTCTAGACACTCACTCTATAGGTTTATAAAAATAAATGTTATGTATTAGGTCTCTATTTGTATTCTACCCACTCTAGTACTCTATTCTGTATAGAAAATGAGCTATGATGTGAGCAAGACATCCAATAAAGTTGTTGCTATTCAGTTGCTCAGTCATGTGACCCCGTGGACTGCAGCATGCCAGGCTTCCCTGTCCTTAACCACCTCCTGAAGTTTGCTCAAACTCATATCCATCGAGTCAGTGATGCCATTCAACCATCTCATTCTCTGTCACCCCCTCTTCTCCTGCCCTTGGTCTTTCCCAGCATCAGGGTCTTTTCTAATGAGTAGGGTCTTTGCATCAGGTGGCCAAAGTATTAGAGCTTCAGCTTCAGCATCAGTCATTCCAGTGACTATTCAGGGTTGATTTCCTTAAGGATTGACTGGCTTGATCTTGCTCTCCAAGGGACTCTCAAGTCTTCTCCAGCAACACAGTTCAAAGGCATCAATTCTTTGGTGCTCAGCTTTTTTTTATTGTCCAGTTCTCACTTTCATATATGACTACTGGAAAAACCATAGCTTTGTCTATACAGACCTTTATCAGCAAAGTAATGTCTCTGCTTTTTAGTACAGTTTAGGTTTCTCATAACTTTTCTTCCAAGGAGCATACATGTTTTAATTTCACAGCTGCAGTCACCATCCACAGTGATTTTGGAGCTCAAGAAAAGAAAATCTGCCACTCACTGTTTCCATTTTCTCCCCATCTACATGCCATGAAGTGATGGGACTGGATGCCATGATCTTAGGTTTTTGAATGTTGAGTTTTAAGCTAGCTTTTTCACTCTCTTCTTTTACCTTCATCAAGAGGCTCTTTAGTTCCTCTTTGCTTTCTGCCATTTGGGTGCTATCATCTGCATATCTGAGGCTATTGATATTTCTCCCCTCGATCTTGATTCCAGCTTCTGATTCATCTAGCCTGGCATTTGTCATGATGTATTCTGCAGAGAAGTTAAATAAGTAGGGTGACATTATATAGCCTTGACATACTTCTTTCCCAATTTTGAACCCAGTCTATTGTTCCAAGTCTGGTTTAAATTGTGCTTCTGAACCTGCATACAAATTCCTTAGGAGGCAGTTAAGGTGGTCTGATACTATCTCTTTAAGAATTTTCCACAGTTTGTTCTAATCCACACACACAGTCAAAGGCTTTAGAGTAGGTCAAGGAAGATTTTTTTTTCTGGAACTCTCTTGCTTTTTCTATGATCCAACCAGTCCATCCTAAAGGAAATCAGTCCTGAATATTCATTGGAAGAACTGATGCTGAAGCTGAGACTCCAATACTTTGGCCACCTGATGCAAAGAACTGACTCATTGGAAAAGACCCTGATGCTGGAAAAGATTGAAGGCAGAAGAAGGGGATGACAGAGGGTGAGATGGTTGGATGGCATCACCGACTTGATGGATATGTGTTTGAGTAAGCTCTGGGATTTGGTGATGGACAGGCAAGCCTGGCATGCTGCAGTCCATGGGGTCACAAGAAGTCAGACATGACTGANAAGAAGGGGATGACAGAGGGTGAGATGGTTGGATGGCATCACCGACTTGATGGATATGTGTTTGAGTAAGCTCTGGGATTTGGTGATGGACAAGCAAGCCTGGCATGCTGCAGTCCATGGGGTCACAAGAAGTCAGACATGACTGAACAACTGAAATGAACTCAACTGAACAGATGTTTGCAATTTGATCTCTGGTTCCTCTGCCTTTTCTAAATCCAGCTGATACATCTGGAAGTTCTTGGTTCACATACTGTTGAAGACTAGGTTGAAGGATTTTGAGCATTACCTTGCTAATTTGTGAAATTAGCACAACTGTATGGTAGTCTGAACACTTTGGCACGCCGTTCTTTGCGATTGGAATGAAAAGACCTTTTCTAGCCCTGTGGCCATTGCTGAGTTTTCCAAATTGGCTGGCATACTGAGTGCAACCCTTTAACATCATCTTTTAGGATTTGAAATAGCTCAGCTGGAATTCCATCACCTCCACTAGTTTTGTTTGTAGTAATGCTTACTAAGGCCCACTTGACTTCACATTCCAGGATGTCTGACTCTAGGCAAGTGACCACACCACCATGGTTGTCTGGGTCTTTAAAACCTTTTTTTTTAAAAGATCATTTTTGTACAGTTCTTCTGTGTATTCTTGCCACCTCTTCTCACTCTCTTCTGCTTAGCATTTCTGCCCTTTATTGTGCCCATCTTTGCCTGAAATGTTCCCTTGGTAACTCTTAATTTTCTTTAAGAGATCTCTAGTCTTTCCCATTCGATTGTTTTCCTATTTCTTTGCACTGTTCACTTAAGAAGGCTTTCTTATCTCTCCTTGCTATTCTTTGGAACTCTTTATTCAGTTGGGTATATCTTTCCCTTTTTCCTTTTCCTTTCACTTTTCTTCTTTTCTCAGCTATTTGTAAGCCCTCCTCAGAAAGCCATTTTGCCTTCTTGCATTTATTTTTCTTGGGGATGGTTTTGGCCACCACTTCCTGTACAATGTTACGAACCTCTGTCCATAGTTCTTCAGGCATTCTATCAAATCTAATCCCTTGAATTTATGTTACGTATACTGTATAATCATAAGGGATTTGATTTAGGTCATACCTGAATGCCCTAGTGGTTTTCCTTACTTTCTTCAATTTAAGTCTGAATTTCACAATAAGGAGCCAATAAAGTTAAATTGTGACAAACGTTGATGATCAAATAATTGACAGTATCACTTTTTAAAATGTCTTATTTTTCATTTATCTGAATAATACTGAACTAGTTTTGTTAGAGTAAACAGCAGCATTTTAAGTCAGGAAGTGAGACAGCATTAAGTCAGAAATTAAAAGAAAAAAATGAATTATACTGCAGTGTTGCAGGGAGGCTGAGTTAAACCATTCAGGAGTTTAGCCGGGTCTGGCTTTTCATTTCCAATGTACTATAGGCTTCAAATGCCTGCATTTTTTAGCTGTTACCTTATGCTTACAGTAGGGTCTGAAAAGCTGAAGTTTTTTCTATGTTCGTGCTTTACCTCCATCTTCAAGCATTCCTGTTTGCCTTTGCCAGGGGGTAGGGTGGGGGAGTGCGGGGAAGGGGTGTCTCTCCATGCTTCCCTACCCCAGTGGTTAACTACTGCTGCTTATTACTTGGTGCTAGGCTAGTTGTTGAGACTTGGGTGGTCTTTTGTCCTGATCCAGCCTAAATTTTAGGCCAAGTTTCTTCTTCCTGGGGTTGGAGATAGGGCTTTCTTATGCCATGATAGTCAAACTGTTTCATATCTGTGGTTCATTTTTAGCAGGAGTTTGCTCCTTTTCATTAGCTTACCAGACATCTGCTTTGTGTAGATGTAGGATTTCTGGGCCCAATGTCATTTTCTGCCTCCCTCCCAGGAGACAGGGTTTTTATTTCCATACTTCCCTTAGTAACACTGGTCTCTACCTGTATCATGGTAGACTATTTCCTATCACCCCTGTCCCCAGCACCGACAGCTAGGTTGCACCGACAGCTAGGTTTTCTGTTCCTTCCTTAGATGCAATGGAATTCTGTCTGAGCCTCAGATGTAAGAGGGCTTGCTGCCCCTGCTCTAGCAGCCTAAGACCTTTAAGAAAAGGGTCTCGGAAAGCAGGTGAAGCTTTGGGCATGTCACCCAGTAGCAGCCTATCATCTCCAGTCATAGCCTGTTTGCCTATGCCAGAGGTATCTTTTCAGGTCTCCTGCCCTGCTCCCAAACTTTCTCATATTTGGTAGAGCTCTAACTTCTAAAGTTCCTAGATATTCTGACATGCAACTCACACTTCACCCTGAAGAATCTGTTAAAATTTTAGTTGATTTTTTTCCAGCCACTTTTGTCTCTTGTGCTCTCAAAGATAAAATGGTTTATTTCATAGATACTGAGTCCCATTGATTTATTTGGTTATCTTGAAGCCTCAACTATCTGATAGGCTCAAGAAAAACAATTTTCACAGATTACTTTGCAATTTTTTGTTGTTAAGATGGAAGAAACGTTCTCATGGAACTTTTAATATTCTAAGTGAAACCAGAACTCTAATCTGCTTATTTTCACAAATGAATTTTACTCATTTTCTAAATTATGAATAAAAATTACACTAGATTTTTGACTAGAATTTTACTAAACTTCAGAGGGATTTACATTATAGTATTTGGTCTTTTCATCCAGAAATACTGGTATTTCTACAGTATTCATTTATAGAAAAAGCACACTCCAGGTTCCTTATGATATGGAGTCAATGATTTGATTTTAATGTAAACTCTGTATTATCAAAACACAAATAGAGGTGGCTTTTGGTTTTTAAACAGAGATAATAGCGAAATTCAAAATTGTTAGGCTACAACCTAATAATCATGTAGATATTGAGAATCATAGCAGAAATTAAACATTATTTTAGTTCTGAGACTCCTAGGAGACAAGACCAAAACGGAAATAGTAGGTTATATTGTACTCTTAGTTTAACAGAAAGAATGCAGTTTTATTAGCAGAATTCTGGCACTGAATCCCAAGTGGACTTTTAAAATGTAGTTACTTTTAGAAATAAGAAGAAAGAAGCTGAATTCAAACACGGGTAGAAAATAGTTAATTGTTTTTCTATTGACCATTTCTTTCTCTCACCTTAATAAATTCCAAGAGCACCCTTCCTGTGAGTGCATGCACATTTGCTAAGTCATGTCTGCTTCTTTGAGATCCCATGGACTACAGCCCTCCAGGTTCCTCTGTTTATGGGATTTTCCAGGCAAGAAAACTGGAGTGGGTTGCCATTTCCTCCTCCAGGGGATCTTCCTGACCCAAGGATTGAACCTGCGCCTCCTTTGTCTCCTATATTGCAGGCAGATTATTTACCATTGTGCTATCTGGGAAGCCTATTTAATAGAAAAATCAATAAATGTGAAAAGTTGAAGTAAACCTGACCAGTTTTTCNCAGGGGATCTTCCTGACCCAAGGATTGAACCTGCGCCTCCTTTGTCTCCTATATTGCAGGCAGATTCTTTACCATTGTGCTATCTGGGAAGCCTATTTAATAGAAAAATCAATAAATGTGAAAAGTTGAAGTAAACCTGACCAGTTTTTCAGAACAATTGTTGAAAATATTTATTGAGAAAACACCTTTAGTTGGAAAACAGCAGAAACAAAAAAAGAAATATCACATTTCAAATATATATTAATAACAGAATACAATGCTGAGTTTAGTTTCATAATAAAAGCCACACCAATTTGTATGTGTGGCCAAGGATGGAGATGTGGAAAAAGAAAAGAACTGAAATTGAGGTAGAAAATAACTCTTTGCCTATATCCTTCAAACTTGTTTGGAGAAGAACCTCTAGAAAGCCATGAGTTAAGGATAACACTAGTCTACTAGCATGCCAGAGGTAGAACCAATATAATCTCTTTAAATATAGATATGTCATTCCTCCAGGTAACTCCTTTAAGATGGTTTGGTTCCACCAATGAATAAAGTTTCTAATTCTATACTAAGTTCATCCTTTGGGATGTCACTATCATCTCCTGCTTCTTCCCCAAGCTTCTTCCACCAGGGTGCGTGTATATGTTTCAGGGTGGTAAGATGGGCCTGCTTGGCTTTGGCTGCCACAGGCCTCGATCTACTTAGGAAGAGCTCAGGATCTTTTCCTTCTGCCTCCTTCAGACTTGGTGCTTCTGTAGTAACAAAAAATAAACAGGTGAGTGGAAGAGTTCTGTACCAGACAAACAGAAACTTAGAAACTGCAGAGCTGGAACTCTGCAATAGCAGGAGAAACTAGATTCTAA
>SJYV01022740.1:0-32977 GCA_006410875.1 Neotragus pygmaeus
CTGCGATTCATGGGGTTGCAAAGAGTCAGACACGACTGAGCGACTGAACTGAACTGAACTGAACTGAACACCTAAACTAAGACAGCATTGTGAATTAATTATACTTCAATATTTTTTAAACTGTTAAATACTAAAAAAAAAAAAAAAAAAGTCACCTTTTCCTCTACAGCCTTGTTCCACGCAGAATACAGCCTTATAATGTGGTTATTCCACATATTATTCCCTTCCTCTGCTAAATTTTCTGGATCTTCCTTCTCAGGATAGCACATGAGGTAGATACTGTGGGAAAAGGTAGAAATAAGATAAAAGGAGTGTCTTCTCTGATTATCTGTAATACAACCCACTTCTCTCTCACACACACACCTTGAAGGTTCTCAGTTCCACTTTTAGGTCAAATAGGCTTAACTGTATAAAATCATAGCATTTTAGAATAGAAGGAGTCCTTAGAAATCATCCAATCCAGATCTCTTATTTTCTAGATAAGGAGTCTCCAGTCTGAAAGTCAGGGGTTCTCCCAAGTAGGCAAGTGGCAGACGTCTTCCCCAAAGGTCACACTGCAGCTGAATGAGCCATCACTGCCACTTAGGAACACCAGCCAAGCCAGCCACATCCCTACAGTGGCTGCTTAAACGCCTGCCTCCAGGGCCATGCAGATACAGGAGCAACACAAATGGTCTCCTGTGCACCCCTGCGTTCTCCATGGCACCACAGTCCCCTCCAGTTCCCTTCAATTCCAGAAATTTGGCCAAATAAATTTATAGAGAAGAGTTTTTCTATAACTGTGGTTTTCTGTAATGAACCTGCCTGCCCCTTGACTTCTCCCTCAAAGAAGACAGTAACAATCACCTGTAACAATCACCTTAAGTGAGCAGTGAATTTATAATAAAACTGAAACCTGTCATAGTCTTTCCAACCTTCGTTAACCTGTGCTCTCTCTGATAAGCACAAAGTCACATACGCCTTCAGTGGTATTAAAGCTGCAATAAACAAACCATGGCTAAACATAAAACAGTAATTTTTAAATGCATTTTTTTATCTTGAAAGATGCTTTAACTGAAAAATCAGGTAAATATTAATATGACACTAATTCTGCTTACCTACTTGCTCTCTAGCTTGTTGAAAAGGGAGAAGTCAGAATTTTTTTCATTTTCCAAATATAAAATTCCACAATATTGACAGTGCTTTTCCAAAACAACATAGAGTCTTATTATTAGGTGTTAACAGGAGGAGGCAAAGCTGTATTTTAAACTATGATGACCTAAGAGTTAAATGATGCCAAAAAACAGCAGTTTCTGGAATGAGCACACAGCTTGGAATCAGGCACTATGATTTTTAATTCAGATAATAGGGATGCTTGGCAGAAACAGCTTTACCAAATCTACTTGATTTGATTGTGCAATCACAAGTTCTGAAACCTCAACCTGGTTCCCAAAATTTGTGAGATCTTAGGGCCTATCCTCAGCATCATCCATGACCTGCATGGAAAAAAGATGAATGGAAACCAAGGGCCATGTGTGTAGCCTTTAAAAAGAAGAGATTTCTGCATCTGCACTCTGCCAGAGGCTTATAATAGAACCTCAGATAATAGCCAAGCTGGGAAATAGGCAGGGGCCTGCAGTTTCATACCCTGGAGGAAGAAATCATAATATTGTCAAGTAGTGAGAAAAATAAAAATTGAAAATGCTACCAACAAGAATGTTGGACTGAACGGCAGACTATATTACATTTTGTTGTCCTTTGTATTCAAAGATAATATGCCTGACAGTAATTGTTCTCTGAGTCTTAGAATGTAGCTTAAATACCAATGGGAAACTCAAGAGTCCTTTCCATGCTCCATAAGTTGTCCCATGGTTTGCTGCTGTTTTGTCACTGTTTGTTGCTTTGCCACTTCGATTCGTGGTTAACCTGAAGCCTTTGGTCCCAGGGGAGGGAGCTGCTGCCTTCCCCCACAGTAGGAGGATGGGCTCATGGCTATGGTTTAAAAAGTTGATGCTACAAAGAATAGCCTGGGGAGGAACTCTTACTGTAGGAGGGATGGAACTCCCAGCCGCCCTGCTGCCTGCACCCCACCCTTGTAACCAAGTCAACAGTGGGTTATGATAATGATGAGAAAAGGGCCCTGAGTAGGAAGCATGGGCCAAGCATCCAGTCCCAGAGCCCTGCCTGCCCAAATGAAACACTGTGCTTCAGAGAAAAGATTCACCGTCAGTACAGCTGCCATTGTCAAGCACAGTAACCAAATGTACACACCTTATCTGGTGAAATTCTCATAACCACCATGCCATATGAGGATTACAGTCATGATTTACAAAGAAGACTGCGGTCCAGAACAATTAAGGTATTTGTCAAAGATCAAAAGTTAATAAGGACAAACTTCTAGTGTCCAGTCCAGCAGGAAAGGAACACTTAAGTCACCACTCTGTTCTGACAAGTAACATGCTGAACTGAAAAAAAAAAATCAACAACTCTTAAGACCCATCAAAGAAATGAGGTTACATGGCAAACTGTTGTCCCTGCCCCCCAACCAAAATGGAAAGACAGACAAGCAAATACCAAGACTTACAACTTAGAGCAGCAAACCCCCATAAGCCGAAAACTCCATGGAAACCAGAGCCAGTATAGGAAAATCTGAACTGTAATTAAGGAAGTGCTGGAAGCTCAATGTGGACAAATCTCAAAGCTAAAAGCTCCAGGAAGACCCAATCATAAAATTGAACATTTCTGAGTTTTAATTCCAGGAGCTGAATTAGATCCTCATAGTAACCTCAAAGATGAATCCCCTTGTGCTTCCAGCAGGACAAAGAGAAAAAGAACCATTTTGACATACACCAAAGCATTCTGTTTTTAAAAGGGCCTGCTCTCAGGATGGATCCTTAGGTTGCTTTTTGTCTACATTTTATGTTAAATCCCTTAGCATGTTAATCACCATTTTAAAAAATTCCTCATCTGATAATTCCAACATTCCTGTAATACTGGACTCTGGTTCTGATTCTTGTTCAATCTCTTCTGTCTGTGCCTTTGCTTTTCAGTTTGCCTTGTAGTTTCTGATGTACTGGGAAAAGGGACTATAACCAAGAGGCATTTAGAAATGTGGTTTCCCTGGTGGCTCAGTCGATAAAGAATCTGCCTGCAATGCAGGGGATGCAAGGGACACAGTTTCAATCTCTGGGTTGAGGAGATCCCCTGGAGGAGAAAATGGCAACCGACTCCAGTATTCTTGTCTGGAGAATCCCATGGACAGAGGAGCCTGGTGGACTACAGTCCATGGGGTCACAGAGAGTCAGACATGACTTAGCAACTAAACCACCTATGTGGTGGTAAGGTGCGGGGGATGAAAGCATTCTGCAGTCCTATGATTAGGTCTCAGTTTTGGGGTGAATCTGTGTCCCTGACCCATCAAATTCACTAATACTTCTCAGGATTTTTTTCTTTCCCCCTTAAATGGGACAGGATGTCTACAGGAGCCTGGAGTTGGCTATTTCCTTTCCCCAAGTGGTTTAGGTGGTAAAATAGATTCTCCTGAGAGCACCATTAGATTTGGAGACATTACCACCTCTTTATGAGAAATACACAGATCCAACAGGGAGAAATCAGTAAGAACATAGATGAACTCCACAGCACTTTCAAGCAACTGGATATAATTGACACTGTAGGCCACTTTATCATTCAATGGCAGATTATATTTCTACCCAAGCTTACATGGAACATTTAACACACCTAACAAATTTAAAAGAATATACACCATATAATATATGCTGTCAGACCACATGCAATTAAACTAGAAATCAATTCTGTGAAAGATAGATGGAAAAAATCCAAAATACAGGAAGATTGAACAATACATGACTACATAACATGTGTCAAAAAAGAAATGTTAAGAAAATGTTTTTAATATTTTGAAGTAAGGGAAAATGAAACTATAATATCAAAATGTGGGATGCAGTGAAAGCAATACTTAGAGGGAAATTTATAGCATTGGTTGAGTGTTCATTGGAAGGACTAATGCTAAAGCTGAAACTCCAGTACTTTGGCCACCTCATGTGAGGAGGTGACTTATTGGAAAAGACCCTAATGCTGGGAGGGATTGGGGTCAGGAGAAGAAGGGGACAACAGAGGATGAGATGGCTGGATGGCATCACTGACTCGATGGACATGAGTTTGAGTGAACTCTGGGAGATGGTGATGGACAGGGAGGCCTGGCGTGCTGTGATTCATGGGGTCTCAAAGAGTCGGACACGACTGAGCGACTGAACTGAACTGAACTGAACTCATTAGAAACTAAGAAAGATCTAAAATGGATAATCTAAGCTTCACCCTAAGTACACTAGAAAGAAAAAGAATGGACTAAATCCAAAGTAAGCAGGAGGAAAAAGGTAAGGATTAGACTAGAAATCAATGAAACTGAAAAGAGGAAATCAACTTAAAAAAAAAAAAATCAACAAGCCAAAGATGGTTCTTTGAAAAGATCTAAAAACTAATAATCTTCTGCTGTCGTTCAGTCACCAAGTTACATCTGACTCTTCACAACCCCACGGACTACAGCATGCCAGGCTTCTCAGTCCCTCAACATCCCCCAGAGTTTGCCCAAGTTCATGTCCATTGAATCAGTGATGTCATCCAACCATCTCATCCTCTGATAGATAATCTAGCCAAGCCAATTAAGAAAAAATAGAGAAGACACAAGTTACTAAATGACAGGAAAATCACTACAGATTCCATGAACATTAAAAGGATAATGAAGAATTATTATGAACAACTCTGTGCTCACAAATTTGATAACCTAGATGAAATGACAACTCCTTGAAAGACACAGTCTGCCAAAATTCACACAAGAATAAGTAATCTGAACAGGCCTTTATTAAAGAAATTAAATCAATAATTAAGAACCTTCCAAATCAAAAGCACAAAGCTGGAACAGATTCATCAGTGAATTGAGTATAGTAGTTCTCAAAGTCTAAAGAGCATAGATAACACTTTCAAACTCATTCTATGAACCCAACATTACCCTTATATACCAAAATCAGACAAAGACATTACAAGAAAAATACAGACCAATACCTTTCATAAACATAGATGCAAAAAACATCAACAAAGTATTAGCAAATCTAATCCAACAATGTATAAAAAGCACAGCCAGGAGGAATTAATCCTACATATGCAATCAATTGAAAATCAATTGGAAAAAAATGTAATCCATCATATCAACTGGAAAAAAGGAAAACCACATGATCATATTAATAAATGCAGAAAAAGAACTTGACAAAATCCAACATCTATTTATGACAAAAACTCTCAGTAAGTCAAAAATAGAGGGAAACTTCCTCACTTTGATAAAGAATACCTACCCAAAAATACATATATAAATAACATCATATTTAATGGTGAGAAATTCAAAGCTTTCCAAGAAGTATCAAGATAAGGTTAAGATGTCCCCTCTCACCACTGCTTATCAGCATCATACTGAAATAGTAGCTAATGGAATGAGGCAAGGAAAGAAAGAAAAGTTACACAAATGAGCATGAAGAATTAAAGCTGGCCTTGTTACAAATGACACATTCATCTATGTGGAAAATCCTACAGAATCAATTTTTAAAAATCCTCAGACTAATAATTGACTATGGCAATGTTGCAAAATATAAGGTCAATATACAAAAATCAACCACTTTCCTATATACCAATAATGAACAAGTGAACTTTAAAATTAAAAACATAATACCATTTACATTAGCACCCCCCCAAAATGAAATACTTAGGCATAAATCTAACAAAATATGTGTGAGATCTCCATGAGGAAAACTGCCCCCCCCCAAAAAAAGACATGAATTAAAGAGGAATTAAATAAATGGAGAGATATTCCATGTTTATGAGGAAGACAATATTATCAAGATGTCAACTTGATCTATATTCAGTGCAATCTAAAATCTAGCAGTTTATCTTATGGATGTTGACAAATTGATTCTAAAATTTATATAGAGAGGCAGAAGATCCAAAATAGCCCACACAATATTGAAAGAGAAGAAGAAAGTTATAGGATTGACACTATCTAACTTCAAGACTTACAGTAATCAAGACAGTGTGATATTGGCAAAAGAAGAGACGAATAGATTGATGGAATCACAAGAAGAGTGCAGAAATTAACCTACATAAATTTAGTTAACTAATCTCTGACAAAAAATCAAAAACTGCAGTGGAGCAAAGATACTTATCTCAACAAATATTGCTGGAAAAACTGGATATCCACAGGCAAAAAAAAAAAAAAAGAATCTATACACAAAATTTACACATCTCACAAAAATTAAAGTGGACCACAGATCCAAATGTACAATGAAAAACTATAAAACTATTAAGCTAACACAGGCTAGATCACTTTGGGTATTGTGACAACTTTTTTGGCTCTAAAACCAAAGGCAGAATCCAGGAAAGAAATAATTCATAAGCTGAACTTCATTAAATTAAAAACTTCCACTCTATAAAAGAAAAGGTCAAGAGAATGAAAAACCAGGCCAGAGTCTGCTTAGTCAGTCAGTCGTGTCCGACTTTGTGTGACCCCAAGGACTGCAGCCCACCAGGCTCCTCTGTCCATGGGATTCTCCTGGCAAGAGTACTGAAGTGGGGTGCCATTGCCTTCTCCAAGGCCAGAGTCTGGGAGACAATATTTACAAAGAGATACATCTGATAAAGGACTGATTCATATAAATAAAGAACTCTTAAAATTCAACAAGAAGAAAATTAAAAACTCCTTGCTCTTTAACCAAATGAAGTGAACCCTTATAGTCTCACAAAAACCTATGCTTGGATATTTATAGCAGCTTTATTCATAATTGCCAAAGCTTGGAAATAATCAAGATGTTCTTTAGTAAGTGAATGTATAAATAAGCTGTGGTACATCCAAACAATAGAATATTATGAGGGGCTTCCCTGGTGGCTCAGTGGTTAAAAAAAAAAAATCTACCTGCCAATGGATAAGAAAGCTTTGGTACATATACACAATGGAATATTACTCAGCTATTAAAAAGAATGCATTTGAATCAGTTCTAATGAGGTGGATGAAACTGGAGCCTATTATACAGAGTGGAGTAAGTCAGAAAGAAAAACACCAATACAGTATATTAACACATATAAATGGAATTTAGAAAGATGGTAATGATGAACCTATATGCAAGACAGCAAAAGAGACACAGCTATAAACAACAGACTTTGGACTCTGTGGGAGAAGGCGAGGGTAGGATGATTTGAGAGAAGAGCACTGAAACATGTATATTACCATATGTGAAACAGATTGCCAGTCCAAGTTCGATGCATGAAACGGCACTCAAAGCCAGTGCACTGGGGCCATGCTGAGGGATGGGATGGGGAGGGAGGTGGGAGGGAGGTTCAGGATGGGGGACACATGTACACCCATGGTTGATTCATGTAGATGTATGGCGAAAACCACTACAATATTGTAAAGTAATTAGCCTCCAATTAAAATAAATAAACTTTTTTAAAACTCTGCCTGCCAATGCAGGAGACATGGGTTTGATCCCCAATTGGAGAAGATCCCACGTGCTGCAGAGCAACTAAGCTCGTGTGTCACAACTACTGAGCCTATGCCCTGGAGCCTGGCAGCTCCAACTACTAAGCCCGTGTGCCACAACTGCTGAAGCCCACGGGCCCTAGAGCCTTGCTCTGCAACGAGAGGCCACTGCAGTGAGAAGCCCGCCTACAACTAGAGAGTAGCCCCTGCTCTCTGCAACTAGAGAAGAGCCCGCACAGCAACAGTGACCCAGAGCAGCAAAAAATAAATGCATTAATAAAGAAAATTATTTTAAAAAAAAAGAAATGAGCCATCTAACCATGAAAAGAAATGCACACTAATAAGTTAAAAGAGCAAGCTGAAGAAGTTATATACTATATGAGTCCAACTATATAACATTCTGGGAAAAGCAAAACTATGAAGACAGTGAAAAGATTAGTGGTTGCCAGAGCAGTGGTAATGGGGAGGGAAGGGTAAATAGGTGGCACGGAGTACAGAAGATTTTTAGGGCAGGGGAATTACTGTGTATTATACTATAATGGTGGATATATATATCATTATACATTTGTCAAAACTCATCAGATGCAAAACACAGAGTGAAACCTAACATAAACTGTGGACTTTGAGTGATAATGATGTGTCAGCACAGGTTCATTAATTGTGTTAAATGTAACATTGTGGTGTGAGGTGTGGGGAGTAGGGGAGGTTCTGGACAGTGGGGACAAGGATTTATGGGAAATCTCTGTACTTTCCACTTAATTTTGCTATGAACCTAAAACTGCTCTGAAAAGATAAAGTTTATTATTTAAAAAAATTAATATGTGCTGGAGCTAGAATTTGATCTCAAGTAAATTTAACTATAAAAATCTTTGCTTAATTCAGCAATGTAACAGGTCTCTGAGATTAAAGTAGCAGTTCCCATGCAACTGAATTGGGCCCTGTAACACTCCATATTTCTTCCGCCCTTTCTTCTTAAGTGTTCCCAGTTTTAACTTTAAAACAGCCATGGGGATTTTACTGTCTGTCACCCAAGATACACAGTGAAGAACTATACTACTATAACTGTGTGTACTACCACCACAAGGAACAGGCTTTTTAGGAAATCCTTTAGTCACACCAATCAGTACTTAATTCTAATTTATCAACTATATACTGCTATCCAACAAACCACCCCCAAAACCTAGTGGTTCAAAATAATTTATTATTCCACATGGTTCTGCAGGTTGGTCAGGCAGGTCTGCTGCTGCTCCCCAACTATGCAAACTCATACAGCCGTGTTCACTGAGGGACCAGCTGTGCTCAGCCGATGGCTGAGATATCTGAGTCTTTCTCACAGTCCTTTATGCCAGGCTTGTTCAAAGCATGGTAGTCTCAGGCTTACAAGAAAGCAAAAGTGGATGCTCCGAAGCCTCTAGAAGTCTAGGCTCAGGAGGCACTCAGTATCTGCCTTTTTCTATTGGTCAGATCAACTCACAAGGCAAGCCCATAGTCTAAAGATAGAGAAATGTACTCCATGTCTTATTTGAAGGAGTACACAAATACAGGGAAGTGTACTTCAGTGGGGCTATTCTTACAACAGTCTACCACATAATATATATTTTATGTGTGGAAATGTGTGAGTATATGTGCAAAATGATTTTTTTAACATCTGAATTTGAAATCATGATATTTGCTTTACAAGTTTATTTATATAAATGTAGTTGAGTCATAATACTTTATGATAGTCAGCTAGTGAATGGCCTGTAGTATATTTGGCAAAAGTAATGAATTCTTAGTGATTTGAGATTTGCCTAGAGCTCCTCGCCATAAAATGTTTCCTGTGAAGTAAAATGATATTGCTGAGGAATTTTTGTGGAAATTATAGGGTTTATGGGTTAGCAAAGTGAGAATTAATGAGGTTCCTCTGTCTTTACTGCAACCTAAGAACTAGAATTCTTATAAAGAAATTAATTCTAAGAGTGAAGGCCTTTTTCAAATCATTCTGGCCAAGATGACATCATATTGAAAGCAAAAGCTGTAAATGCTTAAATTTTGCTATTTTAGAGATTATTGTAGTGTATAATTTTTATTAATTAAATTTTCATACAGATAACTTGGCAATAAAATTATTTATAATCTAAGTATATGTCTCTAATCTTATTATGTAATATATTTTTTACAAAGGTTTGAGTTGATGTAAGCTCTAGTCTCCTATCTTTATTTCTCAGAGTCAGTTTTACTAGTTAAATTAAGACAGTTTTATACATTAGCGTATAAAGTGTTATTTCTTAAGATATTTGTGTGTGAAATAAAATGTTATTTTTACTATCTTCAGAAATGTGTAAAATGAGTGATTATAAAAATACATCATAATATCAATCATATTTCATATATTAAGGGAGTTAATAACAGAGTTGTTCTGAGGAATAGTGAATAAGATTGTTCTAGCTACAAGACACTTAACTTTACATTATAGAAGCAAGATCCAATCAAATTAGATAAGACAGAATCTTAAGACTTAATTTATAGTACTATCCTAATTGTTCAATAGTCTTTATCAGACTAAAAGTTTTGACCCCGTGGATGATGACTTGAGACATAATGATATAGTCAGTTTTGGAATAAATTATACATTCACAGAAAATTAAAAATCTGTGTGCAGAACACTTAAATGTATTAAAAATTTCAGTAATTCATCTTGTGAAGTCTTTCTCCAGCATTATTTCAAGTCTGAATGCCATTCTGCCAAAAAGCTTAAAATGTAAAATAATTATAGGGGATACCTAGAGTAGTCAAATTCACAAAGACAAAGCAGTTTCCAGAGGAGGGAGGAGGGAGAGAAAAGGGAGTTGCTGGAGATGGATGGTGGTGATCATGGTACAGCCATGTGAAATGTACTTAATGCCACTGAACTGTACACTTAAAATGATTAAAATGGTAAATTTTATGGCACACAGATATTTCACCATAATAAAAAATGTAAATTTAAGTCAAAATACTGTAACTACAAGATAAATACAAATACCTCAGAATGTTTGTAGATACAAAAGTAAGCAACTTGTAAAACAGAATATTATCAACATCAATAAGATATTAAGATACAATAACCATACAAGTAAAAGAAAAAAAAATCACTTCTCAAAAATAGCAGCTACTACCACCACTCTTTAAAACTCTTTAAAAGGGTCAGTCATTTTCAAGAGAAGCCTTTGCTGAAAGACAGAAGTGGAAGTGAGCTCACTTAATCTGAAAAACAGCTTGTAGCTTGAAAGGTGACTAAGTGATGACTTCTTACATTTATCACTGTTTAAATTATTTTTAATGTCCAGACTAGCTTAAATATCTCTGTATCTAGGTGTCTTTATAGAGCGCAGTGCAAAATTAGTAACCTCCACCCAACATTTCAAAGACTTACAATTCCAATCTCCTTTTTTAAAAATTTATTTTATTTAACTGTAGTTGATTACAGTGTTATGTTAATTTCTGCTATACAGCAAAGTATCCAATCTCCCGTCTTATTATATTCTCACATGCCCTGGCCTTCATCTGGCTAATTCCCAGACATTTTTTTTTCTAGGTCAGACTCTCTGAGGCTTTCTCCTTCCTTCTCCATTCCCTGACTGCTTTCCTTGGAGTTTTCATAATCACTCCAGTCTCCTCATCAACCTTTATCTGATTACCTCCAGGTCTTTTCAACAAACCTAGAAGCTGTTGAAAGGTTCATCTGTGTATCCCCAGGTCCTAAACAGCATCTGGCGCGTGGTAGACAGATAATAACTGTTTACTGAATGAATAAATGAGGAAGGAAGGAAGACTGAATTGAAGAAGAAAAGGAAGGATTGAAGGAAGGAAGAAGTAAACAGATGGTAAGCTCATGAAAAGGGCCCCGTTTCATGAACTAGGCTTAACCCCAAGAACACTGTTCTTGGCCCTAACTATCTAATGAGAATGAAGCATAAGAGCAACCATGGAGATGATGCAAAGCAAGCCAGAGACAGCAGCACGGGATGGCATGCAACCTTGGCTGGCCCCTTCTGAGATGATATTACACTTCCCACTTTGTGTTTTAGACAGTAGTTTCTGTTCCAGCAGGTTGTTGTAACTATTGCATTCAGAATAAAACATCCAAAGGATCTGTGAAGAGTAGTAGCTGACCTGTTTGCTCCTGAAAAAATGTTTTTCACCAGTCTCATTATATGTATGTCTACATACATATATCAACCATATCAAAAAAATTTTTAGTCTATTTAAACATTTTATAGTAAATTAAGAAAAAGCACAAAAATGTTGTACTTTTACAAATTAAGCTGTACTCTACTGACTTGTGAGCTTGAATTAACTTCCGGCCCACACCTCTCATTCCCTCATGCCCTTCTTGGGTGGAATTAACCATGACAGATTAGAAACTTTGGATGACCACTGAGGGCCAGGGAAATGAAGCCCATGGTAGGCGTGCAAGTTCCAGAAAAAAGAACGCTGTGCCCAAGTTCTGTTCGTTTCTATATGAAACCCATTGCTTACTCTCAACCAACAACCAAGGGCACTGACCGTACCACATATAAGAGGGTATTATAAACACTAAGACCCCAGATCTGCTCATTTTGGTGCCTAAATCGGAAAATATTTGGCCTCCTGAACTTAGCATTCTGAAAATCCCAAGAAAGATAGAACTACACCAGAAAGAAGCTGAAGGAAAAAAAAATTTTTCTATGAGCAAAGGCCAGCTCAGCTCAAACCCTAGAGAGCTTCTTCCCTCCTAAGCACATGTTATAGAAAATAAACAATATTTTCATTTAACAACAGATGGTTCAACACTCATTGCTATGCCAGGACCTAGCAGTGCATAAATGGCTTCTCCTTCTTGGAAAAAGCATCCTCTCTTCCCAGTTGGACCCCAAGCCCCTAGAGAAAAGAGCTTACAAAATTCTGTCTTTATGTTGCCAGTACCTGGTTTAACCTTCTGGAGTAAGGGCTAACATGATATTGTGGGTGGTGAAGAATAACCCAGGGGCAGGAGAAAGAGCAAGGAAGAAACTGTCAATCTCCTAGCTTATTTCACTTACATTTATTGCAACAATGGGCAGGTTTAGTACCTACTATAAAATTAAAAGATACTAACAAAAGCTATCATTTGCTCATTTATACACTTATTTATTATGTCTCAGGGTTCTGTGGGTTGACTGGGCTCAGCTGGGTACTCTCTGCTTCAGGTCGTTCATGCAATTACAGTAGGAAAGCAACTGGGGCTGAAGTCATCAGAAAGTTCAACCAAACTGGACTACCAAGATGGCCAACTCACTTGGTGGGCAGTTGATGTTATCTGCTGTCTGGGAACTCACTGCTAGGAGCAATTACATGTCATCAAGCTGAGCACTACAGGTGACCTGGCCTCCACACGCTTCTCGAAGAATGCACCTGGGTTCTAAAAGAGAGTGTCCCAAGAAGGAGCATTCCAAGAGACCCAGGTGTAGAAGCATGCAAGAGTCTTAGGATCCAGCCTTGAAAGTCTTCAAGAGTCACTTCAGCCGCAGTTCAAATTCACAGCAGAGACTACAGAAGAGCATGAATAAAGGAGGCATCCTGGGTGGGGCATCTTAGGAGAAGGAAGACATTTATATAAGTATCTCACAGTGTCTTACATACATTATGTGATTCGCAAAAGCCCTGGTGGGTAGGGATAAGCATCCTTCATCTTACAGATGAGGAATCCAAAGCTCAGAGAAGCTAAGTCACTTGTTTGAACTTACCCAGAAATCATCTTCCTCTGGAAGGATTTCAGAGTGTGGTCAGTGTGTGATCTGCTACTGTCCGCTTGACTCAGCTCTCTCTATTGGTTTCCTAGGTGTGAGGTTTGGTTCTCAGGAGCACTGTTATGAATGAGAAAGGAGAAAAATGCCCTTCCTCCAAGCATTTTATCATCTAGTGAAGCCAGAATACATTAAGGTAAGAGGAGGTGTTGCTTGAACAAAGAAATCTCAATTTTGATAGATCCTGCTCTATCCAAACTACTGCAGTAAATATTGGAAATATACAAGGGAAATTGTCCTGAAAAGCCTCCTTGCTCTTTTTTGCGTTCTTTAGAGAGTCTGAAAGACAGGGTGAAAACAAGAAAGACAGGAGAAAGGGGAGAAGATTGGAATGCCCAGCTGGTTGAGGAGCCTCTAGAGACCATCTAGAAAAGAAGGAGCCACCAGCCCTGCCAGCTGAATTTCCTCCCAATAATGAAGGAACTTCCTTAAAGTGTAAACATTTAAATGCTTAAGTCCTCTCCAGGAGGCCATGCAGATAAGGTGTATACTTGTGTTTCTGTGTTAAAGAGTGGATTTAAAAGACCTTTTTCCCTTTCCCACTGTAGTAATAAGTAAATAGCCATATAACCTTCAACCATTTTTATCACATTGTTGATCACTCTCTCTACCTACAGGGCAATAATTTTCCACTCCACAACCCAATCAATATGCTATCTACCACAGTTAACTCTCCACCCTACCCTCCTCTTCACATTCACAAATATCAGATTTTTTTTATATCACAACTTTTTTTTTTAAGTTTTCAGACTATTTAAATCTATAGTATCTTCCAAAGCTTTTAGTTTCGTTTCAATTAAAGAAGAAAAAAAAAAGCAAGTATATGCTCTAGCTCTCAACTGTTGAAAGCCCAAGAGTTTAGTTTAAGAACTTGAGTCACAGCACACCTTATTTGTCCCCGTGTGCCTCGCCACTGCAGCCCTAGGTGTTTTGTATAATGCATGAGTGAACCCCGCTTAGAAATAGAAATGCATTTTCGGTAAGTATTTATTATGTTGTTCTGCGCATACAGCTTTAAATTTGCCTGCTGTAGCTTGAAGCATTACACAAACTGTTGGTCTGCTGACTGCCTCTCTGGCAGCAGCACACACAGAAAATAGATTGCTAAGGGGTTTTTTTTTTTCCCCTCCTCTCTCCTCTTTTTTTTTAAACCGGTCGTGAACATTTTTTAATCTTGTGGCATTTTTAATCAACACGTATTTCCTTCCAGGACCTATGATCCTCTATTGATTCCCATTAAAATGCTTTTCTTTTCTTTGCCCCCTCTGCTGATCGAATTTCAGATCAGCCACAGGATATGCAACTAACCTTCCGGCACTACTGAACCCAGCCGAGCGAGGGTGATCAAAAGGCTTGATGCATTCATTAAACATTCCCTTCGCCCGAGCTGGAGCTCTAATGGAAGCTATCTCTTTGCCTTGCAATTTTTTCCCCCCTTTTTGTCTTTCCACCTCCAAAAAAAATGTTTTTTGCCTTTGATCGCAGGGGAGGGGGTGGGGAGAACATAAGAACAAAAGAGACCTATCTTTTTCCCCGGGGCTGACGTCAGTTTGATTTTACTGACAACTATTCGAGCGTGTGTAGCAGTTGGAAGCGGCCTCTTGCCCGCCCCCGCCTCCGACACCTTCCACTTTGGGGGAGAAAACAAGACTTTCGGCGGCTCCGGAGACGCGCCCTGAAAATGGCCCGCTCGGACGCGGCGCTCGATGCCCTCCCGCCCGTTCGGCAAAGGGCAAGATGTGTATANCTCCGCTCCTGGATCGCGCACGTGGTCAGCGGGCCGAGGTGCCCAGCGAGCCGAGTCCGGCAGAAACTGCCGGTCGGGTCTCGGAGCCAGCGCCCCTCGTGAGGGCGCAGCCGGTCCTACAGCTGAAGCTCTATAGCCAACCCAGACCATTTGTGGAAAAATCATATTTCCAGGCTTTCGCGGAAGAGTCGTTACCTCTAAATCCGAAGGGGAACGTGTGTCCATTTCACGGAGAAAGATGTGAAAAGTAGAGTCCGGGAAGATGGGTATTGGGCTTGGACCGGCGCCCAGGGACCACCCGCTGGCCCCTGCCCCTGATCGCACCTGTGCCATTCCTATATTAAAGTCACCACCTCGGGCTCTTACTATCAACACATTGGCCAGATCAAAGGCGAATTTGAAAATGGGTCCTTTACCTCAGGATCAGGATCTTTTATTAAGGGAAAACTTGCTGCAAATAAAGTCGACCGGTGTCCGCGGGGCCTGTTGTTCCCCTGGAGTCTCGCACCTTCCTCCATCTCAAGCCTTCACCACGCAAGGCTGAGACGTGTGTTCACCCATCCACCTCCCTGGGGGCGGAAGATTCCTAGAGGGTGGATGCCAAGGCTGGTTATTGTGTTGTATGGTATGGTTTGGTATGGTATTGTAATATCTACCCCAGGACTCCAGAGCTTACTTAGCCACAGGTGCTGAATAGATGTTGTCCTGAAAGTGCGTAGTGGTAGTAATAGTAAAGCGTTGAGAAGCACAGACGAAAGGACAACTAATTTTGACTAAGGGGCCAGAGAAGTCATCTTGAATAAACAGACCAACCCCAGATGACAGGAAAGACTGTTCCATAACCAGAGAACACCCACGGTACAGGAGGGTCCTGCAGAGGGTAGGGGTGTGTTGGGTTTAGCACCATGGCTAGAGCTGGAAGGCAGTGAATGCCTCACTGTAGAGGCAAAAGCGGTCACAGGCATTTTAAGAGATCTAGAATAGGGACGGGAGAAGGCAATGGCACCCCACTCCAATACTCTTGCCTGGAAAATCCCATGAACGGGGGATTTTCCTCCTACCAGAGGAGCCTGGCTGGCTGCAGTCCATGAGCGACTTCACTTTCACTTTTCACTTTCATGCATTGGAGAAGGAAATGGCAACCCACTCCAGTGTTCTTGCCTGGAGAATCCCAGGGACCGGGGAGCCTGGTGGGCTGCCATCTATGGGGCCACACAGAGTCGGACTTGACTGAAACGACGCAGCAGCAGCAGCAGCAGCAGAATAGGGACATGCAAGTGTAAAATAAAATAGGGAGTATGGATACACAGGAAGAGAGAAAAGAAGAAAAATAAGGAAAGCAGTTTATATGTGCATTTCAGAAAAATTATGTGAAAACAAAAATGCCAAGGAAAACCCCTGTCTTGAGACAATAGGGAAAACAAAAAATTATTAGCATTTGAGGGAGTCCCTATGGAAGAGGGAGCAAAAGGCTTTGATTAAAGAGCTTTGACCATTACACAGTGTTTCTCATAGATGAAAACATGAATTGGTTAAGAAAAATAAGAAAAGCTCTTAGATATCACTATTGGGAAAGAAATGGAACTCAAAAGCAACAGAACAGCAATACATTGGAAAAAAAACTAAATGTTATTTATTTTGTAAATCATTAAGGAATTCTAATTAAATCGTAGCACAGTCAAGAGAATATTATGCAGCTGTTAAAAATGAAGTTTATTTATTGGAAAGATGTTCCCGATACATTGGTAAGTGAAGAAACAAGTTATAAGTCAGCACCTCTGGAAAGGCATATCTAATAAGTTAGGTTAAAAAAATGTATTTTTTTAATTTAATTTTAAAAATAAAATGTTAGCAGTGTTCCCTCTGGAAGTTTTGATTATTAGTCATTTTTCACTTTCCTCAAACCTATAAGCACCTTCTGAATCTTAACAATGTGCAATTACTACCTGTTTAATTAGAAAATAAATGTGATTAGCTAACCACTTTTAATCCTTTAAAAATGTATATGGCTTTTTTCTTGTGAAACTAAAGTGACCTGCATGGTATTGGACATCCTCATGGCAGTCTTGAGTCGGGCTGAGCTGAATGCTGCACAAAGCAGCTTTTTTCCCTGTGCCATCTGACTCAAGCTACTTTAAGACTTTTCTGTGCCTTGAACTTAGCAGCAGCAGCAGCAGCAACAGAGTTGTGGTGAGGAGTGAAAATCGTATCTGTAAAACGTTTAACACCGTGCCTGGCCTCCAGGAGGTGCTCAATGAGGAGCAGCGTTCAGGAAAGGGTAAAGAGCACAGGCTTAAGAAAATATTTTTCTTCTCAGATGCTTCCTCTGCCTACAGAAATTCCTCCTCTCCCTCCCAGAGGGTAAGACTGAACTTCCTCCTCCATGTGACGGACTTTGGCCAACAAAATGAGCAGAAGGAACACGCGTCGCCAGAGAGCACTCCGCCACATTCTCTTCTCCCATCTGCCGCGATAACCAGCTGCTCCCATGGAGGGGCTGCCCTGTCTGCCCCAACCCCAGAGTGAGGAGAAGCAGGGCCTCCAGGCCCCTCCGCAGACATGGGGCCTGAGTGAGGATAAACCTTTCTTGTCAGCCACTACAACTTGGGGGCTGTTTGTCACAAAGCCTGGTTTAATTCATGCTGATGGACACAGCCACTGACTGACTGTCTCGTGACCTTAGAAAAGTTAGTTAACCTCTCTAGGCTTCCATTTGTTTCTCTGTAAAATGGGAACGTTAATACTTCCACTGCATAAAGTAGTTGAGAAAATGAGTTAATGTGTAAACATTGGCCCCTGTGCCTGGCACCTGGGAAGTATGCATGCAATGATAGGGACTGTTGCCATCTCACCAGGAGGGCTTATCATCCCCATCTATGAAACACGATCAGGCCTCTGTGCCAAGGGAGTCAGTTGACACTTGGCACTGGTCTTTCTAGCATTGGATATGCTCGTACTGTAGCCATACAAATAAACATACGCATAAATAAGAGATCGAGCCGGTGCAGGTAAGAAAACTCACTCATTTTATTGATAATCTCCTTTCCATCCTTGGAAGACATGCCAAATGGTAAGTTTTAGTAGAGTCAGCACCCACATCGCCACTAAGTCCACTCTCCCATGACAGCCAAGAGAGTCCTTTGGGGCTTAGGAACACTGAAAGGGTCCAGTGACCCTCAGGGTCACAGATAGTCACTCATGTGAATGTGACTTAGAGAAATGGCTGTAAGGATAGTGACACACACCCCTCCCCGCCCCCGCCCCCAGTGTCTTATCCTCTCAGAGTCTTAAGAATACAGTAGTCTCTAATGCAAAGGAGAAAAAAAGAAAGCCATGTGTCTGGATTGTTTTAACGCTCTGCCTTCTTCCCAGCTTCGACTGGAAAGCGCATGTGGCCGTAAAAAATATTTGTTTTTCAGAGCATAGAAAAGCTTTGTTTCCATTGCTACACAGTCAGGAGGGCTTACGGTTCTGACCGAAAATGAACAGTCCTCTGAGCCGTGTTTGGGCAGGAGGCCAGACACCTCAGAGGACCAGGCGGAATGTGAAGAGTGGCTCTCCTCCCCCAGGGGCTCAGCAGGGGGTCTGGGAGCACCTTCCCACTTTGGAAAGGGATGTGAGTCTGGTAAAGTTCTCAGGCTGCACACAACGGAGCCTCTATTACCTGGATTTCAGTTCCCCAAGGCTACTGTGAATGAGGCACTCAGAAACCTCTCCACTCTCTCTAAGGAAGAGTAGAGAGCCACAATAGAGGAATGAGGAATGAAGAGGAATGAGGAATGAATTGTCTCCCCGTCTGCTTTATATTTAACCAAGCGGTTCCCTATCCATTTGCTCATTCCGCGCTGAACAATAGGGAAGCGTCACCCCTATTGTACCTCTACTTGACCAACAGAAAAGCATAGTGTCTTTCTGGATGCTAAGTGTTCCACCAAAACAGGAGCCAAGGCAGAAGCGACGCAAGGCAAAGTTACTTCTGGGACTTAGCGGCCCCCCTGAGAAGAAGGCCTTGAGCAGTTGGCACACAATTTAACAGGCCTGCGATTTCTGTGTCCATCACAACCAACAAGCAGCTGCCTCTCCATTTCCAAATCCGTTACACTGATCTACTCATTAATGACCATGCCCTTGGATGACTTTCTGCTTCCTAAATTCTGCAAACAGCCTCCCATCCTCTGTGTTGAAGCCCAACTAATCTTCCTAAGCATCACTTTCATCATGTCACTTGCTCACGTAAAAGTCTCCATTGCCTAAGAACAAGCTCCTAGACCCATAAGTACAGGTCCTTTGTAGGCTGGGCCCACCCGACTGAGTAGTTAGTTTAGCTGGAAGTTCATTCCCCAGGTGCATCCACTCTGGCTAGAATGCCCTTCCTTCTCGTTTCCACAAATCAAAATTCTACGCACAAGGCCAGCAGATGACATAGCCTTCGTGAAAATGCCATCAGCACCTCCGGCTGACAAAAGTTTTTCCACATCCCTGAATTTCAGTAGGTTTTCTACAGTTTAGCACAGTCATCTTCAAAGTACGTACATTTACTCCTCTGGGGCTGAATAAGGCTTTCCAAAGAAGCTTGCAGACAAAGTATTTTGAAGGAAACAGCCTACCGATCTGAATTGCAGCATATGCTTTTTATTCAGTAGCCCTGCCTCACTGCTTGCAATGGTCCTTCCCTCCATTTACAAGAGAAAGGGGCCCCTCTCACTATTACCTGTCTTTCTAGGGTGCTTTGCTCTTGAGTTTAACCTCCCGCCCCAGGAAAGGAAAAAGTGAAGATGTTGGTGTTGGTGTAAGTGTAGGGGAGGTGAATGAGTCTAGGAACTGTGTGTCAGTTTGTTAGCCTCACTGTGACAAAGTCCTACAAACCAGTGGTGTGAACAACAGAAAGGCAAATCCGAATTCTGGATGTGGACAGGGCTCCCTCCCGCTGAGGGCTGCGAGGCGGGTTTCCCTGCCAGGCCTTTCTATTGGCTGGCGGCCTGCCAGCTTCTCCCCAGTGTCTTCACAGCCTCCTCCCTCTGCCTCTGTGCCCTGGTTTCCCCTTTGTAAGAGGCACCAGTCCTAGTGGATTAGGGTCCATTCAGGACCTCACCTTGACTACTTGTATCTGCAACAGCCTGTTTCCAAACATCATCACCTTTGGAGGTACCAGTGGTTGGGATTTCAACATGTGAACTTTGGTGGGTACACAGCTCAACCCATAGAGACTGGATAACAAATCCTCTGCACGTCAGGTGGATTTTCATTACTTTGTTTAAAAAAAAAAAAAAACTGAACAAAAAAATTGTGAAGATGTCAGATCATTAAAACCATCATTTGATAATGGATTACCATGTGACTTAGGGCAAATAAATCAGGAGTTTCAAAAATTGAAGGACATCTATATAACAAAACTCCATTTCCATCTCTTTAAGAACAAGGACTTTTCATCTCTAAAAAATGAAAAATGGAATGGATGCTAAACACTTTGTCTTTCTAGTGATAAGTAATATTTATCCATACTACATACAACGTTTAAAAAAGGACAGCATCATCTGTTGTATTAAGTGCAAGCTTCCAGTAAGACTTTAATTTTCATGTTAGTGTTTATCAAAATGTTCTATTCATTCAGGTTGTTTCGAGCAATTGTGTAATCCAGAAATCACTTAGACCGCATGGTTACAGGAATTTTTAAAGTGTATAAATTTAAACTTTTATACAAATGTTTGATAGCTTAAAAATATGATGGGATATTCAGTAAAAGATGTTCAATCATAAACATTACACTAGCATAAAATGTTGAAGGGGAAGTAGAATGGGAATAAAATTTCAAACATAGAAGGCATGGCAGAAGTAGAGCGAAGGCAGGAAGCTACATATAGCTTTTGCTTGCTAAAGAGAAGCTTGTGGGTTTATTTCTTAAATGGATGATAGTGGATAGCAAATTATTACAAGATTTAAATTCCATTTGGATACATTTAAAACTGATGTAACCATTTAATTTTAAAATGTCAATGTTTACAATATGTTACAAATTATATTCTTTGCACCTGTTTATGATAAAATTATAAATATCAAATTTTAAATATGCAAAGAAGAGCATAGTTTTCTGAACTATTTCAGGGTCTTTGAGCAAAGACTTTAACTCATATAAAGTGCCAAATTCTGTGTTGCTCTTTAGGTGTCTGCGTGACTCAGAATGCGCTCTGCTGCAGCTCACTGTTAATTCAGAGAAGTTTACTGAGTTTGGGTCTTAACCTGGTGCTCTCACCGTTTCCACCCACAAACGGAAAGGTGGAACTGGATGCATGCTGGCCATCTTGAGTTCCTTTCTGACTGAGAGACAGCATGGCAGCTTGAAAAGTTGCCATAGTCTTCGAACCACAATGAGCTATCACTGTATATCTATTAGGATGGCTACATCAGAGAGCATGAAAAGAAAGAAAGAGAAGGAAGGAAGGGAAGGAGGAAGAAGGCAGTGAGGGAGGGAAAGCAAAGAGAAGGAAAGAAAAGTGCTGGCGAGGAGGTGGAGAAATGAGAACTCTTGGGCAATGCTGTTGGGAATGTAAAATGGTGCAACCACTGTGAGAAACAGTATGGCAGTCCCTTAAAAAATTAAAAATAGAATTACCATATGATCTAGCAATTCCATTTCTAGGTATATACACAAAAGAATTGAAAGCAGGAGTTCAAATAGGTATTTGTAGACCAGTATTCCTAGCATTATTCACAATAGCCAGGAAGCCGAAACATCAACAGAAGAGCAGAGAGACAAAATGCAGTAGATGCAGACACAGGAGTGTTTTCAGGCTGAAAAAAGAAGGAAATTCTGACATGTTACCACATGGATGAACTGTGAAATCTTTATGATAAGTAAGCTAGTCACAAAATGAAAAATATTGTGTTGATTCTACATATATGAGGTACTTTGAATAGTCACATTTACAGAGCAGGAAGTAGAATGGTTTCCAGGGGCTGGAGAGAGAAAAATGGGAAGTAATGGCTTAATATCAATATTATTGTTATAGTATCTTATTGTTTAATAGGTAGGGAAATTCAGTTTTGCATGATGGAAAAACTTCTAGAGATGGATGGTGTAATGGTTATATAATATTAATGTGCTAAATGCCACTTTTAAAATCGCACATTTAAAAATGGCTAAAATGATCAGTTTTATGTCATGTAGATTTTACCACATTTTTTAAAAGTACATGTTCTCTGAACTCAGAGGGACCTAAATTCAAATCCAACATCTGCTAGGTGTGTGACCTTGAACAAGGTGTGTGACCTTGAACAAGCTTCTTAAACTCCCTGAGTCTCAGAAAGGACACAAAAATGCCCAGGTTGGGGAATTGTTAGGAGAATTAGAACACGCACAGATCTGTAGTGACCCTGAGGTGTGCCGCGGAGACGGTGTCTTCAGGGGTGACCGTGCCAGCGTCACTGAGGTGTCACTGCCCCGAGGCGATGGCGGTGACTTTGGCCGGGGCGGGGGGGGGGCCCACAGGCGCAGCCTCTGCAAGCACCAACCGCAGGGGAGCTGCCTCGCCCAGAGTTTGTAGGCCCTCTTGGGAGACAGCAACTGACGCCGGCTTACAGGGTCCAGGCCTTCGCCTCAGTTTGGGAACATGCTGAAGGGCCATCCCAACACCACAGCTTCCAGCAGGACCCGCTGAGTGGACACACGTCTGCCTCTGCCCAGGCCTGCTTCTCCCACCTGCTCACAGTCACGGGAAAACAAGCCTCCTGCATGTAGCGCTCCGCCTCGGGGTCTGCTTCCAGGTGGCCCTCCTCGGCCCAGTCTCCTGCGAGCTTCCCCTTGTCCTCAGAGTGAAGCCCGCCACGCTCGTCGTTGAGTGTCTGTCCCGCTGCTTCTGCCCCTCCCTCTCCTTCATCCCAGCCACCCTGGGCCTGCAGTCTGCGCACCGTGCTCCGCTCAGTCCGCCCCCCGTATGCTCGCTCTTCTCTCTGCCTGGCACCCATCCTCACGGCCGTGCACAGCTCATTCCGCTCCTCTAGCTCACTTCTTCAGAGCTGCTTCCCCTAAAACACCCCCTCAGTTCAGTTCAGTTCAGTCGCTCGGTCGTGTCCGACTCTCTGCGACCCCATGAATCGCAGCACACCAGGCCTCCCTGTCCATCACCATCTCCCGGAGTTCACTCAGACTCACGTCCATTGAGTCGGTGATGCCATCCAGCCATCTCATCCTCTGTCGTCCCCTTCTCCTCCTGCCCCTAATCCCTCCCAGCATCAGAGTCTTGTCCCATGAGTCAACTCTTCGCATGAGGTGGCCAAAGTACTCTCAAATCCCTCTCTGTCCCATTACCTGCTTTCCTGGCCTTCACCGCACGTAGCATAATGTGAAGTGATTTTATATACCCACATGCTCATAAGCACCAGAATATAGGTTCCCGAAAGGTGGGGTCCTCTCCTTCCTTCAGCCTGAGGTGTTCGCAGCAACCAGGATGCCTGGCACAGAATCAGCACTTTGTGAAAAGCATTCGTGAATTAGATGAGGTACTATAAACACATCAATCCTAAACGAGATCAACCCTGAATATTCACTGGAAGGACTGAGGCTGAAACTGAAACTCCAATACTCTGGCCACCTGTTGCGAACGGGGAAAAAGACCCTGATGCTGAGAAAGGTCGACAGCAGGAGGAGAAGGGGACGACAGAGGATGATATGGTTGGATGACATCACCGACTCAATGGACATGAGTCTGAGCAAACTCCGGGAGAAGAACAGGGAAGTCTGGTTTGCTGCAGACCAGAGTCAGACAACTGAGTGACTGAACAACAGCAATAGTCCACAGCACAAGTCAGGGGCTCAACAGATGGTGTCTGTTCTTATTTTACCATATTTCTGGTCTGTCCAACTTAGTGAATGTCAGATAGAGTCCTTCTTTTTGCATTCCTTTTTATAGTAGTAGCACAAAATCACTCAATAAATAAATACTTTGTAGCTGGACTTGACTTGTTCTAAAGCCTACAGTGAGGGGGAACTGAGGTGATTCTTGTCCAAGCTGGCTGGCTGGCTCCACATTGTTTGAATGGCCAAGATTCTAGCACATCATGTCAGGTCTTCATTAAAATTAATCATAGTCAGACTCCACCCATCACTTCCAAGGGAGAGAAGAAAGCAGCTTCCCACAAAAGTCATCCTGGCCACTGTCGGAGGCAGAGGGTCACTATGAGGCCCTGCGTGACACCTCTTCACTCTAATCATCAAATACCGTAAATATTANCCCATGAGTCAACTCTTCGCATGAGGTGGCCAAAGTACTCTCAAATCCCTCTCTGTCCCATTACCTGCTTTCCTGGCCTTCACCGCACGTAGCATAATGTGAAGTGATTTTATATACCCACATGCTCATAAGCACCAGAATATAGGTTCCCGAAAGGTGGGGTCCTCTCCTTCCTTCAGCCTGAGGTGTTCGCAGCAACCAGGATGCCTGGCACAGAATCAGCACTTTGTGAAAAGCATTCGTGAATTAGATGAGGTACTATAAACACATCAATCCTAAACGAGATCAACCCTGAATATTCACTGGAAGGACTGATGCTGAAACTGAAACTCCAATACTCTGGCCACCTGTTGCGAACGGGGAAAAAGACCCTGATGCTGAGAAAGGTCGACAGCAGGAGGAGAAGGGGACGACAGAGGATGATATGGTTGGATGACATCACCGACTCAATGGACATGAGTCTGAGCAAACTCCGGGAGAAGAACAGGGAAGTCTGGTTTGCTGCAGACCAGAGTCAGACAACTGAGTGACTGAACAACAGCAATAGTCCACAGCACAAGTCAGGGGCTCAACAGATGGTGTCTGTTCTTATTTTACCATATTTCTGGTCTGTCCAACTTAGTGAATGTCAGATAGAGTCCTTCTTTTTGCATTCCTTTTTATAGTAGTAGCACAAAATCACTCAATAAATAAATACTTTGTAGCTGGACTTGACTTGTTCTAAAGCCTACAGTGAGGGGGAACTGAGGTGATTCTTGTCCAAGCTGGCTGGCTGGCTCCACATTGTTTGAATGGCCAAGATTCTAGCACATCATGTCAGGTCTTCATTAAAATTAATCATAGTCAGACTCCACCCATCACTTCCAAGGGAGAGAAGAAAGCAGCTTCCCACAAAAGTCATCCTGGCCACTGTCGGAGGCAGAGGGTCACTATGAGGCCCTGCGTGACACCTCTTCACTCTAATCATCAAATACCGTAAATATTAGATCATCTTCTAGAAACTACAAGAAAGCGGGTAATAGATAAGATCTCTCCCCGCAAATCACTTAAAATCCAACCTTGTCAGAGCAGAAGAGAGGCCTCCTTATTTCTCCCCTGTTCCCTACCAGGTCTTCACCAGCTTTGATAATGTCCCCTCTCCCCTCAAGACTGACGGGAACATACTTCCTGGCATTCCTGCGTGGCTGACATCCATGTTCTTGGCTGCGTGATGACAGTGCATTTTACAGATTATCTGGGACACAGGGTCTCCTGCTTTGCCACAGCCAGGGAGACGCGCGTACGTACTTTCAATGCTTTGTTTCCTTACTGTACTTATCACGTATCCCTGTACTGCAAAGCCAGCCCTCAGGATGCTGCGCAGAAGCTGGTGGTAGTTCTTGGCTCTTCTTTTTGCAGATGCAAGAAAATCTAAGAAAGGGAAGCTATGTCCACTACCACTGGGAGTGCATACAGAGGAGGACTGCCTGCCAGCACTGCGTTAGGGAAATCCAGTTCATTTTGTAATTTAATCCCCAGCACAACATTCTGAGGTAGGTGGTAGTATTGTCCATTTACAGATGAAGAAAGAAGGTTAGAGATTAAGTAATGTATGTTGGGTCACCCAGATGATAAGTAACAAATGAGGATTTAAACTAAGCTTTCTCTGTTTACGAAGACGCTTCTAAGCCTATGCTATACCGCTGTGTGCCTTCAGGCTGATTACTTAATTTGGGGAGCCCAAGCTTGGTTAACGACCTTAATAGCTCCCACTCTACCCTGGATACCATTAAAAAAAAAAAAACATAAAAAGTTGCCCAACCAAATTACAAATATTACAAAGCTACAATAGTCATAAAGTTAAAAAAGAATGATAAGCAAAGGAACAGTAGAGTTCAGAAATAAAGTCAGGTATATGATGAAGGGACCATTTCAAATCATTTCAAATGGAAGAAAAATGGATTATTCTATAAATGGTGTTGGGAAACCTGGTTAGTAAAACAATTAGTTGGCACCCAATAAGTGATTGTAATCTGTACATCGAACAGTTATGATCTAACACATGTTGTCCAGCTCCTGTGTGACGGTGGAGACAAGAGTCTGGGGATCACTGTTTGAGTTCTGGACTTTCTAAGTATCTGATCTATATGGCACTCTGATCTTAACCTGTCACACGATCTCGCAAAATACTTCCAATTTACAAAGTGTTTTCACTACCCTATTAGTGTAGGGTGGGTGCTGTTATTTAAATTTTGTATATAAAGACACTGAGGCTTGGAGAGGTTAGGTTCACAGTCGGTATGTAGGGAGAAACTTCAACACCAGTTTACTGATTCCTTGTCTATTATTCCTTGTGTCACTGTCTTACTGTCAGAGTCAATGTATAATCTCTCCCTCACTTTCACACCCACACAATTTAAACCATGGAAAACAAATAACATCACTCCATTAACACAACAACTATGTTAATTTCTCTGGATTCCTGATCAGTTGTTATCCATAACACATATATTTAACATAATTGCAGTCATAGTTTAATTACAAGTTAGTGGCCCATTTTCCCACTTAACACTGTTATCCTAAGTCGTCAATGCTGTTCACAGTTTTGAGCAAATGACTGATGCACATCTAGACGGTCTCTCACACGCTTCTCTTCGTTAAACCCATCCATGTAAATCTCCATTTCTAATCCAATTGCTTTTAAATGAATTTCTCCCTCAAAAAGGCAGCCATTTATCTCCCTTCCCTCAAGGACAAGTCCTGTTTCTCTTCCCAGTCCCTGGGTCACTCTACATGCTCAGCGTGTTTGGTTCCCTCTGCTTTCAGAGTTTCTCTCCAGGAACTCCTCTTCTGCAGACTCTTGTCTGGGTGTAAGCAGTGGAAGGGGGCGTCTGTTTGCCTTCCGGGAGTTGATGACCATTGCATTCACTCCTGTTAAGGATTTTCTCTCCATTCCTTTTTTAACCTGTGGCTTCCCAGTTTAGCTTCCTCAGGACAGTCATCACCAAAACCGTGATTCACCCGCATGGTTTCCTCCCTGGCTAGGGAGAAATTTCACACTGAACATTTTCATCACCATTATGTATACAGTATGATTCATGGAGAACAGACTCTGCTTAGAGTATAAAATAAATCATTGTTTTCAATCAGCCACGCTGGTTGTTTAAAGAGGGACACATTTCTCATACTTAATGCTCTATTCTCCCCATTTCAAGAGATGAAAACGGCCTCATGGAAACATACACTGAGTTGACTGGTCTCTGTTTAAAAACAAGTATATAAAGAGAGACATGGGGAAAAACACATTTTTTGATCAGTGCCTGTCCTAAATATTCCATAAGGTCAAGTTCAGTCTACTTAAGGAATTATGAGGTCTCAACTAGGCACTACTTAAATAGGTTGTCATCAAATACCTATGGAATGTCTGTGCACAAGTCTGTTAGATCTTGAAAGGACATATACAGTCTCTGCTCTCAAGAAGTCAAATCTCTACCACCAGTTGTCTGGCAGACACACACATTGGCAAAAATCTGCCAAAAGAGGGTGAAATAAAAAGAAGGTTGTAACATTTTTATAAAATGTTGATTTAGATCAGAGTTGTAGCTGTGAAGTGCTTTTACTTAATTGAAATGGAGATAATTGAGCTACAGAATAATAATAACAACAATAACAACTGGGACAGATGCTGTTACGATTTGGTTTTGCTTTTGGACAGTTAGTTGTAAAACATTTGTGCAAGATGAAGAATCAGAACTGGTTTTTTTCTTTTTTTTTCCTAAGAACATACGCAATCAACAAAGGCAACTATTTTCCTTTTCACCATTATGGAGCCTTTGCTGGAGAAAGGAGCTCTAATTCCATTTCAGAAGCAAAGAAGGAAGATGTATGATTTAGTACACCCCAGATTGATTGTAACTTTTCATGACTCAGCAAAGATGGGTTAGGAATGTCCAAGTATATTGGAATGTTATGCTTCTGTGAGGCATGAGCATTGCTGGTTGTTGAAAGTTATGGTAGCTGTGATTCAATAGGGGAGCTGCGGCCTCGACCTGAGAAAAACGTTGCACTATAGTAACAAGCCAAATTGCTGGCACTGTCAGTAGCTGTGATTTCACGTTATTGATTGTCTCCTGTGAAACATGAGGCTCTTTATTTGAATCATTTGTATAGGTGTCATATCAGGTTAATTGCAAAGCAATTGGATTTAATAATAATATAACTGTGTATCCATGTACATCGATTCCTAGAATCATGAGATGTGAATTACACTTGAGCATGAGGTACTGTGATCCAGTGTGGTGGGATGAGGTAGTCCCAGGCTGATCGTGTAAGTTTAAGCAGCCCGGCGTGAGCTTTACCTTATATGCCAGTTTGGATTGTTACTGCAAGTACTTTATAGGTCTGGGACATGATTAGTTATAAATGGGATGCCCTTGAACTTGAATTGTTTTAAAAAAGCATAGCTTTAGATTGAGTTAACCGCGTGCTGTTAAGATTGGTACCAGCATAAACACAGAGAATGAAGGCTTTCTGTTGGCCACACTTTCTTACACATTTTCAAGGTTGTTGAAATTATTTCACTGCTAATTGGGCTGCTTTGTCCTTGTTAGCCCACTGAGTAAGGAATGCAAGGTGGTTCTCAAAGTGGACGGAAGTTCTCTGAAAAGCAAGGTTACATACCAAATAAACATAGCAATGACCGAGTTCACCATTTCATCACAGCTAAAGAAACAGCATCATTAGAGATTTGCAGGATTATATTTAGGTTTAAAATTAGTGGACATTTTCCACTTTTTCAGTTGAAGGGCATTCGTTTCCAAGAGGGTTGAAACAGGGGAAAAAATAGATTTTGTGGGAACACTTCACATTCATATGTTGAAAACAAAGCTTGAGGAAAAAAAATAAGACAAATCAAAGTAGGAAAGTTTAAGAGGTCTCAGAGACAGAAGGAGAAGGAGGAGGAGGAGAATGAGAAAAGAATAAGTCGTACAGCAGTACGCAGAGGCACAGAATATGTGGTCTGTCACAGTGTCGGCACTCAGCAAATGTTTTTGAATCAAGATATTTTAAAAGTTGTGAGGAAAGTTAGTAATGAATCTCAATATATTGCCTAGATTGCTGTCTTTAATGCACTTAAACAGGAGCAAGAAACATTATTGTCTAGACCAAACTTCACTATGTGAAAAGTGGAAGTGTTACTCGCTCAGTTATGTCTGACTCTTTACGACTCTGTGAACTGTAACCTTCCAGGCTCCTCTGTCCATGGGATTTCCCAGGCGAAAATACTAGAGTGGGTTGCCATGCCCTCCTCCAGGGGACCTTCCCGACCCAGGGATCAAACCCAGGTTTCCTCATTGCAGGCAGAGTCTTTACCATCTGAGCCACAAGGAAGCCCTAGGTACGTGAATTTACATTAAATGATTGTCTTCAAAAGTCATATTCACTTTGTCTATCATTTTAGCTGGCGCACTTGCCATAACCTCTTTTTCCTGTCATTTGGCATTTTGTGACTCAGTTGGTAAAGAATACACCTGCAATATGGGAGACCTGGGTTCGATCCCTGGGTTGGGAAGATCCCTTGGAGAAGGGAAAGGCTACCCACTCCAGCATTCTGGCCTGGAGAATTTCATGGACTATACAGAGAGTCGGACACAACTGAATGACTTTCACTTCAGTGGCATTTTGGAGAGATCACTGGGAGAATCACTGACTTCTGCAGTTCATCCAAACCAGAATATAGAACCATTCCCCTAAACCTAAATGCATCTCATTTCCCTTCTGCTTCAGTGAAGCCGAATTTCTCACCAGCTTAAAGACAGTTTAAGGGAGGGAAGGGTGATACCAAATCAAAAACAAAACTAAATATATTTAATAAGTGTATTTATCTCACAAGATATAACTGTTTATTAGTGCCCACAGGTTGCTCTATGAGCACAAACCCTACAAGGTGGTTTTTAACCATGTTTCAGAAATGGGTTTGAATGAATGTGTTACTTGGCTGAGACACAGGTCCTGTCTAAACGCTAATGAATTATATGACCATATGTTCAGAGATGCCGTGACCCACAGTCGAAAGCTGAGTTCACTGAAAGGAACAGCAGCAACAGCAGATGAGAAAAGAAGCCACTTTTAGCTGTCACAGATCTCTTTTTGGTATGAATATAGTGATACTACTGTAGATTTAGGAGGACTAAAGGAACTGAAAGTGAGTCGCTTCCGACTCTTTGCGACCCCATGGACTATACTGTCCATGGAATTCTCCAGGCCAGAATACTGGAGTGGGTGGCCTTTCTCTTCTCCAGGGGACCTTCCCAACCCAGGGATTGAACCCAGGTCTCCCACAATGCAGGTGGATTCTTTACCAACTGAACCACAAGGGAAGCCCAAGACTGCTGGAGTGGGTAGCCTATCCCTTCTCCAGTGGATCTTCTGACCCAGAAATTGAAGCAGGGTCTCTTGCACTGAAGGAGGATTCTTTACCAGCTGAGCCATCAGGGAAGCCCTAGTGAAGGAACCTAGACGATTCTAACAGTGAAGTGTGGGGTCAAACACTGTCAAGAGGAAGACTTCGTGTTCAGAATAAAGTTCATTGCCGGTATTTTTTGGCGTAATGAGGATAACAGGAATCAGAATCCTTCTGTCATGCCCACAGTCGCATCTCTTTGGCCTTGCGATTTCACCATGTCGTTGCCAGACACTGGATTTTCTTAATTAAAGCGAGACTCTTGTTGAATGAAAACAATAAAATGAAGAGATTCAAGTAAGAATCAACAAAAGAAAAATGACACTAAAACAATGGATCTTGCCTTACTATTCATATTTTAATGTAGCCCCACCTAAACACCCCTAAATAGTACAGCAGTTTTTAACTGTTATGATGAATTTTGGACCCAAGAAAAGTTAAAAATGATCAAATGTTTTTCTTCTATGGAGATGCTTCCTCTGAATGAATCATGGTTTTACATTCTATGTATTCCATAGGCACCTTTTTGTTTGTTCACAAACATTTTATTCATAGCCTAGAAACTCACACACCCACACACACACAAACCCTGAAAATCTAATTTGCTTTTAGTTCTTGCTGGGAAAATCCCATGGACAGGGGAGCCTGGTGGGCTACAGTCCACAGGGCCACAAAGAATAGGACATGACTGAGCAAGTGAACACACACACACACACACTCAAACCCCACTCGCTTTTTCTACCTTATTTCTAGTACCTTGTCATAGGAGTAGAGAAAAACAAGGAGCCTAAAGTTTGAGCAAAATCTCACCAAACTGCTCCGCCCTCCAAAACCTGTGTCCTGTGCCCGAGGGGCAGACACCAGCTGGAAAGACAAGGCTGGGGAGGCGGAAGTGGGAGGGGAGAGTGGNTAGAGAAAAACAAGGAGCCTAAAGTTTGAGCAAAATCTCACCAAACTGCTCCGCCCTCCAAAACCTGTGTCCTGTGCCCGAGGGGCAGACACCAGCTGGAAAGACAAGGCTGGGGAGGCGGAAGTGGGAGGGGAGAGTGGCACGACATGACCTGGCAGCCCTCTCTTAAGCTAGAGTTTCTGTCTTATGAAAGATTTACAGTTTTTATCCTGTCACAGAACAAACAGTACCACGACTATTGTTTCACAATCTATGCAGCCGATTGCACGTACTGATTGCGTGTTTCTTGTCCTATCACATTTCCAACCATTGCAAACGTTTCTTCCCCTGGGACGTCAGGATGTCACGTGAGTTTACCAGGGGGCTGGGGTTGGGGAGGATCTGACAGCGTGGACAGATAGCCATCCATTGGACGATGGGAGACGACGCTTACTTGCTGCTCTGCCCCAGGCCCGATGCCTGCTCTGATTAAGCGCTGATCCACTTGACTCATTGCTTAGCCATCCCCTATTTCACTTCCATGCACTCATTCATGTCCACACTGACCATATTTCAAACCCACCAGCTCTAGCAATTATGGACATACTTGGAGGATCATGGTCATATTTGAAATCAAAACTGACTCAGAAGATCTAGAACATGATGGTCATATACACCACATTTCTTCCTGTTCATCCATCCATAAAAACCTACCCCATTTCTAGGGGTTCACTTAAGTGCTCCTCCTTCAAGAAAACTTTTTAACTATTCCAGTATCACCTGACTCCTGAACTAATAGTCTGTAAAATGTTGCCTTATATTACAATAGTGATTTATATCTACTGAATGTATTACAGTGTTATAACCTCATCCATGCTTTTTTTAAACCAAGTAATATAAGCCATGAACCTGTTATTCTGATAAAAACGTAAAAGAGGGAAGTTTTTCAAAGTATGCTACATGTATGTTATATGTATGTATATATATATAAACAGCTTTTTAAAATGAAATTAACACTTAGCTTTCATGGTATATATAACTGTTTGCTATTATTTAAGCACTATTCAGCATGGCATGATATATAGTGTTGTAGCTTTTCATTATCTAAGGCAGTTTCTCTTCATAAATTATTTTGCCTACTCCCTTGGCACTCCAAAAAAGACACATCTATAATCAATTTATTTAAGCAATTGTAGATGAAGGCATAGATTGGGGAGGATCTACCTGAAGATCCTCTGTGTCAGTTAGAAATTTCAAACCAAGGTGAGAACATTTCTATGGCGCCTATTTCCTGTGCCACTCTCAGTTCAGTTCAGTCATTCAGTCGTGTCCGACTCTTTGCGACCCCATGAATCGCAGCACGCCAGGCC
>SJYV01022741.1:0-11108 GCA_006410875.1 Neotragus pygmaeus
TAACTCAGATGACCATTATATCTACTACTGTGGGCAAGAATCCCTCAGAAGAAATGGAGCAGCCCTCATGGCCATCAGAAGAGTCCTAAATGCAGTACTTGAGTGCAATCTCAAAAACGACAGAATAATCTCTATTCGTTTTCCACAGCAAACCACTCATTATCATGATAATCCAAGTCTTTTCCCCAACACTAACGCCAAAGGAGCTGAGGTTGAATGGTTCTGTGAAGATCTACAAGAGCTTCTAGAACTAACACCCAAAAAAGANTGCAATCTCAAAAACGACAGAATAATCTCTATTCGTTTTCCACAGCAAACCACTCATTATCATGATAATCCAAGTCTTTTCCCCAACACTAACGCCAAAGGAGCTGAGGTTGAATGGTTCTGTGAAGATCTACAAGAGCTTCTAGAACTAACACCCAAAAAAGATGTCCTTTTCATTATAGGGGACTGAAATGCAAAAGTAGGAAGTCAAGAGATACCTGAAGTAACAGGCAGGTTTGGCCTTGGAGTACAAAATGAAGCAGGGCAAAGACTTAACTTTTGCCAAGAGAACACCTTGGTCATAGCAAACACTCACTTGCAACAACACAGGAGCTGACTCTGCACATGGACATCACTGGATGGTCAATACCAAAACCAGATTGCTTATATTCTTCACAGTTGATGATGGAGAAGCTCTGTACAGTCAACAGAAATGACCAGGAGCTGACCATGGCTCAGATCATGAACTCCTTAATTGCCAAATTCAGACTTAAATTGAATAAAATAGGGAAAACCCTAGGGCATTCAGGAATGACCTAAGTCAAACCCCTTATGGTTATACAGTGGAAGTGACCAATAGATTCAAGGGATTAGATCTGATAGAGCGCCTGAAGAACTGTGAACAGAGGTTTGTGACATTGTACAGGAGGCAGTGAAGAAAACTATCCCCAAGAAAAAGAAATGCAAAATAACCAAAATGTCTGTCTGAGGAGGCCTTACAAATAGCTGAGAAATGAAGAGAAGCAAAAGGCAAAGGAGGAAGGGAAAGATATGTCCACCTAAATGCAGAGTTCCAGCAAATAGCATGGAAAGATAGGAAAGCCTTCCTCAGTGATCAGTGCAAAGAAATACAGGAAAACTATAGACTGGGAAAGATGAGAGATCTCTTCAAGAAATTTAGAGAGACCAAGGGAACATTTCATGCAAAGGTGGGCATATGAAACAGTATGAACCAAGCGGAAGCAGAAGATATTTAGAAGAGGTGGCAAGAATACACAGAAGAACTATACAGAAAAGATCTTAATGACCCAGATGACCATGATGGTGTGATCACTCACCTAGAGCCAGATATTTTGGAATGTGAAGTCAATTGGGCCTTAGGAAGCATCACTATGAACAAAGCTAACGGAGATGGTGGAATTCCAGGTGAGATGTTTCAGATCCCGAAAAATGATGCTGTAAAAGTGCTGCACTCAATATGCCAGCAAGTTTGGAAAACTCAGCAGTGGCCACAGGACTGGAAAAGGTCAGTTTTCATTCCAGTCCCAAAGAAAAGCATTGCTAAAGAATGCTCAAACTACTGCACAATTGCACTCATCTCACATACTTTGAGCAAAGTAATGCTCAAAATTCTCCAAGCTAGGCTTCAACAGTATTTGAACTGAGAACTTCCAGATGTTCAAATTTGATTTAGAAAAGGCAGAGGAACCAGAGATCATATTACCAACATCCGTTGGATCATCGAAAAAGCAAGAGCTCCAGAAAAACATCTACTGTTGCTTCATTGACTATGCTAAAGCCTTTGAGTATGTGGATCACAACAAACTGGAAAATTCTTAAAGAGATAGGAATACCAGATGACCTTACCTGCCTTCTGAGAAATCTGAGTGCAGGTCAAGGAGTAATAGTTAGAACCAGACGTGGAACAACAGACCAGTTCCAAATTGGGAAAGGAATATGTTAAGCCTGTATATTGTCACCCTGCTTATTTAGCTTATATGCAGAGTACATCATACGAAATGCCAGACTGGATGAAGCAAAAGCTGAAATCATGACTGCCAGGAGAAATATCAATAACCTCAGATAAGCAGATGATACCACTGTTATGGCAGAAAGCAGAGAGAAACTAAAGAGCTGCTTGATGTAGGTGAAAGAGGAGAGTGAAAAGCTGTCTTAGGACTCCGCATTCAGAAAACTAAGATCATGGCATCTGGTCCCATCACTCCGTGGCAAATAGATGGGGAAACAATGACATACTTTATTTTCTTTTGTTCTAAAATCACTGCAGATGGTGACTGCAGCCATGAAACTAAAAGACGCTTGCTACTTGGAAGAAAAGCTATGCTAAACGCAGATAGTGTATTAAAAAGTAGGGACATTACCTTGCCAACAGAGGTTCATCTAGTAAAGCTTTGGTTTTTCCAGTAGTCATGTATGGATGTGAGAGTGGGACCATAAAGAAGACTGAACACTCAAAAATTGATGCTTTTGAGCTGTGGTGTTGGAGAAGACTCTTGAGAGTCCCTTGGACTGCAAGGAGATTCAACCAGTCCATCCTAAAGGAGTCCAATTCTGAATATTTATTGGAAGAACTGATGCTGAAGCTAAAGCTGAAGCTCCAATACTTTGGCCACCTGATGCAAAGAGCTGACTCATTAGAAAAGACCTTGATGCTGGGAAGGATTGAAGGCAGGAGGAGAAGGGGACAACAGAGGATGAGATGGTTGGATGACATTACTGACTTGATGGACATGAATTTTTGCAAGCTCTGGGAAATGGTGATGGACAAGGGAGGCCTGGCATGCTGCAGTCCCTGATGTCGCAGAGTTGAACATGATTGAGCACATGAACAATATGTGTATGTCCTGTCTCTTCTTAACCTCCCTCCCACCTTCCACCCCATCCACCCTCTAGGTTTTTTTAAAAAATTGATTAATAGTAAACATTGAAGATTGTTATATGCAAAGACCTATGCTGGATATTGTGAATGATACAGGATGGATAAAACATAGTCTCTGGCCTCAGGGACTTTTGTTATTTATTAGAGGACATTAATTATTCATGAAAAGAATATACATGAACAGAGTGCATAGATGTCATAAGGTACTAGAAAATCCTTGAATATTCTGAGCCTAATTTATAATCCTGTTTATACCAATCTTTGATGTCATAGAATATATGATTGCAAGTAGAGAAGAAGTCCACATTTGGGTTTAACTATGGACCTGGGGCAGTGTTAGACTCTTCATATCTCATTTACCCATACAGTCATTGTGTGGGTTGAGTAATTTCCCCCTCATTTTACGTTTGTGGAAATTGAAAGCCACAGAGTTTAAATAAGTGCCCCAAGGTCACACTGTGGTGTGATAGATCTGGGTCTTTGAGGCTTTTGCAGTGGGCTCTCTCCCTAGTGCCTCATTTCTCTACATCCAGGTAGTCATTACCTCTTGCTGTTGAGCAAGTAGTCGGGGTTTTTCCTGGTACAGGTGACTAGTGTGCCCTCTCAGATGCTGGAGAAGGCCCTAGGGCAGTCTTTTTAAGGCTGTTTGAAAGGAGATCTTCCTCCATAGGCGATAGTATCTGATATGGTCCCGTAGGCCGCTCAGTATTGACTAGCTGTTGGGACCCTTTGTTCAGTTCTTAGGAACTGTCCTCCTATTGGCTGTTGGTGCTTGTAGCTGGGCGTAAAGGGAAGATTGTATTTGTAAAGTGAAACTTAAGACACACTCTTGATTTTTCTCAGGGTGGCGGCCTAAGGGGCTACTCGTGGCACATCTTCATGAGCATAAGTCTGCTGTGAATCGGATTAGAGTCTCTGATGAACATNCCACCCAGGCACTGTACTCACTGAGTGCTCACGCCAGGACAGGTACTGTTTTAGGTACCAGGAATACAGTCGTGATAAACAGACACAAATCCTTGTTCTGGGAGACTTTACGTCAGTAGGAGGTGACAGACAATAAACAGTGTGTAAGTAAACAGGTTGTATTTTTAGATGGTAAGAAATGTTATGGGAAAAAATGATAGCAAAAAAAGAGGGATAGGGGGTGAGTAGGTGGGGTAGACTCGAGTTTAAAGAAATTGGCTGGAGACTTCTTCACAGAGAAGGTATCATTTAAGGAAGCCCCTGACAAAGATGAGAGAAAATGCCACGTGTGGATATGCTGGGAAAGAGCCTTCTTGGCAGAGGAAACATGGGCCTCAGAGGTCCTGAGACAGAAGAATGTTTGGCATGTTCGGAGAGGAACAGGAAGGTCTCTGTGAGGGAGAAGGAAGTCAGAGGGCCCAGTTCACAGGGCCTTGCAGGCTGTCATGAGGGGCTTAGACTCTGAGTGAGGTGTGGGGGCCTTTGGACGGTCCTGCGTGGTGGAGAGACATGATCTGAGTCACACGTCAGCAGAATTAGTCTGGCTCTTGTGTTGAGAATAGATTGAGGAGGTGCAGGGTAGGATTAGGAGGCTTTCTCTGTAACTGAGCGACATGAGGGACATAGTGGGAAATGATCAGATTCTGGGTATGTTTCAATGCTGGAGTCAACAAGATTTGCTGAATGGGTTAGATGGAGTGTGAGCAACAGAGAAAGTAGGAGATGATGAGAGTGCCCAGTCAGGAGAGATGTAATTATTACTTGAAATCTTGAAGACTCTTCAAATATGCGTGATGAGGTTATGATAAGTGGGGGAGGTATTTTAGATTTGTACAACTTTATACTTGTGTCCCTACTTGATATTCCTGTTCATTGTGTGCCTAATTTGGTCTGGATCAGAAAAGAAAGCTGTTAGAAATCAAAATTGAATCTATGTACATGAAAAGATGTGGGGAACCTTTGGTGCTTTTCTCATCAGTTCATTGACCATGCTCTGTCAGTTAAGTCGCGTCCAGCTCTTTGCAACCTCATGGACTGCACTACACCAGGTTCTTCTGTCCCCACTCTCCTGGAGTTTGCACAAGTTTATGACCATTGAGTCATTGATGTCTAATCACTGCCCACTAACCATTTGACCAGTAACCACAAAATGGTCAACAAAATATCCTTGATAAACTAAAATAATAAGTTTACTCCTTACCCACCTGACATGATTTTGCTCTGTTAATTTTTTTTAAAGAGCTCTAATTTTTGCAGCACGCTTAGTTTCTTTTCATGTTCATTCACTCTTGGGACTGCGTTGGTCAGAACATAAATTGAAAACCAGTAAAAGAATCTTGGCTCCATGAGGCAATTTTTTTTATCAATATTTAAATGAAATTTTCAAACCTTGAGAGAGGTTTTCCAGTGAACACACGTGCTTGCGGCAAGACTCTAAATAGTTAATAATTTTACTTTGTTTGCTATGTCATATAATTATCCATCTTCTTATCAATTCATCTTTTAAAAAAGTATTTCAGAGTGAGTCACAGATATCAGAATATTTCTCCTAAAAATTTCAGCATGTATATTGCTAATACTTGTTTATAGTTCTCCTTTTCTTCTTGGGCATAAAGTTTGTATGCTGTGAAGCACACAGATCTTCACCATACCAAAAGATCCAGCAAATACACATACTTGTGCAACTTAAAAACCACTCTCAAATAAAATGCCTGCCTCCTCCCTGCCTACAGCCATTCTTTTGATTTTCCCCCACCGTTATTAGCATTTTGATTAATGTTTTAGAAACCTCCTCTGGTAACTATTTTTCAAATGGTTCTTTGTTATTATCATCATTAGTTGTATTCATTATTGCTTTTATTAGGAGGGTAAATTTAATTGATTGAAGTAAACCTCTCAAGTAAAAACTTGGAATCATCCATTCGCTTGCAAAAACCTCTCGTTAATTCCAGATGATTTTTTTCACAGAGCCATGCCTTTGTCCCAGTGTCATATTTTATGCAGTGGTATACCAGAAAATGTGGCAGGTCAGCTGACAGTAACTGTAGTCTTTGGAACGTTTGTATGCTGTTTAGGAGAATGGGTGTCCTCTGGACACAGCTGCTCTCTTGTCTGTAAGAGCAGACTGTAGGCCTTAGCGTGGAGAGGCTTCATTCTAGGTGCAGAGAGAGAAAGAGGGCGAGGGAACAGGAAGTATTTCCCTCATCATGTGCCTTTGTGAGCTGATGGGGGAGAAGGCGTCCTTCACAGCAGTGTTGTGTTTTCTTAGGCAGTCTCACTAGTACATCCTGACTGCCTGGGCATTCCCCCCATGCAGTGTATTGGCTGACCACCCCGTTGCAGCTCTGACTTTCTCCTTGAATTCATCGGTGATTTAGGCCATCTGGATCTTAGCTCTGGCGTTTGCTTCTTTCTTATTTCAGTTAAACTTTTAGTTTTTCCTTGGGGACTGATTCTTGAAAAATTGCTATTTTTTTGGTAACTTTTACATAGATTTTAAAAATTTAATCCTTTGTAGTATTCTGAACTGTATTTTCCATATATGTTTTTTGTGCTCCCGCATTTTTGGCTCATTTAGCTTCTCGATTTTAGGGAACACTGATGTATTTGGTACTTGCCAAATTTGATGGTAAAACATCTAAGTAGAGTGTTATTCCAGTGAAGAGTTGTGCAAGAAAGTTATCAGTGTTAGGATTACATAGTTTAGAGTCTGAGATCGTATTAGAAGTTGAAGTTTTTGAGTGATGTGGCTACCCTGAAGTAAAGGGTTAACCTGAGGCCTGAATTTTATAAAATTGAGTTTTGGGGATAGGAATAGAGCAGTCAGAAAAGAAGAAAGAAGAAACCATTTAAGTTGTGTCATACTGCAACAGAAGAGAGCGTTTAAGAAAGAGATTTATCCGCAGCTCTCAAATGCAGTAAAAGTGCCAAGTGGCATGAAAGCCTGGTAAAACAATTGGGTGTTCTCACACAGTGACCTTTGGTGAGTATAGTTCATACCTCCATCATCCGCAGAAGGCTTTGGACATTATGTATCACAAGCCTTTATGATGAACATATTCTAAGAAGAAAAAAGAATAAATTCAGATAGTTTCGAGGCTGTTCAGATTGGCTTTTTTGTTCCCCTAGCATTTTTATTGATTTTGAATCACAGGATAAGTGCCTTATAGTATTGTTTTGGTTTCTGCCAGACATCAACCTGAATCAGCCATAGGTACATATACGGCTCCCTCTTGAATCTCCCTCCCACCCCTCACCCCATCCCACTCCTGTAGGTTGTCACAGAGCCCCAGTTTGGGACTCACAGAATCCTCATCATACAGCAAACTCCTGCTGGCTCTCTGTTTACACATGGTCGTGTGTATGTTTCCATGTTACTCTCTCCATTCGTCCCACCCACCCCTTCCCCCAGCTGTGTCCACACGTCTCTAATCTCCATCTCCACTGCTGCCGTCCAGGTAGGTTCATCAGTACCATCTTTCCAGATACCATATATGTGTCAGTATATGATACTTGGTTTTCTTTCTTATTACTTCACTCTGTATAATAGGCTCTGCATTCATCTACCTCATTAGAACTGACTCAAATGTGTTGCTTTTTATGGCTGAGTAATATTCCATTGTGTATATGTACCACAAATCCATTAATCTGTCGATGAACATGTAGGTTGCTTCCATGTTCTATCTATTATAAACAGTGCTTCAACGAACAATGGGATACATGTGTGTCTTTCAATTTTGGTTTCTCAGGGTAAAAGCCTAGGAGTGGGNCCATTCATCCACTTATTCATTAAATATATATATATATATCGAGGCTAGCTTTATCCGTTCATCTGTTGGTGGACATCTAGATTGCCTCCATGCCCCAGCTGTTGTATATAATGCTGTAGTGAACATTTGGATACATGTGTCTTTTTCAGTTAGGGTTTTCTCAGGGTATATGCCCAGTAGTTGGATTGTTGAGTCATAATGGTGGTTTTATTCCTGGTATTTTGCAATCTCCAGACTATTCTCCATAGTGGCTGTATCAGTTTACATTCTCACCAACAAAGCAAGAGGGTCCCCTTTCCTTCACACCCTTTCCAGCATTTATTATTTGTAGATTTTTGGATGATGGCCATTCTGACCTGTGTGAGGTGATTTCTCATTGTAGTTTTGATTTGCATTTCTCTGATAATGAGCAGTGCTGATCACCTTTTTATGTGTTTATTATCTATCTGTTTGTCTTCTTTGGAGAAATGTCTGTTTAGGTCTTTTTCCCACTTTTTGATTGGGTTGTTTGTTTTTATAGTATTGAGTTGCATGAGTGGCTTATATATTTTGGAAATTAATCCTTTGTTAGTTGGTTCATTTGCTCAGGGTTGTCTTTTCTTGCTTTCTTTTTAATTATAAAAACCTGAGAGCAAACTAAAGATTCAGCAGAAGGAGTGAAACTGGATAAATAAGTGATTATTGTGGTAATAAAGTGATTGCTGTAGAAATAATTTTTTTTGTATGGAATACATTGATACAGTCTGTGAAAATACAGGTTTGAGAAGTCAGTTTAAGAACTTATGTAGGATTTCTGTTTTTAGAATGACAGAATAAGAATTTTCAAAATTCTTTTCCTCCTTAAAAACAATAACACTGGCAAAAACTGTCAAAATCAACTTCCTCAGAATTCTAGAAATTAAAGTCCTCATCAATCTGAAAATTGTTGTTTGAGAAAAATGGCTGACTCTGAGAACAACAAGCCATGGATGTGAGTGAGCCCTGATTTCATCCCCTACTACTTCCAAGCTGTACAGTGGCTAGGGAAACTGATAGTCCCACAACTACAGTAACCATGAAAACCAACAGCTTAGTAGCCACTGGAGGGGTCATAAAGGCTTTGGAACTCCTCCAAAGCCCCGTTTTACAGAGAATTATCACTATTTGATGAGCTTGCTGTCAGCCTCCATGATCAGGGCCTGTCCTGTCTTTATTTGAGCTGTTACTTTGTTCTTTGAGGAAAAACTCTATCCATGGTTAATTTGTTGAAATTATTGATGGGATCTGTTTAACATTGCAGCTGCCTGAAGTGGCAGTACCAGTTGTAGCTAAGAAGAGGCTGATGAAAAAACTTTAAAGTAAGCATGTGGTATCAGTAGGGGGCTTTTGAAAAGTTTGGATGTATATGCATGGGTATCTGTAAGACCACATGCACTTGCAGGGTTGTGTGTAAGCCCAAGAAAGAACTCCGGAGGCTGCAGGTTCTCACCTGTGGCCGACCTTGAGTCTCTGTGTGAGCAGGAGATGAAGGATGAGGCCGAGCTGTAAACTGCTTTGTTGAAGGTGTGCCACAGCTAGCACAGAGAGCCTCACAAAGGCTGGAGCCGCATCAGTTCATGAGATGCAAGGGAATGTCGTTGTTGTTTAGTCAGTAGGTCGTGTCTGACTTTTGCAGCCCCATGGACTGTAGCCCGCCAGGCTCCTCTGTCCATGGAATTTGCCAAGCAAGAATACTGGAAGGGGTTGCCATATCCTTCTCCAGGGCATCTTCCCTACCCAGGGATCGAACCCATTTCTTCTGCATTGGCAGGCAGATTCTTTAATGACCCCAGGAAAGTCATTAGCTGATCATTAATTTAACTGATGTGAGAGTTCAGTGGCCACGCATGAGAAATAAAGACTTTGGTAGAATTGGTCTCTAGGCAAGTCACTAAACAAGCAGTGACAACGTTGATGTCTTATTTCTGAAGTCAATACATACCAGTTAAAATGCCTGGTTTTGGACAAAAGTTAAAAGTCAGGCAAAAAAATAGGGAAGTGTGTCCTATATACAGGAAGAAATGCAGGCAGTAGGAACAGTACCTCACTAATGCCAGAAATTAGACTTTCTAGACAGTGACTTTAAATTAGTGATTAAAAATATGTTCAAAGAATTAGAAGAAATTATGTCTAAAGGATTAAAAAGAAATTATGAGAAAAATGTCTCAACAAATAGACAGTGTCAATAAAGGGATATAAATGATAAACAGAAATCCCGATGTTCAGAAGTATAATAACAGAAATGAAAAGTTCAGGGCTGAACAGCAGATTTCAACTGGCGAGAGAAAAAACCAGGGTCTTGAAAATAGATCAGTTGACATCCATTCAGAGGTATAAAAACTAAAAGAGAATAAAGAAAACCTAACAGAGCCTCCGAGGCCTGTGGACCACCGTCAGGGGTACCAGCATACACATGATAGTCCCAGAAGGCGAGGAGAGAAAAAGGAACAGGAAGATATTGGAAGAAATGCGGCTTGAGCCACTCCCGCTCCAGATTTAGTGAGAAGCATTAAGCTGCACACTTGAGGAGTTCAGCTAAGTCCAAAATAGGACAAAGGTCAAAGAGAGCCATGCGAGAGACGCGATGAGCAACTTGTTGACAGAGAGAAAATCTTGAAGCAAAAGAGAAAAGAGACTCATCTTGTATGAGGGACCTTCAGTAAAGTTAATAGTTGACATTTAATCAGAAATGATGGAGGCTGGAAGTCACTGAGGTGATTCAGAGTCTTAGAAGACAAAGACTGATGGGTCAGTAATTCTATATCCAGCAGAATTGTCTATCAGAAACAAAGGAGAAATTAAGATATTCCAAGGTAAATAAAAACAGGGAATTTATTGCCAGCAGATTTTCCCTGAAAGAAATACTGAAAGGATTCTGTCGGGCTGACAGGAAAGGACACGAGACTAACTTGAACCACATGAAGAAATAAAGAGCATTGAGTAAAGGTATCAATAGATACAGGAGTGAACATAAGACGGTACAAGTTAGTTTTTTCTGTAACTCTCTTTTACCGGCTATCTCTTTTAAAAGGAGACTATGTAAAGAAATTCAGACTTAAACTGAAGAAAGTAGGGAAAACAGCTAGACCATTCAGGTATGACCTAAATCAAATCCCTTATGATTATACAGTGGAAGTGAGAAATAAATTTAAGGGCCTAGATCTGATAGACAGAGTGCCTGATGAACTATGGAATGAGGTTCGTGACATTGTACGGGAGACAGGGATCAAGACCATCCCCATGGAAAAGAAATGCAAAAAAGCAAAATGGCTGTCTGGGGAGGCCTCACAAAGAGCTGTGAAAAGAAGAGAGGCGAAAAGCAAAGGAGAAAAGGAAAGATATAAGCATCTGAATGCAGAGTTCCAAAGAATAGCAAGCAGAGATAAAAAAGCCTTCTTCAGTGATCAATGCAAAGAAACAGAGGAAAAGAACAGAATGGGAAAGACTAGAGATCTCTTCAAGAAAAT
>SJYV01022741.1:11349-26827 GCA_006410875.1 Neotragus pygmaeus
TGGTGACTGCAGCCATGAAATTAGAAGACGCTTAGTCCTTGGAAGAAAAGTTATGACCAACCTAGATAGTATATTCAAAAGCAGAGACATTACTTTGCCGACTAAGGTCTGTCTAGTCAAAGCTATGGTTTTTCCTGTGCCTATGTATGGATGTGAGAGTTGGACTGTGAAGAAGGCTGAGCGCCGAAGAATTGATGCTTTTGAACTGTGGTGTTGGAGAAGACTCTTGAGAGTCCCTTGGACTGCAAGGAGATCCACCCAGTCCATTCTGAAGGAGGTCAGCCGTGGGATTTCTTTGGAAGGAATGATGCTAAAGCTGAAACTGTAGTACTTTGGCCACCTCATGCGAAGAGTTGACTCATTGGAAAGACTCTGATCCTGGGAGGGATTGGGGGCAGGAGGAGAAGGGGATGCCCGAGAATGAGATGGCTGGATGGCATCACAGACTCGATGGACGTGAGTCTGAGTGAACTCCGAGAGATGGTGATGAACAGGGAGGCTTGGCGTGCTGCGATTCATGGGGTCGCAGAGTCAGATGAGACTGAGCGACTGAACTGAACTGATGTAAAGAAATAATTATAAAACTGCCTTGACAGGCTTATAATGCATGAAGGTGTAATTTGTATGACAATAATAGTACAGACGATAGAGGAGGCAGCAGATATATTGGAGCAAAATTGGTGCTCACCTGATTGTTTTTAGATGTTGATTGTATTTCCCAGGGAAACCACTAAAAGAAACCCTTAAAAACATTTAGTAAACTCAATAATGTGTAATAAAGGAAATTGGGGATTAAAATGATGTACTAGAAAATATAACACAAGGCAGCAGTGGTGGACTAGAACAGCAACCACACACAAAAAAAAAACCCATGTAAGACATAGAAAAAACGGACAGCAAAATGTCAAATGTAAGCCCTACGTTATTGCTAATCACATTAAATGTAGTCCAAAAGCAGAATTGGCAGGAAGTAAGACAAAATATGATATGACTGTTGCCCGCAAGATTCAATAGTTTAGATTCAAGAGAAGCAGTGTGAGAGTAAAGGGGCTGAAAACGGTACACCATGCAGACAGTTTCTAAAGGAGCTGGAAGGGCTATGCTTATCACCGACAACATTTTAACACAAAAGTCAGTACTAGAGATAGACAAGGATACTTTATAACGACAACAGGGTCAGCCCATCGGGAAAACAGCAATTACAAGCACCCTGCTAAGAGCAGAGCCCCTGCATGGAGGAAGAACGGCAACATTGGAGGGGAAGATAGTTCAGCAGTAATAGTTGGAGACTCTAATGCTCTTCCTGTAGCAAGAGTTGAGCACACTGCAGACCTCCCAGGTCCAGCTTCTAGAACACTCTACCCGACTGCAGCAGAGTGTCTAGGACAGACACCAAGCTTCAGTAAAGAAAGGTAAAGGCACTCAGCTGTATCAACATACGTGCTCTGTAACCACGGTGAAATGAAACTAAATCAGTAACAGAAACTTGGGGGATTCACAGGTTTGTAGAGGTTAAGCAGTGCATGGCAAAATGACCAGTGGTTCAAAGGGAAATTAGAGAAATACTTTGAGATGATTGAAAATGAAAATACAACAAACCCAAACTTAAGGGTGCAATTAAAGGAGTATTCAAGGAGAAGTTCATAGCTGCATGCAGCTGTATTTAAAAAGAAGAAAAATCATAAATCAGTAACTTAGCTTTAACCTTAAATCTAGAAAAATAAGAGCAAAGTAAACACAAAGCAAGTAGAAGGAAGGAAATCATCAAAGACCAAAGAAGAAACACATGAAATAGGGAACAGAAAGGAAAGGAGAAAACCCAGCAAAAGCAGAAGCCAGTTCTGCGGGAAGGTCAGAATTGGCAAACCTTTTCTACAGTAACCAACTTAAAAAGGGCGAGTTACTAAAGTTAAAACTGGGAAGGAGAGAGGGGATGTCACTGCTGAGTACATCACTGTGGAGCATAGAGGAATACTGTGAACAATTGTATGCTGACAAATGAAATAACCTAGATGAAATGGACAGATCAGATTCCTAGAGAGATACACTCTATCAGAGGTAATCAAGAAGAAATAGAAGACCTGAATATTCAGACCTATAACAATAAGATTAAATTAGTAATTAAAAGAAAAACTTCCCACAAAGAAGAGCCCAGGCTGAGATGGGTTCATGGTGAATGCTACCAAATACTTAATGAATTTACACCCATCCTTCAAAACCTTTTTCAAAAAAATAGATGAGGGAACATTTCCTAACTCATTCTGTAAGGGCAGTGTTACCCTGATACCACAACCAGGCAAAATATATCACCAGGAAACAGCAGGCCAAGACACATAGGTAATATGGGCATTAAAATCCTCAACAAGATACTAGTAAACTGAGTTCAGCATGTTAAAAGGATAATATACCATGACCAAGTACAGTTTATCCCAAGAATGCAAACCCTTTTCAACATTTGAAAATCAGTGAATATATCACATTAATAGAATAAAGGATGAAGACTACAGATGATCTCAAAAGATTCTTAGAATTTGATAAAATCTAGACAGCAAAATGGATGTCTGAGAGGCCTTACAAATAGCGGTGAAAAGAAGAGAAAAGTGAAAGTGAAGTCACTCAGTCGTGTCCAACTCTTTGCAACCCCATGGACAGGGTTTCCTTCTCCAGGGGATCTTCCCAACCCGCGGGTCAAACCCGGGTCTCCTGCATTGCAGACAGAGGCTTTACTGTCTGGGCCACAAAAAGCAAAGGAGAAAAGGAAAAATATAAGCATCTGAATGCAGAGTTCCAAAGAATAGCAAGGAGAGATAAGAAAGCCTTCTTCAGCGATCAATGCAAAGAAATAAAGGGAAACAACAGAATGGGAAAGACCAGAGATGTTTTTCAAGAAAATTAGAGATACCAAGGGAACATTTCATGCAAAGATGGGCTCAATAAAGGACAAAAACGGTATGGACCTAACAGAAGCAGAAGATATTAAGAAGAGGTGGCAAGAATACACAGGAGAACTGTACAAAAAAGATCTTCATGACTAAGATAATCAGGTTGGTGTGATCACTCACCTTGAGCCAGATATCCTGGAATGTGAAGTCAAGTGGGCCTTAGAAAGCATCACTACAAACAAAGGTAGTAGAGGGGATGGCATTCCAGTGGAGCTCTTTCAAATCCTGAAAGATGATGCTGTGAAAGTGCGGCACTCAATATGCCAGCAAATTTGGAAAACTCAGCAGTGGCCACAGGACTGGAAAAGGTCAGTTTTCATTCCAGTCCCAAAGAAAGGCAATGCCAAAGAATGCTCAAACTACCGCACAATTGCACTCATCTCACACGCTAGTAAAGTAATGCTCAAAATTCTCCAAGCCAGGCTTCAGCAATACGTGAACCGTGAACTCCCTGATGTTCAAGCTGGTTTTAGAAAAGGCAGAGGAACCAGAGATCAAATTGCCAACATCCGCTGGATCATGGCAAAAGCAAGAGAGTTCCAGAAACACATCTATTTCTGCCTGATTGACTATGCCAAAGCCTTTGACTGTGTGGATCACAANNNNAAAAGGCAGAGGAACCAGAGATCAAATTGCCAGCATCTGCTGGATCATGGAAAAAGCAAGAGAGTTCCAGAAAAAACATTTATTTCTGCTTTATTGACTATGCCAAAGCCTTTGACTGTGTGGATCACAATAAACTGTGGAACATTCTGAAAGAGATGGGAATACCAGGCCACCTGACCTGCCTCTTCAGAAACCTATATGCAGGTCAGGAAGAAACAGAGCTTGCTCAAACTCATGTCCAATGAACTGGCGATGCTATTCAACCATCTCATCCTCTGTTGTCCCCTTCTCCTCCTGCCTTCAATCTTTCCCAACATCAGGGTCCTTTCTAATGAGTCGGCTCCTCGCATCATGTGGCCAAAGTATTGGAGCTTCAGCTTCAGCATCAGTCCTTCCAGTGAATATTCAGGGTTGATTTCCTTTAGGATTGACTGATTTGATCTCCTTTTAGTCCAAGGGACTCTCCAGAGGCTTCTCCAAAGTCAGTGAAGACTTTTTCAAAGACTTTCTTTGATAAAAACTCTCCTTGACCAAACTTGAGTCAGTGCCTTGGAGTCCTTTTTTTTTAACTAGACTTTGACCTTGTGCTCTGTCTTTGGCCCAACTAGTCCAGTTTTAGCAAAAATTCTTCTGAGTCAGTTTAGTGAAAATCCCCCAGCCTTGATATTACTCTGGATATCTGGTCAAATTCCTTATCCTTCACTCTCAACATCTTATCACCTTAAGCTGCCTTAAGGCAAGAATCCTGTTGAGTCTGATCAGCAAGAATCCCCCTAGCCTTGATGCTTGCTCTAGTAATTTTCCATCCACTGATCTCCACCCTGCTCCTTAACTATAAACCTCCACTTATCCTGGTTTGTTTGGATTTGAGCTTGTTCTCCCTCCCCTACTGGACTTTCCTGGTGGCTCAGATGGTAAAGTGTCTGCCCACAATGTGGGAGACCTAGGTTCGATCCCTGGGTCGGAAAGATCCCATGGAGAAGGAAATGGCAACCCACTCCAGTACTCTTGCCTGAAAAATTCCATGAACTGAGGAAACTGATAGGCTACAGTCCATGGGGTAGCAAAGAGTCGGACACTGAGTGACTTCACTTTCGCTTTCTCTCCCCTACTACCAAATCTTAATTGCAATAGTCCCTCTTAAATAAGTCTTCCTTACTGTCTTTGACAAGTGTCATGAAAAATTTTTCTTTAACGTTATCTTCACTCATTTATTCATCTGTTGTTTTATTAAGCACCTATTTCTTGCCAAAACTATGCTAGATACTGGAAATATGACAAATAGGTAGACATATTCCATTCCTTATAGAATTTGTAGTCTAAAACTTATTATGTGTATTTCATTTTAAAATTATGTTGTAAACTTTTCTGTTGGGGCATTCATTTTTAAGAACTGATTGCAAATGCTCTTTTATTTTTTCATTTGGTATGTACTGAACTCCTCCCATATACTAGGCACTGTTCTAGGCATAGGCAATATGATGTGAAACAAGATAAACAAGTTTTCTGCTTGTAAAAGAGCATACATTAGGATCAGGGTAAGCAAAACACAGTAAATAAGCAAAGTCAAGAAAAATGTTGGATAATGATAAATATAAATTGTCTGAGTGACTACTTTAGATTAGATGTGCTGCAGCTGCTAAATTGCTTCAATCGTGCCCAACTTGTAGAGACCCCACGGACTGCAGCCCACCAGGCCCCTCTATCCATAGGATTTTCCAGGCAAGAGTAATGGTGTGGGTTGCTATTGCCTTCTCCAAGATTAGATGTGCAGCTCTTTATGTATTACTGATGTTCATTAAAATCTGTTGTCACGTACATGGAAAACACTTTCCCCCAGGTTGATCTTAGGCTTTTAGAATTTTTGATGAAGGGTTATTAAAAAAATTTTTTTCCAGGTAAAATAATACATGATCATTTTGTAAAATCTAGAAATAGAAAAGCAGGGAAAAGAAAAGCAGAAGGAAGAAGAATAAAAATAATTAATTTCATTACTGAGAGGGCTTCCCTAGTGGCTCAGATGTATCTGTCTGTAATGCGGAAGACCCAGGTTTGATCCCTGGGTCAAGAAGATCCCCTGAAGAAGGGAATGGCCACCCGCTCCAGTATTCTTGCTTAGAGAAGTCCATGGACAGAGGAGTGCAGTGGGCTACAGTCTGTGATTTCACCCTGCCTCTATATTTTGCCTTCCATCCTTCTTGGTGTGATGCCGCCTTCTCCAACCCTAACTCCACTCATAAGTTAACTCTACAGCAGTTAGATGGATATTCTTCCTGTCGTTTTCAGTATGCATGTATATAACCTATAGATGTCTGTGTGACTAGTTTTAGTTGATAGAGAAAATACCTCATTAAAGCCAAATTTTTCTGGAAATTTTTCTCAGATTCTATAAAATAATAAGCAAAAACAAGCATGAGTCCTGCATATTTTCTACTTGTGTTTACATTTCATTTTTCTTTTGGCTTTTCCTTGGTTTATTTTATGTTATATTTATTTATTTATTTTTTATGTTTCTAATTATTTAGACAAATATTTGGTGCATTTGCTTTTTCTTGTTTCAAAATACAACTATTTAAAGCTGAAAGCTTTGCCTACAATAAATTGTTCTTACGTGTCACAGAAGTTTTAGTTTTTCTCTAATCCTTGTTTAAGATCTAAGTACTCTAATTACATTTTACAATTTTTGGTCCTTCTTTATCCCAAAGATTATTTAAAGTCATGTTCAGTTTTTTCTCTTCTTTTGTGTTTAAGAGCTTAGAATAATATAAATAACAATATGAGTATAAGCTCTGGAGTCAAACTACTGGATTTGAATCTCAGCCCTGTCATTTACTAATGTTATAAGTCAAGGTTCAATCAGAAAAGCAGAAACCACACTAAGTATTTCAAAAAGAAGGTATTAAATACAAGGAATTGCTTACACAGGTGTTGGACTACTAAAAGGAAAAAACAAAAACAGAAGCTAAAGTAACCAGAAATTCCTAATTCCAGGAAAAAGCTTTCACCTTCTGTTCACTTCAGTTCAGTTCAGTCGCTCAGTCGTGTCTGACTCTGCAACCTCCATGAATCCCAGCATGCCAGGCCTCCCTGTTCATCACCAATTCCCGGAGTTCACTCAGACTCACGTCCATTGAGTCGGTGATGCCATCCAGCCATCTCATCCTCNCACTCCACACTGAAGTTTAATTTGAAAGATGTCGAAAACACCTGGAGGACTTCCCTAGCAGTCCAGTGGCTAAGACTCCACCCTCCCAGTGCAAGGGGCCTGGGTTCAATCCCCGGTCAGGAAATTAGATCCCACATGCAGAAACTATGAGTTCACATGCTGCCACTAAGACCCAGTGCTGCCAAATAGATAAATATTAAAAACATACACACACACACACACACGCACCCCAGGAAATGGGCATCAAGCCAGAGCTACGGAGATGCCCAGGGTGGGAATGGGGGCTGATAATTCCAGGAAGGACTTCCTGGCCATTTGTTGGCAAAGCAGAAGAAGGGTATTTGTAGTGCCCTGTGACCCAGCTAGAATGCAGGATTTTTGTCTGGCCTAGGGGGTGGGTCCCACTCACTCGGGCTCCAGTAATGAAGTTGGGGAGATCCCCTGTGCCCCCGTGCAGAATGGTTTTCTTGATCCCTTCCACATTCAGAAGCAGAGTGGCGTCCATGGCTCCAGGTGCAGGTAGATGTCCAGCCTGGCCGAGATAATCTGCTAGCGAGAGGTACTTAGGGCTGAGAGGTGGGGATTTGCCCTGCTGGGCGGGGTGTGAACAAGAGGAATAAGGTGGGGCCACTCCTGGTAGCCTGGGTCCTGCCCCAGCCTCTGCTTCTAGCAGTGAGGCAGGGATCCTGCCTGACATCCACCAGTACCACCTCGGCTTCTGTTCTGTCCCCCCACCCCAAGAAGGAGAGAAGACAGCTGGAGTTTTGTTAAAGAAGACAGGGGGTCAAGAATGAGCAGGAGAGAGGCCACAGGCCAGGAGGAAAGGACAGGGGACCAGAACCCCCCTTTGCCCTGTCTGAACTGGGGACCCTGTCTCAGACTCTTGGTCACTTTGGAGCCCAGGCCGGGGCCTTGCAGCCTTTGCAGTCCTACTTCCCCTTTCCTATCAGTCTCCTCCCCAAGATCTGCCCACCAGGGGATGTAACACAGTGGCCAGAGGGAAGGGCAGGCAGGTTTCTGGCTGGTATGCTGTTCTTAGTAGCTCAGTTGTGTCTGACTCTTTGCGACCCCCTGGACTGTAGCCCACTAGGCTCCTCTGTCCATGGAGATTCTCCAGGCAAGAATACTCAAGTGGACTGCCATTTCCTCCTCCAGTGGATCTTCCCAACCCAGGGATCAAACCCAGGTCTCCCACATGGCAAGTGGATTCTTTACCTTCTGAGCCACCAGGTTTGGGAGAGCCCTAAGAGAGAAGGGGGCCAGGTTTGGAGGAAGTTGAGGCACCCCCACCAGCCCTGCTCCTGTCCGCCCTACAAGGTCTGGCTGGGGGCAGTGGGCGCTCTCGTTCCCTTGGGAGGGTCTCAGCCCTGTGCCCTGGAACCCAGACAGAGCTTATTCCGAGAATTTAGGATTTAAAAGTGAGAAATGATGTGAAGACATGGTGTTTGGCGCCACCCTGTGGTCAACTTAGGTTCTCATGCCTTGGCTCCCCCAGGCCTTGAGGGTGAGAGGACCCGGAGCAGCAAAGAGCTTTCTCTTCTTGACCAGAGGCTGACGGGCTACAGGAAGAAGAGACGCGGGATCCTGCCACCGGGAGAGATGAGAACATGGCATTAGGAGCCCCGGAGCTGCGTTCAGAGGGTTGATCCCCCCTCTTATTCTCTGACCATGTGGCCTTGGGTGTCACCCATCCTGTCTCCATATTTTCCCAAATGGGAAAATCAACCTCTCCCCCCTCCCTCTCTATGAAATTGAGAAGCCTCCCCCTAGAGAATGAGTGGGGCCCAAAAAACCCAGCACCCCTAAAAGTTTTGACTGCCGTGAGAAACCACTGGTATACAGGAGGCCAAACCTAGGCCAACTGGTCTGTGCCATGGACCCAGCCTGGGGCAGCCCAGGCACCCCTCCAGGACCCATCCCTCAGTGCTCAGAACCTCCCCCTCCTCCCGTGGGCCCAGCTTCATCCTTCTCTAGGGGCAGGAGTTAAGGTGGAGTCGGGGTAAGGCAGTGTCCCTTCCTTTTCGTTCCATCCTTTCTGCAGCTACACAGCAACCTAAAGCAGTCCACCTGCAAAGGAGGTGAGATGGGTATTTAGATGGTAAAACTACAAAGGAAAATCGAAGAGATTTCCATAAAAGTCAAGGGAGGGAGGCCAGAGAGCAGGGGCAGGGGTTGCTTCTGGGGCCTCAGCAGCGTTGTTTACTCACCCAGCTGATGGCTACGTGGGGGTGGGGTTCATGAGTATTCGTGCTACTAGGCTTGACATTTTAGGCCTTTTCTGTCCCTGATATCATTCACAGCAGAAGAAAAAGTTCTAACTGGGTCTTGCACTGCTCGCTCTCTTCCTCTGCCTCAGCCGTTTTGCAGAGTCAAAAGGCACACGTGAGGATTTTCCCATTGTCCAGCGGTGGGAATTCCACACTTCCACTTTGGGGGACACAAAGTTTGATCCCTTAAGAGCATGCATGCCAAGCAGCACAGTTGGGAAAAAAAAAAAAGGCATGGACACCTAGGGGTCCAACTCACAGATTTGGGCCATGGTTGGTCAGACTGGGGGATGCGAGGGGAAGGGGTTGTTGAAGCTGATGCCAGAGGTTTCCGTTTCACTGCTGAGAAGAAAGAGGTGCTCAGGCCATAGCCTCTAGATGGACCCCAGTCACTCCTTGGCCCCCAAACTAACCTCCAAATGGGCTTCATAAAAACAGAACTCTAATAATCCCAGTTCCCTCTGAAAATTCAGCAAAGGCTTCCTACTGCCATCAGGATAAATTCTAAGCTCTTTCCCTGGCCTGTGGGATCCTGCCAGGCCTGCCTCCTGCCACCTATCCCCTAGCCTCTCCATCTTGCTTGGCCTTCCCCTGCTCCTGGAACTTGGTGGTACTCTGGCCTCCCAAAATCGCCCCCTCTGTTGGAAAACCTCTTCTGTTTTGCCCCCTAACGCCTCAGCTAAAACACCATATGCTAAGGGAAACCTGCTCCGACCCCCAGTTCCTTTTATATCCTCTCATTATCCCCTAACATCTCACATTCATGACATTTAGCACAGTTTAACATCTGCTTCTTCCACTGGCAGTTCTAGGAGGTCAAGTTTACTGGAGAAAGTTTTCTGTTGGACAGGGAGCCCTCAGGGCAGGGCAAGGCTGGACCTCCTTCTCTTCCTCCAACCCCCTCCCCAAGAGTCATGAATGGAGCTAGACCTAGAAAACCTCAGCCTCGGATCACGCACTGGTTTTTACTTCTTGCAAGGAGGACCAAAGACCCCTACACCCACACTCCTTCCCTGGGAGCCTGCTCCCCTTGGTACATCCTCCTTCCCACTCCTACACTCCACCCTCCTCGAAAGGCAATGAGAGAGGCTCCTCATTCAGAAGAAAATGTTTCTTCCTTCTCTTGTTGCCATGGAGACTGCTCTCCTTCACCTGCCCTGTCAGTCACGGAGCTGAGGAAGGGGGACCAAAAGCTCCAAGCAGGAAGGGCCTCTGGGGCATCACCGCCTCCATCCTGATCCTTGATGAGGCCATGGAATCCAAGTTTAGGAATTCAGGTTTCAGAGTCAGATCTCCAGGATTTAAGTTGCAGCTCCACTCTCTGTTCCATCTTGGGCGAGACACCTCACCTGTCTGAATCTCAGTTTTGTCATGTGTAATGGGAATAAAAATAGCTCCGACTTCATAGTGTTGCTGTGAGGATTAAGAAAGATTAAGAAAAGGCAATGCACTTAGCACACACGTGTAAGGGCTCGACATATATAAGCTATTGTATCAAGGCCTGTGATGTACGTGCCAGGCACTGAGACAGGCTGACAGGCGTGGATGGACAATGGCGAAAGACAATCCAATTTGAGAGGCTTTGTTTCCAAGTGCGTCATCTTCCCTGAGTCTTTCACACACGTTCAGCTTAGTTCCAGAAAAGTAATAACCCTTTCTTTTCCCCTTCATCTCTCACTGGAAGAGGACATGAATGAAATTCCCTAATTACAATAACAAATTCAACAAGCATACCAGAAGTGTGGGAACAAACACTTCAGATGCTTAGGAAACAACTCAACTGGGGAAGAAGCGGAACATACAAAACAGAGCAGGGTTTTTCAAACCACAGCGCAGAACTCTTAGTGAACCACTGAAAAATGAACGCAACAAGTTGTCACCAGCATTTTCAAAAAATGAAATACTGAACAGAAATTGCATCAAAGCACCCCACACATTGTCAAGTATTGTTTCAGGAAGATTTTGTTTCAGGTACACATAGGTATGTGTGCTGGTGTGCTGGAGGGTCTCACCTGGGTCCTGGGCCCCCCAAACATGATGTTCTTTGTGGAAGAAGATCCCCACCCCCAAATACACACATACATACACACACACGTTCTTTGCTTGGGAACTCATTCTGTAGGTTTCAGCTTTAAGTGACATAATTTTTGTGTCATAATTCTCTTTGATGAATTGAGGACTTGTTTGACTCATCCATGTCTGTCTCTCCCCCACACACCAGGTTTGAGCTAGTTCACTAAGTTAGTTTATCTATTTGGTTCACCTTTGTTGGATCATTGTCAGCACAGAGCTTAATCTATCAGACACAAGTAAATAATTGGAAGGACAGGTGAGGGGAATGAGGAAGGAGAAAAGGGGGGCTGAGAGACACCAGCATGACCTTGTTGGAGCATGCTGGTTTAAGGTGCCCACAGCACCCAGGAGGAAAAGGGGAGCCAGGTGCTGGTTGGGTACCACTGTGGGGAGAGGTGCAGGCTGAGGAGAGGCCGTGTGCTATGCTGGAGAGGCTCATGGACCCTGATCCCAGGGTGACAGAGTTTGAATCCTTGCTGCATATAAACCTGAAAATTGAGGTCCCTCCCCACACCTCCATTTCCTCATCTAGTCCTAGGCTGCAGCAAGGGGCTCTTGAGTCCCTCCTATAAAGTGCTTGGAAATTAGTACCTGGTGCATAGTGCATGCGTGCGTGTGCTCAGCTGTGTCCAACTCTGTGCTGTGCTTAGCCGTTCAGTCGTGTCCCACTCTTGTGACTCCATAGACTATAGCCTGCGAGGCTCTTCTGTCCATGGGATTCTCCAGGCAACAATACTGGAGTGGGTTGCCATTCCCTTCTCCATGGGATCTTCCCAACCCAGAGATCGAACCCACGTCTCTCTCTTCTCCTGCTTTGACAGGCAAATTCTTTCATCACTGCACCAAGGCCCACGGGGAGAGTCCCTTTAAACCAGGGTGTGGGGGAGATGACCCAGAGGTGAAGAACAGGGTTAAAGACTGACCTTCAAGGGACCCATAAGTTGAAACTCGGGAATGGGGTGGGGGAGATGTGTATAAGAGACAGCTCTAAAATACTTCTTAGTGAAAACAATAGCTCCCACGTCTCAATTGCCCCACACCATGATTTGCCCTGGTATACATAATATCATGTAATCCTTACAACCGCCCCCTAAAATGAGGATTTGTTCATTTCTACGTGAGGAAATAGAGCGTTAGCAGGGCAAAGGGACTTTCCCAGGGTCACACAGTGTCTCTTGCATTGCAGGCGAATTCTTTACCATCTAAGCCACCAGGGAAGCCCAAAATGTGAAGTTACTGGATATTAGATATCATTAAGAAATTGTTGAGTTAAAAAAAAATGTGATAAGGATATTGAGGTTATATTTGTAATATCTTTCTTTTTAGAGAAGGATACAAATTATAGTATTTACAGATGAAACGATATGGTGTCTGAAATGTCCTCTAACCATATTGGATAAGGAAGGAAAGTGGATGGGCTTAGATGAAATCAGACTGGCCATGGGTTGATGGTGCCCGGCATAGGAATAAGGTGATGCATATTTGGAATTTGATTATACTTTTTGTCGACTTTTGTATAAGTTTGAAAGTTTCCTCAAGAACTGTTTATTTAAAGGTCAGTCAGCTTTGCCATTTCCATTTGGGTCACAGGCCGAGAAGACTGCCTTCTCTGGGTGATTGTTGAGAGTGCCTACATGAGAAAACAAGTTGATAATGTCAGTAGGAATGGAGAGGAGGGCAGAAAAGTGACCTGTGGCCAAAAGTCTCCAGTATCCAATAATTCTGCACAAAAGCGAGGGCTGTGAGGCGGGCCCTGCTCCCATATCCTACCAGCCAGCCTCGAAACTGATTGTCATTTTAGCATCACCTGTTCTTATGGGGAATCCATCTCCACCTTTGGACTTCCCTGGTGGCTCAGTGGTAAAGAACCCACCTGCCAATGCAGGAGACACGGGTTGGTCCCTGGGTCAAGAAGATCCCCTGGAGAAGGAAATGGCAACCCACTCCAGTATTCTTCCCTGGAAATTCCATGGACAGAGGAGTCTGGTGGGCTCATGGAGTTCAGGGGGCTGCAAAAGAGTCGGACACAACTGAGCAACTAAACAGCAACGACCTTCATCTTCACAGTGGCTGAGAAGAAGGAGGCAGAGGTCTCCCCGAAGAGTTTCATTTCACCCTCACTTTCCTAAAACACAGCCGGCGTGCCAGTGCCGGTGGCAAATGGGTGGGGCCTACTTACGATGGTGTCGCACCAGAACTCGGCCACCTCGCTGACCCGCATGGACGTCAGCAAGATCTCCCAGACCTCCAGCTTGAACATGTTCCCAATGATGATGTGCATGGGGTGGCCCACCTGCTTGCTGTCGTCTATCACTGTCCGCTCCTCATCACATTTCATGGTTCGGAAATGAAAGGTCACCTGGTCACCAAGAGAGTGGACCCTGATCAAGACCCACCTCCCAAGGCCCCCCAGAAGCCGCCCATGTCTCCGACTCCCTGTGCCATCCTTGCTCAACTCCCACCAGCACCCCCACCCAGCCGGTGCTCCCCCTCCTAAAGGACCCCATCCTACTCTAGACAGCTCTGCAGGTCAGGAGGTCCTTCCTTCAATACACCCTAGATCTGAGGCCACTGACTCAGACACTCCGTCATCCAGGAAGCCCACCAGAGACTCCCAGACAAACACCCTGACCCTGCATGCCCTTCCTTCTCGCTCAACATTCGGGACTTCAGAAAATTCCCAAAGCCCCACCCTCACTCCACACTGAAGTTTAATTTGAAAGATGTCGAAAACACCTGGAGGACTTCCCTAGCAGTCCAGTGGCTAAGACTCCACCCTCCCAGTGCAAGGGGCCTGGGTTCAATCCCCGGTCAGGAAATTAGATCCCACATGCAGAAACTATGAGTTCACATGCTGCCACTAAGACCCAGTGCTGCCAAATAGATAAATATTAAAAACATACACACACACACACACACGCACCCCAGGAAATGGGCATCAAGCCAGAGCTACGGAGATGCCCAGGGTGGGAATGGGGGCTGATAATTCCAGGAAGGACTTCCTGGCCATTTGTTGGCAAAGCAGAAGAAGGGTATTTGTAGTGCCCTGTGACCCAGCTAGAATGCAGGATTTTTGTCTGGCCTAGGGGGTGGGTCCCACTCACTCGAGCTCCAGTAATGAAGTTGGGGAGATCCCCTGTGCCCCCGTGCAGAATGGTTTTCTTGATCCCTTCCACATTCAGAAGCAGAGTGGCGTCCATGGCTCCAGGTGCAGGTAGATGTCCAGCCTGGCCGAGATAATCTGCTAGCGAGAGGTACTTAGGGCTGAGAGGTGGGGATTTGCCCTGCTGGGCGGGGTGTGAACAAGAGGAATAAGGTGGGGCCACTCCTGGTAGCCTGGGTCCTGCCCCAGCCTCTGCTTCTAGCAGTGAGGCAGGGATCCTGCCTGACATCCACCAGTACCACCTCGGCTTCTGTTCTGTCCCCCCACCCCAAGAAGGAGAGAAGACAGCTGGAGTTTTGTTAAAGAAGACAGGGGGTCAAGAATGAGCAGGAGAGAGGCCACAGGCCAGGAGGAAAGGACAGGGGACCAGAACCCCCCTTTGCCCTGTCTGAACTGGGGACCCTGTCTCAGACTCTTGGTCACTTTGGAGCCCAGGCCGGGGCCTTGCAGCCTTTGCAGTCCTACTTCCCCTTTCCTATCAGTCTCCTCCCCAAGATCTGCCCACCAGGGGATGTAACACAGTGGCCAGAGGGAAGGGCAGGCAGGTTTCTGGCTGGTATGCTGTTCTTAGTAGCTCAGTTGTGTCTGACTCTTTGCGACCCCCTGGACTGTAGCCCACTAGGCTCCTCTGTCCATGGAGATTCTCCAGGCAAGAATACTCAAGTGGACTGCCATTTCCTCCTCCAGTGGATCTTCCCAACCCAGGGATCAAACCCAGGTCTCCCACATGGCAAGTGGATTCTTTACCTTCTGAGCCACCAGGTTTGGGAGAGCCCTAAGAGAGAAGGGGGCCAGGTTTGGAGGAAGTTGAGGCACCCCCACCAGCCCTGCTCCTGTCCGCCCTACAAGGTCTGGCTGGGGGCAGTGGGCGCTCTCGTTCCCTTGGGAGGGTCTCAGCCCTGTGCCCTGGAACCCAGACAGAGCTTATTCCGAGAATTTAGGATTTAAAAGTGAGAAATGATGTGAAGACATGGTGTTTGGCGCCACCCTGTGGTCAACTTAGGTTCTCATGCCTTGGCTCCCCCAGGCCTTGAGGGTGAGAGGACCCGGAGCAGCAAAGAGCTTTCTCTTCTTGACCAGAGGCTGACGGGCTACAGGAAGAAGAGACGCGGGATCCTGCCACCGGGAGAGATGAGAACATGGCATTAGGAGCCCCGGAGCTGCGTTCAGAGGGTTGATCCCCCCTCTTATTCTCTGACCATGTGGCCTTGGGTGTCACCCATCCTGTCTCCATATTTTCCCAAATGGGAAAATCAACCTC
>SJYV01022748.1:0-10604 GCA_006410875.1 Neotragus pygmaeus
TTATTTTGGGGGGCTCCAAAATCACTGCAGACAGTGATTGCAGCCATGAAATTAAAAGATGCTTACTCCGTGGAAGGAAAATTATGACCAACCTAGATAGCATATTAAAAAGCAGAGATATTACTTTGCCAACAATGATCCATCTACTCAAGGCTGTGTTTTTTCCAGTTGTCATGTGTGGATGTAAGAGTTGGACTGTGAAGAAAGCTGAGAACCAAAGAATTGATGCTTTTGTGCTGTGGTGTTGGAGAAGACTCTTGAGAGTCCCTTGGCCTGCAAAGAGATCCAACCAGTCCATTCTAAAGGATATCAGCCCTGGGTGTTCATTGGAAGGAATGATGCTAAAGCTGAAACTCCAATACTTTGGCCACCTCATGGGAAGAGTTGACTCATTAGAAAAAACCCTGATGCTGGGAGGGATTGGGGGCAGGAGGAGGAGGGGACTACAGAGGATGAGATGGCTGGATGGCATCACTGACTCGATGGACATGAGTTTTTAGTAAACTCCGGGAGTTGGTGATGGACAGGGAGGCCTGGCGTGCTGCAATTCATGGGGTAGCAAAGAGGTGGACACGACGGAGCAACTGAAGTGAACTGAACTGAACTGGTCCATTGTATCCCTTAAAGTTTGTGTTTCCTTGCTAATTTTCTGTTTGGTTGATCTATCAATAGATGTGAGTGTGGTATTAAAGTCTCCCACTATTATTGTGTTACTGTTAATGTCCCCTTTCATAGTTAACATTTGCCTTACATATTGCAGGGGTTCAATGTTGGGTGTATACATATATATATATTATTGTTATATCTTCTTCCTGAATTTATTCTTCATCCCTTTTCACGGCCTTTATTTCAAAGTCTATTTTATCTGATATAAGTATTGCTACTCCTGCGTTCCTTTGGTGTCCATTTGCATGAATTATCCTTTTCCAACCCTTCACTTTCAGTCTGTATGTGTGCCTTGATTTGAGGTGGGTCTCTTGTAGACGGTGTATACAGGGTTCTTGTTTTTGTATCCATTCAGGCAGTCTTTGTCTTTGGTTGGGGCATTCAACCCATTTACATTTAGGGTAATTACTGATAAGTATGATTTCATTGCCATTTACTTTGTTGTTTGGGGCTCAAGTTTATAAACCTTTTCTGTGTTTCCTGTCTAGAGAAGATCCTTTGGCATTTGTTGAAGAGCTGGTTTGGTGGTGCTGAATTCTCCCAGCTTTTGCTTGTCTGTAAAGCTTTTGATTTTTCCTTCATATGTGAATGAAATCCTTGCTGGTTGTAGTAACCTGGGTTATAGGTTTTTCTTTTTCATCACTTTAAGTATGTCCTGCCATTCCCTTCTGACCTGAAGAGTTTCTATTGAAAGATCAGCTGTTATCCTTATGGGGATCCCTTTGTGTGTTATTTGTTGCTTTTCCCTTGTTGCTTTTAATATCTGTACTTTGTGTTTGATTTTCATTAATTTGATTATGTGTCTTGAGGTGTTTTGCCTTGGGTTTATCCTGTTTGGGACTTTCTGGGTTTCTTGGACATGGGTGGCTATTTCTTTCCCCGTTTTAGGGAAGTTTTCAACTACTATCTCCTCAAGTATTTTCTCATGCCCTTTCTTTTGTCTTCTTTTTCTGGAACTCCTATGAGGGTTGGGGTGTTTAACATTGTTCCAGAGATCTTTGAGGTTGTCCTCATTTCTTTTAATTCTTTTTTTTCTCTCTGCTTTATTTATTTCCACCATTCTATTTTCCACCTCACTTATCCTATCTTTTGCCTCAGTTATCTTACTATTGGTTCCCTTCAGAGTACTTTTGAACTCAGTTATTGCATGATTCATCATTGATTGACCCTTTTTTATTTCTTCTAGGTCCTTGTTAAACATTTTTTGCATATTCTCAGTCCTTGTCTCTAGTCTATTTATCTGTAACTCCATTTTGTTTTCAAGATTTTGGATCATCTTTACTATCATTATTCTGAATTTTTTTTGAGGTAAAATCCTCTACTCCTCTTTGGTTTGGTTTGGTTTTGTGGGCATTTATCCTGTTCCTTTATCTTCTGAATATTTCTCTGCCTTTTCATTTTGTTTAGATTGCTGTGTTGGGGTGGCCTTTCTGTAGGCTGGAAGTTTGTCGTTCCTCTGTATTGTGGAGCTTGCTCCCTGTGGGTGGGGTTGGAAGAGTGGTTTGTCAAGGTTTCCTTGTTAGGGGAGCTTGCATTTGTGTTCTGGTGGGTGGAGCTGGATCTTTTCTCTCTGGAGTGCAATGGAGTCTCCAGTAGTGAATTTTGGGGTGTCAATCGGTTTGGCATGGCTTGGGGCAGTCTGTATTTTAATGCTCAGGGCTGTGTTCCTGTACTGTTGGAGAATTAGTATGGTATGTCTTACTCTGGAATTTGTTGGCTCTTGTGTGGAGCTTGGTTTCAGTGTAGGTATGGAGGCTTTTGGATGAGCTCTTGTCTGTTAATGTTCCCTGGAATCAGGAGTTCTCTGGTGTTCTCAAGTTTTGGATTTAAGCCTCCTGCCTCTGTCTTTCAGTCTTATTCTTACAGTAGTCTCAAGACTTCTCCATCCATACAGCACAGATGATAAAACATCTAGGTTAATAGTGAAAAAATTCTCCACAGTGAGGGACACACAGAGAGGTTTACAGAGTTACATGCAGAAGAGAAGAGGGAGGAAGGATATAGAGGTGACCAGGAGAAGAGGGGGAGTCAAAAGGGGAGAGACCAATCTAGCCAGTAATCAGTTCCCTAAATGTTCTCCATAGCCTGGAACACCCAGAGAGATTCACAGAGTTACGTAGAGAATAGAAGGGAGAGAGAGGAGATAGAGGTGACCTGGGTGAGAAAAGAGTCAAAAGGGGAGAGACCAATCAAGCCAGTAATTATACCCCTAAGTGAAAATGGATACTGAAAGATTAGATTGTTAAAGGTACAAAGCTGATAACAAATACCAAAAAGCAAAGATTAAAAATCTAGAGTAGAGGTTAGACTCTCAAAAATACAATATTAAAAACAAAAAAAATCAGTCACAAAAAATTATAATATATATACAAAATTTGCTTTCAAAATAGGGGATTTTTTAGCAAGGCAATAGCAGGTTATAAAAATGAAAATTAAAGGAGTAATAAAGAACTTAGAAATAAAAAAATGAAAAAATGATAATAGTAATATTTATACCTAGGAATTTCTCTGGAGCTGTTGTGGTTAGTGTGGCGTCACTTCAGTTTTAGATAGTTCCTTGTTTCAGCTTGTACTTCTTCTCAAGATCAATAGGCCCCTTCCCATGCCTAGTCAATGTTAACTACAGGGTTTTAATTTGTTGTACCTGTCACTTCCAGAGAGGTTCCTTCTTTGTCTATTTTGGCTTCCTCTGTTTGCAAGTCTCTTCAGTGTCTAATTTCCACCCTTACACAAGGGAGCAAAGGTGGTCACTTATTTAGGCTCACTTGTTCAGTTGTGTTGTGGGGAGGGAGGAACACAGCAAACAAATATCACTGGCATTTGTGGGGAGTGTTTGCAGTGTATGGACCACACTGGGTTTGCCCCAGCTCATGGCAACGTGTGCTTTCCAGGTCTACATTGCTCAGGCTCCAGGGTGCTCTGCATGGGTACTGTCCAAAGTGGACCCTGCGTTTCATACACTTCCCAGGTCTAAGCTGCTCAGATTCAGGTTCTCTGGCAGTCTGCAATGGCACAGACTTGGTTGGACATGCGTTTTGTGCCCTTCCCAGGTCTGAGCAGTTCAGACAAGCAAGTGCTTGGTGAGCGCACTGTCCCAGGTGTACTGTGCATCTTAATCACCCCCCTGGTCCCGGCTGCTCAGTTTCCTGAGTGCACCATGAGAGCACCATCTCTGGTGTGCCATGTGTCTCCTCTGGGGAGCTGATCTCAGGCTGCCACCCTCCTGGCGAATGTCAACTGTTCAGGTTCCCAGAAAGACATGGTTAGCAACTGGGGGCCTGCTCACAGTTTGCTGGAGGATGCCAGTTTCTGGGGCTGAGATTGCCCCTTGCCTTCTGCCTCTCTGCCTCCCTGGAGGAGGGGCATGTACACAACTGGCTAGCTTTCCTTTGGTATTTGCTCAATCCTTTGTTCTGTGAGTGGGCCAGGTTTCATGTTAGGTTAGAGCCTTTTGCAGGAAAGTTCTTTCTTTTCTCTCTGGCTATCCCACAGTTTGGGTTGCTATCTCATGTTAGCTCCCTCCAATTTTCCTCAGGCACTCAGGCCCAGTCCTTACCCTAAGCATGCAGCCTGCGCCACCCTGTCCAGCCCCCACATGGTGGTGGCGGACGGGAGCATCTGGGTTACTTCTCCACTGTGAATGGCAGTTAGATGTGTATTCTGTGGGTTTTTTTTTTTTTTTCTTCTTCTTCCAGTTATGTTGTCTTCTAAGATTCCAAAACTCCCCACAAAGCCACAAGTGAGAGGGTTTCCTGCTGTTTGAAAACTTCTCCTCCTTCATGACTCCCTCTCCAGGACGGTTCTCAGTCCCTAAATCTTTTATCTCTCTTCTTGTCTTTTATATTTTGCCCTACCTACTTTCAAAGAGAATGGGCTGCCTTTCTGGGTGCCTGGTGTCCTCTGCCAGCATCCAAAAGTTGTTTTGTGGAAGCTGATTGTTTGTTGAATTGTGAGGGAGAAAGTGGTCTCCCTGTCCTATTCCTCTACCATCTTAGGACCACGGGCTAATGATACTTCTTTCTAAACCCTTACATTTTGAAAGTATGTGTTTATTTCTATCACACCCAAACAATGATTTCCTTTCTTACAAACTTCTTAGGTGATCATTTTTTTCTTCATGTTCTTATATTTTTTAAATCTACCATTGGAATTTATTATTTCAATAGAATTCCTTTATCCAATCTGATTTTTTTTTCTCATAGGCATCCTGCTATTTCTATATAAATGATTATTGGATATAGTTTATTTTAAAATATTTTAATTCACCAAAATACTCCTAGACTTCTAGGTGCTGATCTCTTTTTACTATATTTTATATAATTATTTTTATACATTTGGCTGTATCTTCTTCTCTACTGTTTCTATCCTTCACTTCAAGAACCATGGAATTTAATCTCACAATGGTATCTTTCATAATTCCACTTTCTGTTATTAGTTTTATTATTCATGGATGTTCATTTATATTCTAAGATACTATACCAAGTTTATTTTCTAAATTACTGATCAATTTAATCTACAATGAAGATTATATAAAACACTGTTTCTACATGCAATTTTTTAATTTATCAGTTTTAATGTTAGTTTACTATATTTTTTCTTCATACAGTTAATTCTTTTTCACCTAAAGCTTTTGTTTTTTTAATCACATCATTAAATTCTTTTCCCTGCCTCAGTCTGTTTTATTGCATTTATTGAAAGCACAAAGTAGATACTTTAAAAATACATTGTGTTCAGTAGTAAAGCATTTTCAAAAATAAGTATATATTTACTCTTACAATAAGTTCTCTTTCTTATAGTAAAATGTTTATAATTCCCACACTATATATTTTTGTTTTGAACTTAACTAATCATTTCACATTTGTGTAAGTAGAATTTTCAGTGACTTGGTATTTACCCCAAAACAGGATGCTGAGACCCTTTTGGGATTCTCTGTTTGAAATCATGTTAGAATTTTGCCCTTCAATATCAACCGTGAGGATGTGACATAGTTCACATTTCCTATTACATGATGCAGCCCAAATCTCCTCTACCCAGTTTCCACAGTATTTAGCTTCATCCTCAGTAAAGGCAGCTATTTTCCAGTCCTTATTGGGTTTCTTCAATCTGGTCATGTCTGTTCAGTATCTAGAGGGAAGAGTGTGACTTTTTAACATGTGCATAGCACTCTTAGTTTCTATTGATGAAACAAGATCAGACATGAAGAAATTAGACAAAGCAGCTCAATTTGTCATCTTACCCAGATAGTCTTTCCATTTTTTTTACTCCAATTCTATTTCTAATTTTTTCATTCCATTAAAGTACTCTTCCAATATAACAAATATACATATGTGAGTAACACATCCCCAAAACTAATTTTGTTATTGACAAGAATTTTATAGTAGATAGTAGTGTTCATCATGGCTCCTACCACTAGAACAATATTAGAATAAAACAATTCAAAGTATAAGCTTTAGCCAATCTATTCACTGTCACAACTTTTTACAAAATTATGACAAAGTACAGTAACAATTTTCCTACTTGGGAAATAATGAGGAAAATTTCCCAGAAAATTGTATAGATATAAATTATAGAGTTCTAGATCAAATTTATTAAAGCAGACTCAGATTCATTAGGATAAACTGTTTTTTTAACATTTGACTGTCCATTAATTTTATTAATGCACATAAGCAAATATCCTTACAGGATAAGCAATTATTTTATCAAGTTTTGAGCATTGCAATATGCTATATTTTGTAAAACTTACAGAATTACAACTACCCTATTCCACTGAGTGGAGTTGGGAGTCATATGTATTCCAATATATCTTTCATTTGGGTTGGTTTCAGCTCTGAGAATTTTAAAAACAAAACTATGTTGATTTCACATTATTATAATTTTGCCATATAATGTAGGTTCCTAGGGATATATTTTACCTCTATGGTGGATATCATTCAATGTAAAAAACCATTATATTCATTGAAATTAAAAATGGCAAATAATAAGATCAAAAATAGTAATATCCACATTCAAATTATCTCTAAGTTTAGAAAATTACTTTAGAGTTCAGTTATGTTCAGTTCACTCACTCAGTTGAATCCGACTCTTTGCAGTCCCATGGACTGCAGCATACCAGGCCTCCCTGTCCATCACCAACTCCCAGAGTTTACTCAAACTCATGCCCATTGAGTCAGTGATGCCATCCAGCCATCTCATTCTCTGTTGTCTCCTTCTTCCCCCAGCTTCAATCTTTCCCAGCATCAGGGTCTTTTCAAATGAGTCAGTTCTTCACATCAGGTGGCCAAATATTTCAGTATCAGCTTCACCATCAGTCCTTCCAACAAATATGCAGGACTGATTTCCTTTAAGATAGACTGGTTTAATCTCCTTGCAGTCCAAGGGACTTTCAAAGAGTCTTCTCCAACACGACAGTTCAAAAGTATCAATTCTTCAGTGCTCAGTTTTTTTTTTTTAATTAATTAATTAATTTATTTTTTAATTTGACTTTACAATACTCTATTGGGTTTGCCATACATCTTTATAGTCCAACTCTCACATCCATACATGACTACTGGAAAAACCATAGTTTTGACTAGATGGATCTTTGTCAGCAAATTAATGTCTCTGCTTTTTAATATGCTGTCTAGATTGCTCCTTTCTTCCAATGAGCAAGCATCATTTAATTTCATGGCTGCAGTCACCATTTGCAGTGATTTTGGAGCCCAAGAAAATAAAGTCTGTCACTGCTTCCATTATTTCCCCATCTTTTTGCCATGAAGAGATGGGACTGGATGTCATGACCTTAGTATTTTGAATGTTTAGTTTTAAGCCAGCTTTTTCACTCTCTTCTTTCACTTTCATTAAGAGGCTCTTTAGTTCTTCACTTTCTGCCATAAGAGTTGTGTCATCTGCATATCTGGGGTTATTGGTATTTTTCCCAGCAATCTTGATTCCAGCTTGTGCTTCAGCCAGTCCAGCATTTCTCATAATGTACTATGCATATAAGTTAAATAAGCAGGGTGACAAAATACACCCTTGATGCACTCCTTTTCCAATTTGGAACCACTTAAGAACTAGTGACTAAAAAAGCATTTTAAAATTGTAGTCAGAGTCACAAAGAAAAGAAACACTTTTGTTGATTGGAATGTTTTGAAAAAGGTCTGCTAGCTTGCCTAGTGGTATTATTTTTTTCCTACCAACATTTTCCATAAATCATTATGATCAACTACACAATTACAATTGCATTTGTTGTAATAATTTTAAGTTCATCTTTTCTGAAATACTGTTTTATCTTGCTAAATCATCCACATCAGTGTAATTAGAAGCAGGTATAACAGCATGGTATATAACAACCTGCATTTTTGATATCTGTACTGGAAATGAAGTTAGCATTTATTTTCCCATGAAGGACTTTGTTGGGTTTTGGCCAATGAATAATGTATATATTATTCCTAAGGCAAGGGCATTCACCTATTGGAAACCACATAAATGCCAAGCCCTTCTTATTCACAGCCTGATTGGAAATTATTAAATTTTTTTTTTTTTAACTAGTGTTTAGCCAAACTGAGAAAATTGTATCTAATCTGCTATTCCCTGTTGTTTTAGGTGTTTTGTGTAACAGGAAGACACTACTAATAAGATAAACACCATGTTTAAGTATCTGTGGTTTCCATGACTCATTTATTTCATGCCAAGCTACAAAACTGTTTTAAGGAAGATGGCCAGTCTTATCTTTCTTTTCCTTTTCTTTTCTCAAAAATAGGGCATATTTACACTTAGTGTATGGGCATTTTTGTTCATTAGAATCAACATGACAAATTATAGAGTGGATATAAACCTTAACATCATGTTTATGTTCAGAAGTACTTAAATGTCCATTTAACCAGATATTTATCACTTGTTAAATCATTTAAACAGGTAGTTTAGTAAGGCCATAGATACTAATAATTATGTTTCAAGTTGTATCAAGTATTTAATTGACCAACTGATGGACTCCAGTGTGTTCCAGACTTTATATATGTCATTAAATACTGATTTCCTAAATAAGTCCTTACAGCTCTCATTCTTAAAATCAGTTTTATTTCTTCTAAGACATTTGACAAATAGGGTTGAAAAAAATATAGAGAGAGCCTCAGATGTTGCTTAGATCACATTTATCTGGATCATATTTGAGGAGGTGATAACCCTAATTCTCTTTAGCTTTTTTCTTTCTTTTTTTCTCCCTGGTCCACTTTTGTTCATAATTACACACAATGCACAGGCTGTTAATAACAATCAATTAAGAATCTCTTGGCCTTCTATGGTCTACATTCTAATCAAGAGCAGCCAGAATAATGCTGGCTATGAGCTCTGCCAAATAGACCATTAGCCACTGATAATTTGTTTCAGTTAAAACCTCTCTTTACAAAAAAGGATCAGTTCCAACATAACAAATAACTATATAGTTACTTTGATACCTGTACTCAGGCAGATGAACTCTTTTCCTTCAACTATTTAAGTTCTTACATAGATTTTACAAATTTCAAGATTAATTAACAAGAATCATGAAATAGACAACAACCGTTATTATTCAAAGTAGGAAATCCTTGGCAATATAGTCCATATTAAGAGAATGATTCATAGGAGGAAATTAATAAAAGCCACTTATAACCACTTTATCATTTAATAATGAGGAATACTACCCCACAAAATTTTTCGTGACAGATACATCCTCAAGAGAACGTCTTTCACATAAACTGAATACAAACACAAAATAAAATGCAAGAAATTATGTCACCAGATGAAACTATGAGCCTTGTGAGCTAAAACCATGCATGTGTGAACAAGGGAAGTTTCCAAGACCATGAAACGAATCTTGTTTGCTTTGTTTTAATGAAATGTGACTGCAGTGCCTTCCCACAGTGCTTTACCAGAGTTTAACATGTCTAGCTGTATCATTAGATTGTGAATTTCTAGAGGTCAGGAACTCAACAATATGACATACTTTTAAAGGAGCACGATGTGCAGCTCACACTCTAAACGCAGAATCCACCATGTTTCCTGTTCTTCAAGTCTTAGTAGAATTTGCGAAGAACCAGTGAGTGAATCAGGCTGCTTGGGGCTCATTTTCGGTGACATTTGACTTGTTTCCTTAAATCATTTTCCTTGATAAAATTTGGATTTTACTTCTGCTTAAGATTAAAAACAGTTCCATAGTTATGTATAACATGATGGAATCAAACTTTGTTGTATGGTGNTCAGGCTGCTTGGGGCTCATTTTCGGTGACATTTGACTTGTTTCCTTAAATCATTTTCCTTGATAAAATTTGGATTTTACTTCTGCTTAAGATTAAAAACAGTTCCATAGTTATGTATAACATGATGGAATCAAACTTTGTTGTAAGTATAAAATTGCGTTTTTTTACAGGTAAAGTGAAGCAATGCTGCTGTTTTGTTTGAAAGTATTTAAAATGTAATGACTATAAGAACAGTAATTTAATTTATGTTTGTATGGAGTGCCTTTATAATTTGTCTTTTCCCCTTTTTGAAAGGAAATTTTTGATCATTTGAGATATGAACACAGCCAGCTTAAAATAATTAAGTCAAATCTCTGAGCAAATGACTCTGCAAATAACAGCCATCTCTGAGATCTTGACCTCGTATAGTTTTTTACTTTTGAAAACCTACTACACATTTCCTTTTAAATGCCTCCTTGTCATTCAGTCTCAATGACTTTGTTTCATATTTTTTCCAACAAATATAATTTTTGATATATGATTCTATCAGTAGCAGTATTATTCTCCAAGACATCCAAGGCCCAGATCTTTTTTTTTTTCTCTTTAATTTTTTTTTTAATTTTTACTTTATTCTACTTTAAATACTGTGTTGGTTTTGCCATACATCGACATAAATCCACCACAGGTGTATACGAGCTCCCAATCCTGAATCCCCCTCCCACCTCCCACCCCACATCATCTCTCTGG
>SJYV01022752.1:0-14235 GCA_006410875.1 Neotragus pygmaeus
AATCGGAAAGAACAGTTTTTCCAGGGGACCTTTTAAAATATAATTATGAGGTAAACTCAGACTACTCCTGCTATTCTGCCACTGTTTTATGTGTGTGTGTGAGATACAGATATTTGTCTTTATGCATGTTAATTTCTTGGAGAAGGAAATGGCAATCCACTCCAGTATTCTTACCCGGAGAATTCCATGGACAGGGGAGCCTGGTGGGCTACGGTCTGTGGGATCGCAGAGTCAGACACGACTGGGCACGCAGCACACATATGCTAATTTATAGAATTATTAAATCTTTTATTGCAGTATGCTTGGGAAAATTGCGGATTGGATACATGAACAACAACCAAGTCCAGTTTTTAGATCCTAGAAGCCAATTGAAAGGGAAGAGGCTATGATATGAATGTAAAGAGTAGTCTTTAGATTTAGAAGAAAAATTAAAATGGGCTCTTCCTCCTTTCTTTCAGAAATTTTCGTTGTGATTGTGGAAACAGCAAGTTTAAAAATTTGGAATGCAAATTATTTCCTGTAAGTAAGCACAGTAAAGGATAAATGCATGAAAAGTAGCTAAGATTTGTATTTGTCCTAGGGGATAAAACCAAGAATTTTCAAAAAGGAAGTTTTATGCTGCTTCTTTGCCAATGGGCAAGTCAATGTTAGACTGTACCCCAGTTTTTTATTTGTTGGAAAGTAACAGTAAGTAACCTGTTCAGAGCCTACCTATAGATTGTAATTAATATGAAAGGTTTTGGGGGTAGTGTTCTAAAGTGATTCAGGTTCCGTTGTGTTGATTGTGCTCATGCTCTAAGGCTTTTTAAAGAAAAGGGTATGACTTTTAAAACTGAATAAATAAAACTGGGCAATAATGAGCATGGGCTTTTGCAAAAGTTTTTCACTGCTTTTTGGATAATAAAGACTCTTCTACAATAACCTCAGTGAAATACCAAAAATGAAACAGAAAATAAGGGACTTTACAGTATTCAATCCTAATTGCTAAAGTTATCATGCTCTTTCCCTCCCTCAAAGATTATTTTTAGACAACTTCTTTGCCTACTTTTCACCTCGTAGTAATTTGGGGGCTTTGACTATCATAGCTGGGCATTAAGAAATATTTTGAAGTTCTAGACCAGTGTCAGCTTCCATAGGTTGATAGTTAATATTTATGATTCATTCTCCCCCAATTGGTACAAAGAAGGTATAGAAAATAAATTTTATTTTTCCCTTGTATCCTGGAGAAAGTATTACTTTATAGGATGAATTTTTTCCCTTGTACTTTGAAGACTAGCTTCCAGGGGAGGGAGGGGGTATAGATATTTAGTGCACAAATTTATTGAATGCGTAAATTTCATGATGCATGACATTATAAAGTTAGGCCATGTTTTATATTGAAATTAATATCTTTCAGGACAAAGCAAAGATAAATTCTGGCAATAAGTACAATGACAACTTTTTTGGATTGTATTGCATTTGCAAGAGACCTTACCCTGATCCTGAAGATGAGGTAAGAGATTTGGAGGTCAGCACCAGGACTGTGTCATCTCCAGCCTTCACTCCCCAGCCTCTTGTCATATTTGGCCCGTTAGCTGTTCAGCAGGGATTTGGGGATTATGAAAGTATTCTAGATTTATCCCTTCTTATGACTCTGACCTGAAGCTACAAGTAGTACAGAGCCCAACTATTTTTCTGTTTCTTGCATCATGAGAAATATTGGACAGGACTTTATCAAGGCCAGAACTTTTTTCCTTCTTCCCTCTCTTTGCCTGCCTGTTTGCTCCTTTTCTCTGAATACTTTCCAGAAAATGACCTTCAACTTCTCGCATTCCTGCAAGGAAAGAAAATAGGGTGCACAAACTGGATTCTCTTAAAAACTTCAATTAGAGATGTATGCAAAATTTTAAAAGAATTGTTGTTCTTCCTCATTCCTGTACCTTTCTTACCTCCCAGACATAATCACTGTTAACACTTTTGGTGTATATATTTTTAGACCTTTTTCTGTGCACATATAAGTGAGTGAATGTGTGCTTTAATTTCTAGTTTCCTTTTCTTTTGACAAAGGCAAAATTCTATAATTCACTGTGCAACTTGCTACAAGTCACATTACCTCCCTGGGCCTGGGTTTATGTGTGAAATGAAAATATATTACTTATTCATAAAGTTTTGTGGAAATCAAATAGTAAGTAACTGATACGAAAGTTTTGATAATTACTCACAAAGTGCTTATCTCAATGTAATCCTTTTATAACCCCAGTTCGTGGGGAAAGAACTTCTTTGACCCTTTGAATTGCTGTTTCTCCCTGTCTCCTTGACTTTGCATGTGGTTAGTGACCCACTCCAATGGCACCCCACTTGGACAGAGGAGCCTGGTAGGCTGCAATCCATGGGGTTGCTAAGAGTCAGACACGACTGAGCGACTTCACTTCCATGCATTGGAGAAGGAAATGGCAACCCACTCCAGTGTTCTTGCCTGGAGAATCCCAGGAATCGGGGAGCCTGGTGGGCTGCTTTCTATGGGGTAGCACAGACTTGGACACGACTGAAGTGACTTAGCAGCAGCAGCAGTGGCCTTACAGAATTGGTAGAGAATTATTTAATACCTGATTCTAATGTGTGCCAGATTTACTTTGATATTCCAGAGTTCATTGTCAGTCAGTTCAGTCGCTCAGTCATGTCTGACTCTTTGCAACCCCATGGACTTCAGCACACCAGGTTTCCCTGGAGAAGGGAATGGCTGTGTTCTTGTCTTGAGAACCCCATGAATTCACTGTAATCATTAACAAACAAATTGCTTTTCTATGTTAGATTCCAGATGAGATGATCCAGTGTATAGTCTGTGAAGATTGGTTCCATGGAAGGGTAAGGAGAGCTTTGACCTTTTAAACCCATTGTCTTTACAGAAAGAAAAGATCTTGTCTTTTTTTTTTTTTTAATATTTATTTATTTGGCTGAGTCTGATCTTAGTTGTGGCATATGGAATCTAGTTTCCTAACCAGGGACTGAACTGAAGCCCTTGGCATTGGAAACACAGAGTCTTATCCACTAAAAGATTTTGTCTTTTGGAATTAAATTATATTTCACATTATCACTACTCTTCTAAAAAATACTACAGATATGATCAATGTACTATTGCAATATTTTATAAAATAATGAACTTTTTGGACAACTTGGTGATCACAAGGAAAATAACTTGGTTTTCTGTGTTCATAGCATCTTGGCGCCATTCCTCCTGAGAGTGGGGATTTCCAAGAGATGGTGTGCCAGGCTTGTATGAAGCACTGTTCTTTCTTGTGGGCTTATGCTGCACAGCTGGCAGGTAAGAGTCTCTGTGGAGTTGGCATGCCTCCAACCTGGGCCATATACAAATCAGTACAATTTGTTCAGTATCTAAGTTTTAGCTACTATCTTTTCACTGTGTACTTTTACTTTATTTTATGGGGTTTGTTTTTAAACTTTTTATTTTGTATTGGGGAATGGCTAACAAACAATGCTGTGATAGTTTCAGGTAAACAGCAAAGGGACTCAGCCGTACATATACATGTATCCATTCTTCCCCAAACTCTCCTCCCATCCAGGCTACCATATAACATTGGATAGAGTTCCATTTTTAAGGGACTCTGTGGTGTAGAAAAAAGTATAAGATCTGTTCTTTCTCTACAAGTTACTTATAGATAGATTGGGAGACTGCCAAGAACCAATTTGTACTTAAATGGCATGATGCAGAATATGGATGAGACCAGAGTTGGAGAAAATGGAGAAAGCAATTTTTAAGGGGATTTTGAAAGACAACAGAACCCAAACAAGTTGTTCTTATAAATATAAGACATGCTATTGGTCGAGGAGGAGGTGGTGACAGTTTGTCATCTAATGCTTTTGCTGTACTCTAAGAAATTGACCCCAAACCACTAATTAGTAATGAATGTTCGTAAATATGAAATACTTTATTTTACTATTAACATTATATATGTGTTTTTTTTTTCCCCCATATGTGTTTATTTTTTAAATGGTAGTAATTCATAGTTTCTGTTGTTCCGGCCTCATAATTTCTTGCCCTTCTCACCTTTAGGGAACACTTCACCATATGAACCTCAAGCAGCATCCTATGTTTTTGTTTTTTCTCCAAATTCTTGTACTTGGTGTGTCCTCTTTCTGTTCATATGCTTTGTGTGTGTTTTTTTAAAAATTTATTTATTTTTAGTTGAAGGATAATTACTTTATAATTACTGTGTTGGTTTCTACCATACATCAGCACAAATCAGCCTGTTCATATTCTTTTCAATTATGTCTCACTTTCTGCTGGACCTGAATCTTTCCCTCATTCACTGGATTTTCTTAACTCTTCCCCTCTGCCCCTTCTTCATTTCCTTCCCTGTCAGCAGATGGCCTCATTTCCTAATAAACTGAAAAGCCATCCTGCAGTGTGAGTTCCCTTGTCATTTCTCTGCTCTGTCATTTCTGTCTCTGCAAGCATCCTTTCTAATTTCCTCCTTGCATAAAGAAAAGCTGTTGTTTTTGCAAAACTACCCTTCTCCTGTGTTTGCAGCTAAATCTCTTCCTACTGCCTCTTGCTTCTTTGGTGTCCCTGGGTCTTTAACATCTATAGTATTTTCCTTTCTCACTTACATATAAAATGTTTAAGTAGTGATTGATATATTTTTTTTAGCTCTTTTTTCCAGATGGGGTTTTTATTTTTTCTGTTCTTAGTTCACATTTTTACTAGAGTGTAATTACTTGACAATGTTGTGTTTATTTCTGCGTACAGTGAAGTGAATCAGCTATGAGTGCCTCTACAATGTCTGTTGCACATGCATGCATACTCAGTTGCTCAGTCATGTCCGACTCTTTGTGACTTCACAGACTGTAGCCTGCCAGGCTTTGTTCATGGGATTTTCCAGGCAAGAATATTGGAGAGGGTTGCCAGTTCCTCCTCCAGGGGATCTTCTTGACCCAGGGATTGAATCTGCATCTCCTGCATTGGCAGACAGATTCTTTACCACTGAGCTGCATATATCCCTTCCCTCTTGAACCCACCCTTCCCACCAGTGATTGATATTTTTAAATTTTCTGTTATTTGACACTTTAGAATAGGCAGGCATAACATAAAAAAGGGTTATTTCCTTTCTCATTATTCCAAAGGTTAACTCTCCTTTTCCAAATTCTGAAGTATTTTTTAATCAAACTAAGTGATTTCATTGTCTCACTGATGTGGATGTGTGTGTGTGTGTGTGTTTATTGAACCTACAGTAACCAAAGTAACTACTGAAGATGATGGGTTGGTGCTGAATGTTGATGGAGTAGGTGATCAAGAAGTTATCAAAACTGAAAATGGAGCTTATCAAGATAATGCCCTCGAAGAGGATGTTTCAGAACATGGAAAAGCTATTGTGAAGGAGGTTAAAGCAGAGCAGACAAACGAACCATGTACCAGCTCTAGTTCTGAATCTGATCTCCAGGTAACAATATGAAATCTGAGCTGTAAAAGAAATAAACTTAAGCAAAATTAATTCTGTAAGCTATGTAGCTTTGGGTTTCAGTTGTACCTTTTGCCTAAAAGACGTCCTTTTACAAAATCTAAACTTTGAAAACGATGATAGTTTACAATACACACTTCAAAACTTAATTTCAGAAAGCATTTCAGAATCAGCATCTCAACCCAGAATCAGAGTCTGGCTGCAAACTTCAGGAGCTTAAAGCTAAGCAGTTTATAAAGAAAGACTCTGCCACCTATTGGCCCCTGAACTGGCGTAGCAAGTTGTGTACCTGCAAAGACTGTATGGTAAGTACCAGATCATGTTCAACATTAAGTGTTTTGTGGACAGATGCCTAAAATACGAACACCTGGAAAGTTTATTTATGAAATTGATATTAGAGTATAGGGAATGTAAGTTTTTTTTANACTGGCGTAGCAAGTTGTGTACCTGCAAAGACTGTATGGTAAGTACCAGATCATGTTCAACATTAAGTGTTTTGTGGACAGATGCCTAAAATAAGAACACCTGGAAAGTTTATTTATGAAATTGATATTAGAGTATAGGGAATGTAAGTTTTTTTTTTAATGTTAAGCAAATTTATGAATTAGTGTTTGCAGTCTGAATGTTTATGGAAGCAATTAAGAATGATGCAATACTTCTTATTTACTTATCTTCATTTCAGTGGAAAATAGCTTTTCTATATCATAGAATTACTTGGAAACACAAATTTCTTGAAAGTTACAATAAGTTGGTTTTTAAATAAAAATCTCTTAGATCATGCAGTATCCACTGGAAGTTGGGAGATTTCTAAGAGAAATTTGGGCAGAAAAAATAAATCCTTCAAGCAACTTTGCTGAAAGGCTGGGGGTTTTCTGGACATTAGAAAACTTAAACAAATTTTTGGTGATTCTCATGAGGTCGACTTTCTGAGAATGACATACAGTTCTAATGGGGAAACTGATTTTCATTTTTTAAAGAAAATGTATGGCGATCTAGATGTCCTGTTCCTGACAGATGAATATGACACAGTTCTGGCTTATGAAAACAAAGGCAAGGTTGACCAGGCAACTGACAGGAGAGACCCTCTAATGGACACCCTTAATAGCATGAACAGAGTCCAGCAAGTGGAACTTATTTGTGGTAAATATTGTTTGTGAAAATTCATAAAGTTCATGAAGTTTCCTTCACCATTAAAAAATTATATGGAAGGAGGACAACTAAAAATGGTTTAAATTTGGAATTGTATAGTAAGCCTCACTTATACTTGCTTGATTGTAACATTGCTGAGTATTTAGCTACTATTTCCATTGAGTCAGGGTTAAATGCTAGAATAATTGCATGCTTGAGAAACCATAACATGCTGTTTTGATTAAGGGTAGATGTATAAGTACAGAATAAGAGGAAATCAATTTCTTTTTCCATTCATTGAAACAATTTTCATTGAACATTACATGCTATCTTTTTGACAGTTGAGATGCTTCAGTGGTTCACAGGAAACCCACTAGAGGGGAAAATATTCCCAAACCCTTAATTGCAGGCTTCTACATTTTTTTCCCCAGCATGCCCAACTTATTTTCGTGATTTCTGTCCTAGACAGTTTCTACTCGGATGCCACCACTTTTGTACCCCTTTTTTGACAATGGTTATTTCTGTCTTGCGCATGTAACTATTTGATTAATTTCCTTTTGCCTTTATTAGACTAAAAGCTTTTTGGGGATAGAGTCTATAACTTGAGGGATATAACCCTCAAGTTCCCATGTATATAATACAAATTGTTAAGTGAGATGAGTTTTAAAACTTAATATTTGACAAGTCCAAGATACTTTAGCACTAGAATTACAGATGGGAAACCTTTTCAAAAATTCTCAGCTGTAGCAACAGATTTTATTTTCTTGGGCTCCAGAATCACTGCAGACATTGTCTGTGGCCACAGAATTAAAAGATGCTTGCTCCTTGGCAGAAAAGCTATGACAAATCTAGACAGCATATTTCAAAGTGGAGACTTTATTTTGCTGACAAAGGCCCATATAGTCAAAGCTATGGTTTTTCCTATAGTCATGTATGAATGTGAGAGTTAGACCATAAAGCAGGCTGAGTGCCAAAGAATTGATGCTTTCGAATCATGGTGCTGGAGAAGGCTTGAGAATCCCTTGGACTGAAGAGATCAAACTAGTCAATCCTAAAGGAAATCAACCCTGAATATTCATTGGGAGGACTGGTGCTGAAGCTGAAGCTCCAGTACTTTGGCCAGCTGATGCAAAGAGCCAATTCATTGGCAAAGACCCTGATGCTGGGAAAGATTGAGGGCAAGAGGAGAGGGAGCAACAGAGGATGAGATAGTTGGATGGCATCACTGACTCAATGGACATGAGTTTGATCAAGCTCCAGAAGATAGTGAAGGACAAGGAAGCCTGCCATGCTGTAGTTCATGGGGTTGCAAAGGGTTGGATAAGACATAGCGACTAAACAACAGTCTTTTTGGGAGTGGGAGTATCTGTTCCTCGAGGGTTTATTTAATGAAAAAGGGTTCCCAGATGTCAAAGTGAGGGAATTGGGGAGAAATTGAGAACAAATATCTATGCAGATTTCACTTGAAAAAAAAATAGATCAAACTATTAAAATACTCAAANAGTTCCCTTGTCATTTCTCTGCTCTGTCATTTCTGTCTCTGCAAGCATCCTTTCTAATTTCCTCCTTGCATAAAGAAAAGCTGTTGTTTTTGCAAAACTACCCTTCTCCTGTGTTTGCAGCTAAATCTCTTCCTACTGCCTCTTGCTTCTTTGGTGTCCCTGGGTCTTTAACATCTATAGTATTTTCCTTTCTCACTTACATATAAAATGTTTAAGTAGTGATTGATATATTTTTTTTAGCTCTTTTTTCCAGATGGGGTTTTTATTTTTTCTGTTCTTAGTTCACATTTTTACTAGAGTGTAATTACTTGACAATGTTGTGTTTATTTCTGCGTACAGTGAAGTGAATCAGCTATGAGTGCCTCTACAATGTCTGTTGCACATGCATGCATACTCAGTTGCTCAGTCATGTCCGACTCTTTGTGACTTCACAGACTGTAGCCTGCCAGGCTTTGTTCATGGGATTTTCCAGGCAAGAATATTGGAGAGGGTTGCCAGTTCCTCCTCCAGGGGATCTTCTTGACCCAGGGATTGAATCTGCATCTCCTGCATTGGCAGACAGATTCTTTACCACTGAGCTGCATATATCCCTTCCCTCTTGAACCCACCCTTCCCACCAGTGATTGATATTTTTAAATTTTCTGTTATTTGACACTTTAGAATAGGCAGGCATAACATAAAAAAGGGTTATTTCCTTTCTCATTATTCCAAAGGTTAACTCTCCTTTTCCAAATTCTGAAGTATTTTTTAATCAAACTAAGTGATTTCATTGTCTCACTGATGTGGATGTGTGTGTGTGTGTGTGTTTATTGAACCTACAGTAACCAAAGTAACTACTGAAGATGATGGGTTGGTGCTGAATGTTGATGGAGTAGGTGATCAAGAAGTTATCAAAACTGAAAATGGAGCTTATCAAGATAATACCCTCGAAGAGGATGTTCCAGAACATGGAAAAGCTATTGTGAAGGAGGTTAAAGCAGAGCAGACAAACGAACCATGTACCAGCTCTAGTTCTGAATCTGATCTCCAGGTAACAGTATGAAATCTGAGCTGTAAAAGAAATAAACTTAAGCAAAATTAATTCTGTAAGCTATGTAGCTTTGGGTTTCAGTTGTACCTTTTGCCTAAAAGACGTCCTTTTACAAAATCTAAACTTTGAAAACGATGATAGTTTACAATACACACTTCAAAACTTAATTTCAGAAAGCTTTTCAGAATCAGCATCTCAACACAGAATCAGAGTCTGGCTGCAAACTTCAGGAGCTTAAAGCTAAGCAGTTTATAAAGAAAGACTCTGCCACCTATTGGCCCCTGAACTGGCGTAGCAAGTTGTGTACCTGCAAAGACTGTATGGTAAGTACCAGATCATGTTCAACATTAAGTGTTTTGTGGACAGATGCCTAAAATAAGAACACCTGGAAAGTTTATTTATGAAATTGATATTAGAGTATAGGGAATGTAAGTTTTTTTTTTAATGTTAAGCAAATTTATGAATTAGTGTTTGCAGTCTGAATGTTTATGGAAGCAATTAAGAATGATGCAATACTTCTTATTTACTTATCTTCATTTCAGTGGAAAATAGCTTTTCTATATCATAGAATTACTTGGAAACACAAATTTCTTGAAAGTTACAATAAGTTGGTTTTTAAATAAAAATCTCTTAGATCATGCAGTATCCACTGGAAGTTGGGAGATTTCTAAGAGAAATTTGGGCAGAAAAAATAAATCCTTCAAGCAACTTTGCTGAAAGGCTGGGGGTTTTCTGGACATTAGAAAACTTAAACAAATTTTTGGTGATTCTCATGAGGTCGACTTTCTGAGAATGACATACAGTTCTAATGGGGAAACTGATTTTCATTTTTTAAAGAAAATGTATGGCGATCTAGATGTCCTGTTCCTGACAGATGAATATGACACAGTTCTGGCTTATGAAAACAAAGGCAAGGTTGACCAGGCAACTGACAGGAGAGACCCTCTAATGGACACCCTTAATAGCATGAACAGAGTCCAGCAAGTGGAACTTATTTGTGGTAAATATTGTTTGTGAAAATTCATAAAGTTCATGAAGTTTCCTTCACCATTAAAAAATTATATAGAAGGAGGACAACTAAAAATGGTTTAAATTTGGAATTGTATAGTAAGCCTCACTTATACTTGCTTGATTGTAACATTGCTGAGTATTTAGCTACTATTTCCATTGAGTCAGGGTTAAATGCTAGAATAATTGCATGCTTGAGAAACCATAACATGCTGTTTTGATTAAGGGTAGATGTATAAGTACAGAATAAGAGGAAATCAATTTCTTTTTCCATTCATTGAAACAATTTTCATTGAACATTACATGCTATCTTTTTGACAGTTGAGATGCTTCAGTGGTTCACAGGAAACCCACTAGAGGGGAAAATATTCCCAAACCCTTAATTGCAGGCTTCTACATTTTTTTCCCCAGCATGCCCAACTTATTTTCGTGATTTCTGTCCTAGACAGTTTCTACTCGGATGCCACCACTTTTGTACCCCTTTTTTGACAATGGTTATTTCTGTCTTGCGCATGTAACTATTTGATTAATTTCCTTTTGCCTTTATTAGACTAAAAGCTTTTTGGGGATAGAGTCTATAACTTGAGGGATATAACCCTCAAGTTCCCATGTATATAATACAAATTGTTAAGTGAGATGAGTTTTAAAACTTAATATTTGACAAGTCCAAGATACTTTAGCACTAGAATTACAGATGGGAAACCTTTTCAAAAATTCTCAGCTGTAGCAACAGATTTTATTTTCTTGGGCTCCAGAATCACTGCAGACATTGTCTGTGGCCACAGAATTAAAAGATGCTTGCTCCTTGGCAGAAAAGCTATGACAAATCTAGACAGCATATTTCAAAGTGGAGACTTTATTTTGCTGACAAAGGCCCATATAGTCAAAGCTATGGTTTTTCCTGTAGTCATGTATGAATGTGAGAGTTAGACCATAAAGCAGGCTGAGTGCCAAAGAATTGATGCTTTCGAATCATGGTGCTGGAGAAGGCTTGAGAATCCCTTGGACTGAAGAGATCAAACTAGTCAATCCTAAAGGAAATCAACCCTGAATATTCATTGGGAGGACTGGTGCTGAAGCTGAAGCTCCAGTACTTTGGCCAGCTGATGCAAAGAGCCAATTCATTGGCAAAGACCCTGATGCTGGGAAAGATTGAGGGCAAGAGGAGAGGGAGCAACAGAGGATGAGATAGTTGGATGGCATCACTGACTCAATGGACATGAGTTTGATCAAGCTCCAGAAGATAGTGAAGGACAAGGAAGCCTGCCATGCTGTAGTTCATGGGGTTGCAAAGGGTTGGATAAGACATAGCGACTAAACAACAGTCTTTTTGGGAGTGGGAGTGTCTGTTCCTCGAGGGTTTATTTAATGAAAAAGGGTTCCCAGATGTCAAAGTGAGGGAATTGGGGAGAAATTGAGAACAAATATCTATGCAGATTTCACTTGAAAAAAAAATAGATCAAACTATTAAAATACTCAAATATTAATGGTCAGGAAATCTTTTGTTCCTAAATGCAAATAGATTGTCTGAAGTTTATGTCCTTTGCTTTGTTGTTTTGATTTAGAATACAATGACTTGAAGACTGAACTTAAAGACTATCTCAAGAGATTTGCTGATGAAGGCACAGTAAGTAGAGTTAACGAATTTTAATCATAGCCCTGTATATTTTGAATAAAGTTTCTTTTTTTTTGAAGTGCAGTTGATTTACAGTTTTATGTTACTTTCAAGTGTACAGCATAATCAATATTTTTATAGATTATACTCCTTTTAAAATCATTATAAAATATTAGGTATATTCCCTTGGTGTGTGTGTTTGTGTGTATATACATACAATATCTTTTTTAGCCATTCATCTCTTGATGGACACTTAGGTTGCTTCCATATCTTGGTTATTATAAGTAATGCTGCTCTGAACATTGGGGTACATGTATCTTTTTGAATTAGTGTTTTTGTTTTCTTTGTATATATACCTGTGTGCTGTGCTGTGCTGAGTTGCTCAGTTGTGTCCAACTCTTTGAGACCCCATGGACTGTAGCTGGCCAGGCTCCTCTCTTCCTGGGGATTCTCCAGACAAGAATACTGGAGAGGGTTGCCATGCCCTCCTCCAGGACATCTTCCCAACCCAGGTATCAAACCCAGGTCTTCCGCATTGCAGGCAGATTCTTTACTGTCCTGGATATATACCTAGAAGTAATTAACTGGATCATATGGTGGTTCTGTTTCTTTTTTTGAGGGGCCTTCATACTATTTTCCATATTTCATTTTCTCTGATGAAAAAGATGACTGAGCGCGTAGTACAGGTAGAGGGAAGGGAGATGAATAGCAGTGAAACACCACCAGACGAGCCACATTAGGAGTCCTGCCCCAGCCTCCAGATGAGGGATGGAATGGTCACCCAGGATCTTGAGAGAGCAGTTGTAGCTTAGGAGGGGCCATTGGATTGGCCATACTGATTCTCCCAGTCCTGATCATCCAGAAGGATTTCTTGAAGGAGGAAGCAAAAATGACCAGTCAGGAAAAAAGTTTAAGCCAGACCTCTTTTCTGTGATTTGGGGTTCTATAGTTTAGAATAAAACAAATTGATAATTGAGGGCTAAAATATTTGTCTTGCTGGTTAGGACAGTCTAACAACTTTTAAGAGCGACACTAACTCTATAATGTGTAATCTCTTTTTTTAAAAAATTCATTTATTTATTGATTTGGTTCTGTCAGTCTGAGTTGTGATATACGGGGTCTTTAGTTGAAACAGGGCAACTTTTGTCTAGTTTGAGCACACTGGCTTAGATGCCCACCTGGGCATGTGGATCTAGTTCCTTGACCAGGGATCAACCCACATCCCCTGCATTGGAAGGTGAATTCTTAACCACTGGACCACTAGGGGAGTCCCTACAATGTCTAATCTTTTAAAGTAGTTCTCCAGATGAAGTTTCAAATACTTCCTGGCTGTTTACTACTCATATGTGTTTATGATGGAGTTTTTTTTCTAAAATACTTTGCTATCTTCGAAAGGGAGATATAAAATAAAACTTAACTTTTCTCTTCATGGCCTACAGTTGTCCTTCTGGACAGTAAACGTTCTGCTCTGCTACCGCCAGACAGACTAACAAAGTCAGACCTGAATCTGACAGACACTTAGGACATGCCCTGAGACTTGCTTTCTTGGGAGAAGTCTTTGCAGGCCGAGCACTTTCTCATCACTGTGGGAAGGACTTGTAGCTGCCTGGATAGCTGGCACTGCTGCCTTGCAACAGAATGAATTGTGGAGTCTGAGGGTAAAGAGCCTTCTGAAATGGTTCGCTCATTTTTAGAGAATGTTCCTCGTTGTCACTGTGGATGTCCTTTTGTTTCCCAGCAGCTCTTAACTGTCAGTTACTCTCATTTCTGTTGCAGAGGCTGTCCTCTGCTTAATGCGGCCTCCGCCTTCTCTCGCCGGCACTGTAAGCGTCCACAGGTGTAACTGTTTTAAGCTCTGCACTGTTAGTGGCCGTTCCAGGTCTCCCAGCTGTCAGTCAGCAGTGTCAGAGCGTGCATGTGTGCCTCTGCTTCTGTGTAGTGTGTGGTTGCTGTGCTCATTATTGATTTTGTTTCACACACACTTAAAATTACACACAAGAAAAAAGTAGGTGTGGTGTCTTTTGCTTTTCATATTTGAAACAACTTTATCCAGAGTATTCACACGTGTCTTCAACATAGGGATCTTTGTTATCACTGGAGCCATTCTTAATGAGTCTGAGGTAATTTTTAAATCCTATGTGATGATTTGAAAGACAGAAAAATTATTTATTGTTTGTTTTCAATATTACTAACTAGATCTTTACAGTAAACACCTTAAGTTGTCATAAAGCTTGTCTGCTTTGGTTGTGTTTGTCCACAATGTGGTTTATTTTTTGTTTGTTTCCTTTTTTTCTTTTTCTTTTTAATAATAAGGTCTGCTGCTGCTGCTAATAAGGTCTAGATGTTGTCAAATAATGGCCTGCCCTTTATTTAATGTTTGTGTTTGACTTAAAAAAGAAACTTAGAAACTACACATTTTCTGAGACAAACCAATAAATGATTTTATTATTGGACCCAAGTACTTTTAGGGCTTCTCCAGTGGCTCAGCAGTAAAGA
>SJYV01022754.1:0-14720 GCA_006410875.1 Neotragus pygmaeus
AACTCTGCATTCAAATGCTTATATGTTTCCTTTTCTCCTTTGCTTTTCACCTCTCTTCTTTTCACAGCTATTTGTAAAGCCTCCCTGATCTCAGTTATTGCATTATTTGTTATTGATTGACTCTTTTTTATTTCTTCTAGGTCCTTGTTAAACATTTCTTGCATCTTTTCAATCCTTGTCTATAGAATATTTTTCTGTAACCCCATTTAGTTTTCAAGATTTTGGATCATTTTTACTATGATTATTCTGAATTCTTTTTCAGGTAGACTCCATATCTCTTCCACTTTGGTTTGGTGGGCTTTTATTATGTTCCTCTACCTACTGATTATTTCTCTGCCTTTTCATCTTGTTTAGATTGCTGTGTTTGGGGTGGCTTTTCTGTATGCTGGAAATCTGTGGTTCCTCTTTATTGTTGAGGTTCCTCCCTATGGGTGGGGTTGGATGAGTGTCTTGTCAAGGTTTCCTGGTTCGGGAAGCTTGTGTCAGTGTTCTGGTAGGTGGATCACAGAAACAAGAGGAACTGGATCTCTTCTCTCTGGAGTGCAATAAAGTATCCAGTAGTGAGTTTTGAGGTTTCTATGGGTTTGGTGTGACTTTGGGCAGCCTGTATACTAATGCTCAGGGCTATGTTCCTGCATTGCTGTAGAATTAGCATGGTATTTCTTGTTCTGGAACTTGTTGGCTCTTGGGTGGAGCTCAGTTTCAGTGCAGGTATGGAGGGTTTTGGATGAGCTCTCGTCAATTAATGTTCCCTGGAGTCAGGAGTTTTCTGGTGCTCTCAGAAAACTGACATTTGGGGATTTAAGCCTCCTGCCTCTGGTTTTCAGTCTTATTCATACGGTAGCCTCAAGACTTCTCCATCCATACAGCACCAATGATAAAACATCTACGTTAATGGAGAAAATATTCTCCACAGTGAGGGACACCCAGAGAGGTTCGCAGAGTTACATGGGGAAAAGAAGAGGGAGGAGGGAGACAGAGGTGAGTAGGAGGAGAAGGAAGGGAATAAAAAGGAGAGATTACAATCTAGCCAATAATCAAATCCCTATACATTACCCACAGCCTGGAACCCCCAGAGAGGTTCATGGAGTTACATAGAGAAGAGAAGAGGGAGGAAGAAGATACAGGTGATCAGGAGGGGAGTCAAAAGGAGGGAGACAGATCTAGCCAGTAATCAATTCCCAGAGTGTTCCCCACAGCCCAGAGAACCCAAAGAATTTCACAAAGTGGGGTAGAGAAGAGAAGGGGGAGGGAGGAGATAAAGGTGATCTGGGGGAGAAAAAGGAGAATCAAAAGGGGGAGAGGGCAACCAAGCCAGTAATCACACTCATAATGGGTACTGAAGATTGGATTCTTAAAGGTACAAAATTGATAACAAATGCTAAAAAGCAAAATTAAAATCTAGAGTAGAGGTTAGACTTTCAAAAACACAATATTAAAAAAACAAAGCAGAATCACAAAAATTATAAAAAGTATATATGAAATTTGAGCATTCTTTGGCATTGCCTTTCTTTGGGAGTGGAATGAAAATGGACCTTTTCCAGTCCTGTGGCCACTGCTGAGTTTTCCAAATTTGCTGACATATTGAGTGCACCACTTTCGCAGCATCATCTTTTAGGATTTGAAATAGCTCAACTGTAATACCTCCACTAGCTTTGTTTGTAGTGGTGCTTCCTAAGGCCCACTTGACTTCTCATTCCAAGATGTCTGGCTCTAGGTGGGTGTGAGTGATCACACCATCATGAATATCTGTGTCATGAAGATCTTTTTTGTACAGTTCTTCTGTGTATTCTTGCCACCTCTTCTTAATATTTTTTGCTTCTGTTAGGTCCATACCATTTCTGTACTTTATTTTCTTGAAGAAATCTCTAATCTTTCCCATTCTATTGTTTTCCTCTATTTCTTTGCATTGATCACTGAGGAAGGCTTTCTTATCTCTCCTTGCTATTCTTTGGAACTCTGCATTCAAATGGGTATATCTTTCCTTATATCTTTTCTTTTCACTTCTCTTCTTTTCACAGATATTTGTAACTCCTCCTCAGACAGTCATTTTACTTTTTTGCATTTCTTTTTTTGGGGATGGTCTTGATCCCTGACCCTATAAAATGTCATGAGCCTCGTCCATAGTTTATCGGGCACTCTATCTATCAGATCTAGCCCCTTAAATCTATTTCTTACTTCTACTGTATAGTCATAAGGGATTTAATTTAGATCACATCTGAATGGTCTAGGGGTTTTTCTACTTTCTTCAATTTCAGTCTGAATTTGGCAATAAGGAGTTCATGATCTGAGCCACAGTCAGCTCCTGGTCTTGTTTTTGTTGACTGTATAGAGCTTCTCCATCTTTGGCTGCAAAGAATATAATCAATCTGATTTTGGTGTTGACCATCTAGTGATGTCCATGTGTAGAGTCTTCTCTTGTGTTGGAAGAGGATGTTTGCTATGACCAGTGCATTCTCTTGGCAAAACTGTTAGCTTTTGCCCTGCTTCATTCTGTACTCCAAGGCCAGATTTGCCTGTTACTCTAGGTGTTTCTTGACTTCCTACTTTTGCATTCAACCTCTATAATGAAAATGAAGTCTTTTGGGGGTTAGTTTTAGAAGGTCTTATAGGTCTTCATAGAACAGTTTAACTTCAGCTTCTTCAGTGTTAGTGGTCAGTGCATAGACTTGGATTACCATGATATTGAATGGTTTGTCTTGGAAACGAACAGAGATCATTTTGTCTTTTTTGAAACTGCATCCAAGTACTGTAAACGACCAACAATTGCACTCGTCTCACACGCTAGTAAAGTAATGCTCAAAATTCTCCAAGCCAGGCTTTAGGAATACATGAACGGTAAACTTCCAGATATTCAAGCTATTTTAGAAAAGGCAGAGGAACCAGAGATCAAATTGCCAAGATCCGCAGGATCATGGAAAAAGCAAGAGAGTTCCAGAAAAACATTTATTTCTGCTTTATTGTCTATGCCAAAGCCTTTGACTGNGATTGATAAATGAACATTGATGCATTACTATTACCTAAATTCTAGGCTGCATTTGGATTTCACAAGTTTATTCACTCATGTCATTTATCTGTTCCAAAGTCCATTCCATGACACCATGTTGAATTTAGTCATTATGTCTCTTTAAGCTCCTCTGATCAATGACAATTTCTCATTCTTTCCTTGTTTGGCATGACTGTGACATTTTAATGAGTACTCATTGGCTATTTTGTAGAATGTCCGTCAATTTGGGTTGGCCTGCTGTTCCTTCTATGATTAGACTGGGATTATGGGTAACTCACTCACTTTTTCAACCTGTAAGATGATGCTTTTATGATTCTACTTTACAGATGAGGCGACTGGGGCAGAAAACAGTTGAGTAATTTGAGGCCCTGGGTTTGAATGCAGAAAGTCATTTTATAAACCCTGAACTCATAAAGCAGAATCATTATGTCCTTCTTATTGTCTCTCTAATATTTGTTGGCTTCAGATTACTGTTAATCACAGATTATCCATGAAACAATAATAATAATTGTGCTTAACATGGTACTGCTCACCGCAATATTTTTTATTAAGTTTCTAGACCATGTTCACTGTTAGCATAGCAATGATTTTTTTTAAGGAAGTCGGCTCTATTTTTTCAGTTGCATAAACACAATTCTGTGAACCTGAAAGGAATATGAAATCATAGGTTTTGGTTTTTTATTTCATAGGCTTTTTTATTTCACTTCTCAAAGGAAATGCATTGGTACTCTGTGTCCCTTATTTTTAGGGAGAAAAAAACTCTGAATTCTGCAAAGCAATCCTTATGCAGAAGAGGAAAACAGGGATGCTCTAATAGTCCCCACAAGTTTGGGAATTGATGAAAAAGATAAGGCCACTTTCCAAATGAACTTTTAAAATTTCTAGACAGCTCTCAGAGAAGGCAATGGCAACCCACTCCAGTACTCTTGCCTGGAAAATCCCATGGATGGAGGAGCCNAAAACCTGTATGCAGGTCAAGAAGCAACAGTTAGTACTGGACATGGAACAATAGACTGGTTCCAAATAGGAAAAGGAGTACGTCAAGGCTTTATGTTGTCACCCTGCTTATTTAATGTATATGCAGAGTACATCATGAGAAAGGCTGGGCTGGAAGAAGCATAAGCTGGAATCAAGACTGCCGGGAGAAATATCAATAACCTCAGATATGCAGATAACACCAACCTTATGGCAGAAAGTGAAGAACTAAAAAGCCTCTTAATGAAAGTGAAAGAGGAGAGTGAAAAAGTTGGCTTAAAGCTCAACATTCAGAAAATGAAGATCATGGCATCCGGTCCCATCACTTCATGGGAAATAGATGGGGAAGCAGTGGAAACAGTGGCTGATTTTATTTTTCTGGGCTCCAAAATCACTGCCTATGGTGATTGCAGCCATGAAATTAAAAGACACTCCTTGGAAGAAGAGTTATGACCAACTGAGACAGCACATTAGAAAGCAAAGACATTAAGTTGCCAACAAATGTCTGTCTAGTCAAAGCTATGATTTTTCCAGTAGTCATGTATGGATGTGAGAGTTGGACTATAAGGAAAGCTGATCGCTGAAGAATTGCTGCTTTTGAACTATGGTGTTGGAGAAGACTCTTTAGAGTCCCTTGGACTGCAAGGAGACCCAACCAGTCCATCCTAAAGGAGATCAGTCCTGGGTGTTCATTGAACAGACTGATGATGAAGATGAAACTCTAATCCTTTGGCTACCTGATTCGAAGAGCTAACTCATTTGAAAAGACCCTGATGCTGGGAAAGATTGAGGGGAGGAGGAGAAGGGACGACAGAGGATGAGATGATTGGATGGCATCACCGACTTTTATTGACATGGGTTTGGGTAGACTCTGGGGGTTGATGATGGACAGGGAGACCTTGCGTGCTGTGGTTCATGGGGTTGCAAAGAGTCGGACACGACTGAGCTACTGAACTGAACTGATGTGAAATTTGCTTTAAAATTAGTTTTTTTTTTTTAAGGTAATAGTAGGTTATAAAAATGAAAATTAAAGGAGTAATAAAGGACCTAAAAATAAAAATATTTAAGAAATTAAAAAATGATAACAGTAAAATGTCTAGGAATTACTCTGGAGCTGTTGCAGGCAGTGTGGGGTCAGTTCAGTTTCAGATATTTCCTTGTTCCAGCTTATAGCTCTTCTCAGTGTCTATAGGCCCCTTCCAGTACTAACTACAGGGTTTTAATCTATTGCACCTGTCACTTCCAAAGCGGTTCCCTGTGTTTATTTTGGCTTCTTCTGTTTGCAAGTCTCTTCAGTGTCTAATTTCCGCCCTGACACAAGAGGGTGAAGGTGGTCACTTATTTAGGCTCACTTGTTCAATTGTGCTGTGGGGAGGGAGGAATACTGCAAACAAATATATCTGGCATGTGGGGAGTGTTCGCAGTGTCTGGGCCACACTGGGTTTGCCCCTGCTCATGGCGTGTATGCTTTCCAGGTCTACACTGCTCAGGCTCCAGGTTGCTCTGCAGGGGAACTGTCTAAAGCGGGCCCTGGGTTGCCTGCACTTCTCAGGTCTCAGCCGCTCTGGTTCAGGTTCTCAGGTACTCCACAAAGGCACCGACTAGGTTGGGCCTGCGCTTTGTGCCCTTTCCAGGTCCGAGCATCTGAGGCGACCAGGTGCTTGGCGAGTGCACTCCCCCCAGGTGTGTGGTGTGTCTTCTCCCCTCCCTGTTCCCAGCCGCTTGGTTTCCAGCTTGATAGCCATCTCCGGTGTGCCATGTTTTCCTCTGGGGGGCTGATCTCTGGCTGCGACCCTCCTGGCAGATGTCGACGGTCCGGGATCCCAGGAAGACTTCATTAGCAACTGGGAGCCTGCTCGCAGTTTGGTAGAGCATGCCACCTCTGGGGCCGAGATTGCCCCTTTCTGGCTCCGCTGTTCCCTGCCTGCCTCTCTGCCTCTGGTGGGGGATGGGCAGGTATGAAGCCGCCTAGCTCTCCTCTGGTATTCACTCAGTCCTTTGTTCTGTGAGCACAGGCCCGCAGTGCCTTAGGTTAGAGCTTTTCACGGGAAAGTTTTCTCTCTCTCTCTGGCTATCCCACAGTTTGGGTTGCTATCTCCTGTTAGCTCCCTCAGATTGTCCTCAGGGCATTCTGGCTGGGTCCTTACCCTAAGCAATACAGCCCACACCTCCCTGTTCAGACCCCACTTGCTGGCGGCAGACGCAAGCCTCTGGGCTACTTTCCATTGGGAGTTGCGGTTAGGTGCGTGATCTGTGGGTTTTATTTAGATATTTATTTTTCCTCCCTGTTATGTTGCCTTCTGAGACTCCAAAACTCCCCACAGACCCACCGGTGAGAGGGTTTCCTGGCATTTGGAAACTTCTCCTCTTTCACGACTCACTCCCTGGGATGGGTCTCCATCTCTAACTCTTTTGTCTCTCTTTTTATCTTTTATATTTTGTCCCACCTCCTTTTGAAGACAATGGGTTGCCTTTCTGGTTGCCTGGTGTCCTCCACCAGTGTTCAGAAGTTGTTTTGTGGAATTTGCTCAGCGTTCAAATGATCTTTTGATGAATTTGTGAGGGAGAAAGTGGTCTACCTGTCCCATTCCTCCACCATCTTAGGACCTATCTGTAGACTTTCTAATGATGGGTATTCTGACCAGTGTGATGTGATACTTCCTTGTAATTTTAATGTGCAACTTTCTAATGATTAGCAAGGTCGAACATCTTTTCATATGATATGGGCTATTTGTATTTGACTATTATTTTTAATTCGGCACTGCTTTTGCTAGCTTCTGACTTTCAGACCTTGCTCCCAGTTTCCAATCTGAATTAAACTCCAGGGCTGAGCTCTGTTTCCTGTGGCTGATTTTCAGTGCTCTCCAAAGACTGAGCAATTAATTACACAGCCCTGGCTCTTCCTGCTGCAGCTTGTTTTGTAACAGTATTCCACCTCTACCCATCCAGCTTGAACCCTGAGGCACAAATCCTGGCAGAAGTGTGCGCTCTTGCCAGCTGCTTGGGGGGCTGGGACAAGGGTACTGTGTTTAGGAGTTATGTGATAGAGACATAGATGTTTCTAAGGAAGCTTAACTGATTAGCCCAATGAAGCCTTAACAAAACAGGAGCCTGGTACGGTTACTATAGCAAACATGTTCCCACAAAATCACTTCCTACTTTTCCATGCTGAGTCATGTCCTGTTCCTTTCATATTCTCAAGTCAGATAATAGTTATTGTCAGTGACACAAAAACATTTTACTAACTGGAGAGGAGTTTTACACTCTTGAAGACAAGGTTTAAGTTCAATTCTAAGAGACCAACCTAGATAACATATTAAAAAGCAGAGACGTTACTTTGCCAAAAAAGGTCTGTCTAGTAAAAGCTATGGTTTTTCCAGTGGTCATATATGGATGTGAGAGTTGGACTATAAAGAAAGCTGAGTGCCGAAGAATGGATGCTTTTGAACTGTGGTGTTGGAGAAGACTCTTGAGAGTCCCTTGGACTGCAAGGAGATCCAGCCAGTCCATCCTAAAGGAGATCAGTCCTGGGTGTTCATTGGAAGGACTGATGCTGAGGCTGAAACTCCAATACTTTGGCCACCTGATTTGAAGAGCTGACTCATTTGAAAAGACCCTGATGCTGGGAAAGATTGAGGGCAGGAGGAGAAGGGGACGACAGAGGATGAGATGGTTGGATGGCATCACCGACTCGGTGGAAATGGGCTTGGGTAGACTCCAGGAGTTGGTGATGGCCAGGGAGGCCTGGAATGCTGCGGTTCATGGGGTCTCAAAGAGTCGGACATGACTGAGCGACTGAACTGAACTGAACTAAGAGAAGAAGCAAGCAGTAAGTTTTGGGACTAAATCTTTCCATTTGCCTCAAGCCTTCAGAGCACCCCCACTGGTCTGTGCGAATTAGGGCAAATTCCAAACCTTTCTTTGCCTTAGTTTCCTCATATGTGAAAGAGAATTATGATGCCAAACGTACCATTTGTTGTGAGAAATTCATGTGATAATGGTACAGAAGGTTTACATAGCTGAGGGTTTACATTTCTTTTTTGTAAGCTTTCTTCAACTCAACTTGATTTTTCTTCCACAAAGTACCTTTTCTTTTTCCTAATTGAGAGGGAAATATCTTAAAAAAACATAGTCATTCAGTTGAATTGTAATTTACACTCAAAATGTTCCTTTATGTCCAACCTTTCTCTTTCCCTCTCTAATTTTGAGCTCAGTCTGCTACCTTCTTTCAGAACTTGATTCTGTAAGTGTGACGTTTTTGAAATATTAACCAGTGCTGTTGTTTTTCCCTCAGATACTTTCTTTTCCATCTTCCTTTCCACCTTGCCTCCATAAAAATAACAAGCCCATACTCACTGTCTCAAGAGTGGGAGAAAGGTCTGAGACTTCTGTTTTCCTCTTAAGGATTAGAGGAAGAGAGAGACCTAGATCAAGGTGACTTGAATAGTAAGGAATGTAACTTCCCTCTGTTTACTTCCCTCACCACTAAGGATTCCTTGGGTTGTCAGAATACAGATGGATAAGGAAAGGGCAGGAAAGCTGGGGAGTTTCTGAGGAAAGTCATGCATCCTGCTCCGTGTCAAGTCCAGGGCTTTGGCAATAGCTCCAGAAAACTTGTGTGACCTGAGAGCAGAAAAGGCCTATAACTCACTTCCCTTTAGAGCTCTGGGTAGGTAGTGAGACAATAGAGAAAAATGGCTCTGTGGTATTATTCTAGCCAGATGGGACACCTCATAGAGTGTCTCATGCTATTGTGAATTGTGGTGAGGGTGGTAGCCAATGATGCCTTTGCGTTAAAGAATGGTGCAGAAGGGACTGTGCAGACAGAAATCGAAGGATATGTTTCCAGGTTCCCAGATGGACTAGCCGCCACAGACAAGATGTGATTATGGATGGGTCAGCAGGCGCCAGTGTGGGGAGATGCCTTAGAGGTTGGAATGCAAGTGCTCTTTCAATTCTCCATCCCTACTGCAAACACACAAGACACATAGACCTACAGACAAACACATGTCAGCCTTGCCTGTATACATCAACCATGTACATATACACACATACTTTAGCACTAGCTAAGATTCCAGAATTTAGATGAAAACAAAACTCAGGGAAAATTAGATTACATTTCTACTACTGCAGTGAACTGGAGAATCAGAGAGATTGGATTCTGGAAAAAATAAATTGTGTTTCTTACACATCAGGATTTGTAGACTAAGATATATATCTGCCACAATTTATTAACTATCCTTTCTTTCTATTTATTTCTCTTTTACTTTTTNGTTGGCAATTTGATCTCTGGTTCCTCTGCCTTTTCTAAAACTAGCTTGAACATCTGAAAGTTCACAGTTTACATATTGCTGAAGCCTGGTTTGGAGAATTTAAGCATTCCTTTACTAGACTGTGAGATGAATGCAATTGTGCGATAGTTTGAGCATTCCTTGGCATTGCCTTTCTTTGGGATTGGAATGAAAATTGAGCTTTTCCAGTCCTATGGCCACTGCTGAGTTTTCCAAACTTGCTGACATTTTGAGTGCAGCACTTTCACAGCATCATCTTTCAAGACTTGATATAGCTCTAACTGGAATTCCATCACCTCCAGTAGCTTTGTTCATAGTGATGCTTTCGAAGGCCCACTTGACTTCACATTCCAGGACGTCTGGCTCTAGGTGAGTGATCATACCATCGTGGTTATCTTCGTCATGAAGATTTTTTTTGTATAGTNGATATAGCTCTAACTGGAATTCCATCACCTCCAGTAGCTTTGTTCATAGTGATGCTTTCGAAGGCCCACTTGACTTCACATTCCAGGACGTCTGGCTCTAGGTGAGTGATCATACCATCGTGGTTATCTTCGTCATGAAGATTTTTTTTGTATAGTTCTTCTGTGTATTCTTGTCACCTCTTCTTAATATCTTCTGCTTCTGTTAGATCCATACCATTTATGTCCTTTTTTGAGCCCATCTTTGCATGAAATGTTCCCTTGGTATCTCTAATTGTCTTGAAAAGATCTCTAGTCTTTCCCATTCTGTTGTTTTCCTTTATTTCTTTGCATTGATTGCCGAGGAAGGCTTTCTTATCTCTTCTTGCTATTCTTTGGAACTCTGCATTCAGATGCTTATATAGTTACAAGATATAAAAAAATTTAAATTTATTTTTTCTTTGTTTCCTAAAAATTAAGGTGTAGTTCATTTACAGTATTATGTTAGTTTTAGGTATACAACATAGAGATCCAAAATGTTTATAGGTTATACTCCTTTTTTAGTTTTCAGAAAATATTGACAATATATTTTTGTAGTTTATTTACTTTATACATACTAGTTCATACCTCTTAATTGTCTACCCCATCTTGTCCCTCCCCACTGCCTTCTCCCCCTTAGTAACCACTAGTTTTTTCTTTATATCAGTAAGTCTGTTTCTTCCTTTCTTTCTTCCTTCTTCCCTTTCTTCCTTTCCTTCTTTTTCTCTTCCTTCCTTCCTTCTGTTCTCTCCTTTCCTTCCTCCTTGCTTCCTTCTCTCCCTCTCATTACTTTCTCTCTCTCTCTCTCCTTTCTTCCCCTTTCTCATTTTGCATTATCCATCTCTGTCAGTTTCCATAGCTTCTTTCCTCTTGATTTATGTACATACCCAGGACTTTTCTAACAATGATGACAAAAATTTGTAAAACCCAGGACCTATACCTTATTAATACTGTCTGTTTGGAGCCCACCAGAGTTCAAATAATCTCATTATTCTCTTAGCTCCTGTTTATGTCAATTGGTATAGAAAATACTAGACTCCCAGGTTCCATTTCATCTACCACTTAAGTTCTCATACATTTTGGGAAATTTACAATATTGTATTATGTTCAATTCCTCCCCAACTCCTTAAGTTCTATTGGACCTTTTGGAACTCATGAGACATCATAGTGAAAATTTTAATGCATCAGCTTTTTGAATTCTTGTGTCCTTATATTTTTAAGTCCACGTTCCAGTCCTCCCCTCCCATGCCCTGTATTATAGAAGGCAGAGCTCCTCAAAACTCCCCTGTTAGCTGGCTGCCATCTAGATTCAGCCACTAGAAAGTACTGATGGGACATTAAAAAGTGACAGGAAAAGAGAGGCCAGGGCACCCTTCTTATTCTCTCCCCTTCAGTCTCCAACAGTGGCTACAGCTTCTCTTTGGCTACTACTCCCTTTGGATGACTTTCCTCTGTGGCCCCAGTTCTCACGAATTCCAGTTCCTGCAAGGTGGTCCAGTTCCTGGGCTCTGGTACCGTCACCTCCTCCTCTGGGCTCCCCAGACAAATCAGTGATGGGCATACTCTTGCCAATCTCTGAGTTTCTTTGATGTACCTTTAGCTGTTCCAAAGACTTTTATAACCAGGTCTTTGTGGACAGGGGTGTGGTGGTGGGGGGAAGGAGAGGATGAGACAAACTGAGAGAGAAGTGGAACATATATTACCATATGTAAAATCAGATAGCCAGTGGAAAATTGCTGTATTATGCAAGGAATTCAAATCCACTGCTCTGTGACACCTAGAGGGGTGGGATAAAGTAGGAGGTGGGAGGTGGTAGAGCGAGGGGATATACATATACCTATGGCTGATTAAAGCACAAGCTGGAATCAAGAATGCAGGGAGAAATATCAATAACCTCAGATATGCAGATGACACCACCCTTATGGCAGAAAGAGAAGAAGAACTAAAGAGACTCTTGATGAAAGTGAAAGAGGAGAGTGAAAAAATGTCTTAAAATTAAACATTCAGAAAACTAAGATCNCAGTGATGGGCATACTCTTGCCAATCTCTGAGTTTCTTTGATGTACCTTTAGCTGTTCCAAAGACTTTTATAACCAGGTCTTTGTGGACAGGGGTGTGGTGGTGGGGGGAAGGAGAGGATGAGACAAACTGAGAGAGAAGTGGAACATATATTACCATATGTAAAATCAGATAGCCAGTGGAAAATTGCTGTATTATGCAAGGAATTCAAATCCACTGCTCTGTGACACCTAGAGGGGTGGGATAAAGTAGGAGGTGGGAGGTGGTAGAGCGAGGGGATATACATATACCTATGGCTGATTAAAGCACAAGCTGGAATCAAGAATGCAGGGAGAAATATCAATAACCTCAGATATGCAGATGACACCACCCTTATGGCAGAAAGAGAAGAAGAACTAAAGAGACTCTTGATGAAAGTGAAAGAGGAGAGTGAAAAAATGTCTTAAAATTAAACATTCAGAAAACTAAGATCATGGAATCTGGTCCCATCACTTCATGGGAAATAGATGGGGAAACAGTGGCAGACTTTATTTTTTTGAGCTCCAAGATCACTGCGGATGGTGATTGCAGCCATGAAATTAAAAGACGCTTACTCCTTGGAAGAAAGTTATGACCAACCTTGATATTGTAAAGTAGAATAAAGTAAAAAAAAAAAAAAAGCAGAGATATTATTTTGCCAACAAAGGTCCGTCTAGTCAAGGCTATGGTTTTTCCAGTGGTCATGTATGGATGTGAGAGTTGAACTGTGAAGAAAACTCAGTGCTGAAGAATTGATGCTTTTAAACTGTGGTGTTGGAGAAGATTCTGGAGAGTCCCTGGGACTGCAAGGAGATTCCATCCTAAAGGAGATCGGTCCTGGGTGTTCATTGGAGGGCTGATGTTGAAGCTGAAACTCTAGTACTTTGGCCACCTCATGCAAAGAGTTGACTCATTGGAAAAGACCCTGAGTGTGTGAAAGATTGAAGGTGGGAGAAGGGGACGACAGAGGATGAGATGGCTGGATGGCATCACTGACTCAATGGACATGAGTTTCAGTAAACTCTGGGAGTTGGTGATGGACAGGGAAGCCTGGAGTGCTGTAGTCCATGGGGTCACAAAGAGTTGGACTCGACTGAGCGACTGAACTGAACTAATTCATGTTGATATATGGCAGAAACTAACACAATATTTTACAGCAACTATCCTCCAATTAAAAAAAAATTAAATATAATGTTACCTATAAAGAAAAAGAAAAAAAAAAGGAGCTACCTTGTGTGGGTTCTTCTGACCCGATCCTTAAAATACACTTTTTTTTTCACCTTCCTGCTCTGACTGAAACCAAGATCTGCCTCTGAGGATCTTATTTCCTCAGCAGTACTTCCAATTTGGGACAGCTTTTATATCCTATTGAATCTATATGTAAGTCAAATATCTACTTGTTTCTTACTGCCATTTTCATACTGTTCTTCTATTCTCTGTAAGCCATTTCAACTTTGAATCTCATTTGAATCTCAATCTCATTTAGACTATGTCATCTACTGTCTTTCATCTTATCCTCCTTGGGTCATTCATTTACGGATGATATTAGCTACTGCTCTTTGTTATTCTCTTCAGTATGATTCCTGCCTTAATTCTTGGACATATGAACACTCATGTAAATGACCTCTCCAACATCCTGCCTTTTCCACTTCTGAAACTGTTCTCTGCTGATAATGTCACCTTCTACTGTACCTTAAATATCCATTTTCTTGGTGATATTCTGGGCCTTATTTTCAATAACTACAACTCCCTCAAAGTCTTAGTTCAAATATATCCCAGCCTCTGATCACTCCCTTTAATGACCTATATTTCCAGGTCACAGTCTCTAGTACTCAAATTTCATCAGTCCCTCCATCCCAGCATGGGTTTCAGGTTATTGATTCTTCTGCCTTTTCAGTGCTTATTACTCTCCATGCCTTTATTTCTCTTTTTATCCAGATATGATTCTATGTCAATTATTACTTACTCCCATGTACACAACTTCAAATCCCTCAAATTACTCTCTTGCTTTATTGTACTTACTTGTCAAAACTCCATCCAAACCAATTTTTGCCTGCTCCACACCTGAATCTGAGCAAGTGCCTACATCTGGGCAGAAATATAGCGTTGTGCTTTCCCCCCCTAAGATTGTTTTAGCAATTTGGGGTCTTTTGTGGTTCCAAATAAGTTTTAGCAATTTGTGAAAAATGTCATGGATGTGTTGACAGGAGTTGCATTAAATCTGTGGCTGAAACCTTCAGCTACTATTATTTACTACTTCACTTGTATGTACAAGCTGTCCATGAAGGCTGACACTGAGGCCAAGTTAGCCTGAATGCAGAGGTACCACCATGCCAGAGGCTTGGATTGTGAACTCCAAATCTGGACATGAAGAGAATTCTATTTAGAGATCAAGGACTAGTATGTATATCGAATGTCTATTTTGTGCTTCCAAGTGTCAGGAATAGAGAAGTTAATAAAACATGATTCCCACTTCAAAACATGTATCATGTTTCTGTTGCATCTGTTAATTGGGCACATAACAGTTTTGCCTCTTCAGTCAGCATATTTTATGAACACCTAGTCAATCTCTTTAGGATTAGTAAACCACCAGTGCACTCCTTTTTGTCTAAACCACTAAATTAATTCCTACCATATGTTAGCTACTCATAAAAATACCACCAGAAGTATAAGAATATAAATATTTGATTCCTTTAAAGATTCATTTTCAAGTTTTCTGAGTAAACTGTATGATTCAATTCAGTTCAGTTCAGTCACTCAGTTGTGTCTGACTCTTTACGACCCCATGTGTCACAGCACGCCAGGCCTCCCTGTCCATCACTAACTCTCGGAGTTCACCCAAACTCATGTCCATGTAGTCGGTGATGCCATCCAGCCATCTCATTTTCTGTCGTCCCCTTCTCCTCCTGCCCCCAATCCCTCCCAGCATTAGAGTCTTTTCCAATGAGCCAACTCTCTTTTTTTTTTTTT
>SJYV01022754.1:17530-90059 GCA_006410875.1 Neotragus pygmaeus
TGGAGCCCCCCAAAATAAAGTCTGTCACTGTTTCCACTGTTTCCCCATCTATTTCCCATGAAATGATGGGACCAGATGCCATGATCTTTGTTTTCTGAATGTTGAGCTTTAAACCAACTTTTTCACTGTCCTCTTTCTCTTTCATCAGGCTTTTTCGTTCCTCTTCACTTTCTGCCATAACGGTGGTATCATCTGCATATCTGAGGTTATTGATATTTCTCCCAGCAATCTTGATTCCAGCTTGGGCTTCTTCTAGCCCAGAGTTTCTCATGATGTACTCTGCATATAAGTTAAATAAGCAAGGTGGCAATATACAGCCTTGACGTACTCCTTTTCCTATTTGGAACCAGTCTGTTGTTCCATGTCCAGTTCTAACAATTGCTTCTTGACTGTTGCTTCTCAAGAGGCAGGTCAGGTGGTCTGGTATTCCCAGGTTAATAAAGAAAATAAAAGGATAATAAGATGGTGAAGGAGTAGGTGGACATGGAGTACATCTCTCTCCACAGATACATCAGGAATACACCTTCAGACGCAGAAGTGCATGGAGAACATCAGTTGAGAGCAGACAGGAGTACCTAACCAGTGGAAAGGAATATATAGAACCACACAAATCTCGGTGAGTAGCATGAAGGAACCAGTGGGAAAAACAGGAGTGTTAGGAGAATTGGACCTGCCCTCGGCGGGTGGGGGAACTGAAGCAGGGGTCTTATCCCCACATCAAGGCAATTGTCTGAGTCAGAGGAGAAACATTTAAGGCTGAGAGTGAAACAGCTGATCTGTGGCCTGAATGGAATGAGAATCACATAGTCCTTGCTGCAGCCGTACGTATCCCAGACAGGGATGAGGGCCCCCGGGAAGGTGCAGCAGCCTAGAACTGGAGTTTGAGGAGTGTGGAGCAACCCCAGGGTGAGGGCTGTTGTTGGCTGTGGAGAGATGGATCGAGGGAAGATGAGGGAGGAGATTGTGATGGGAATTGCCTGTGGAGGAAAGCTGGGAAGCCGTGGAGGCAAGGCGATACTGCTGAGTCCTGCGTAGTGGGTGTAGCCATCACCACAGCCTCTCTCTCCCCACACACCAGCAACAGCAGCTGAACAATAGAGAGGCTGGCCCATCAAATGCCGGGTGCACTGAACTACAAAGCAGGAACCCAGCCAGGGTGCTCCTTTAAGTGCCTGACATGCTTATCTACAGAGTAGGACCCCAGCCAAGGGGGCCCCTCTATGTGGCTGACACGATGTACAACAGAGATGGACGCCAGGCAAAGGAGCCTTCTAAGTGCCTGAACAGGTGGAGCAATGGAGAAAGACTGGCCAAAGAAGCCTCCTGATCACTAGCTACAAGAGGCTCAAAAAAAGACTCTGATAGGGTCACAACTCCTGCGGCGGAGGCAGTCCGTGTCCGTGCACACTTGGCACCGCCAGAATCCACCCAAGCCAAGCAGCTGCACCACCTTCACACTCAACTCTCACTGGGGAAGAGCTGCCACGTGCAGAAAAGTCTCACGTCTATGTGTGCAGGGTCGCTTCGGTAGTGTCCCACTGTTTGTGACCCTGTAGACTGGCCTGCCAGGATTCTTTGTCAGGGAGGGGGGTTCTCCAGGCAATAATAGTGGAGCATATTGGCCAACACGTTGCTATACCCTTCTAGAGCACTGTATTTCCTGCTGCTCTAGTTGCCAACTCCCCTGAGTATCTGGTGTCACCAGAACCCCTGGGATACAAGCACCTGTGCCACTTCTGAAGGAGGGAACAGACAGAACAGGATCTATCTTGAAAGCATGACTCTATCTTAGGCCGGACTGTGAATGCTGGGCTACATGCATGGTTACCCTCTCAATGGACTCTGCACTCTGCACCCGGTGTCTATGTAAACAGCATACCAATGAAAAACCAGACCCCCCGGAAGGAAGAGCCGCAGGACTTGTACCTAGACTCTCCACGGCCTATAATAACACTTTAATTATCTCTGTAACAGAATGGAGTCATAAATATTATGCTTATTGGGGTATGACCACAAGCCTATTGACCATTATACACTGTTAACTACCTAAGCTTAAGGCACATGAATCATGGATTAACTTTGATTTAATCTCTCTTTTCCTTTGTCCAGACTAGTTTCAGGGAATTTGGGGAGGTGGGTTTGAGCGTGTACACTTAGGGTATATAAAGTTTTGGCAAAAACTGGTCAGTGTTCTTGCCTAAGAGGAGACTCTGCCTTGGGCCCGTGGGTGTAATAAACTGAACTCCACTACTTGTGATGTCCTTCTGAGTGAGTTTGTTTCACAGAACGCTTGGCTATAACACCTCCACACCTGGCCCTCACAGGGACAAGCCCAAGTCCTCCAGGAAAGCCTCAGGAGCAAACCCCAGTGGATGACTCCCATGTAGAGGTGGAAATAAAACCACAATGGAAACCCGGGGGCAGTGTGGCTAAGGAAGAAGACCCAAAACCTTCCCACCAGCTGTACAAGCTGCAGATTAAATCCACATGATCAGTTAGGCAGACTCGGTGTCTTTGGAATATATAAAGGGTCATTGAGAGCTCCCACAAAAGAAAATGTACTAGTTCTGATAGCTGTGGACATTGGAAGCAAGAACACATAGGAGTGGACCAGATTAGAATCTGAGCTGCTCCCACAGCAGGACCAGGGATCAGCACAGTGTTGGAGGGCATCCTGGGGAGGTGAGGTGGACTGTGACTCCCAGCGAGGGAAAGGACTCTGACAGCAGTGACTCAAGAAAATCATTTATTATTCATATGTTTTGATTAGCCCTGTAGATTCTTTTGCTTCCCTGGTGGCTCAGACCTTAAAGCATCTGCCTACAATGTGGGAGACCTGGGTTTGATGCCTGGGTTGGGAAGATTTAGTTTTTCTTTTTTGTTCCTCACCCTTCCACCCCATTGAAGTTGTTGATTTCATTAGTACTCAGTTCAATTCAGTCACTCAGTCATGTCCAAATCTTTGCGACCCGATGAATAGCAGCACGCCAGGCCTCCCTGTTCATCACCATCTCTCAGAGTTCACTCAGACTCGAGTCCATCGAGTCGGTGATGCCATCCAGCCATCTCATCCTCGGTCGTCCCCTTCTCCTCCTGCCCCCAATCCCTCACAGCATCAGAGTCTTTTCCAGTGAGTCAACTCTTCGCATGAGGTGGCCAAAGTACTGGAGTTTCAGCTTCAGCATCATTCCTTCCAAAGAAATCCCAGGGTCGATCTCCTTCAGAATGGACTGGTTGGATCTCCTTGCAGTCCAAGGGANCTCCTGGAGTTCACTCAGACTCACGCCCATTGAGTCAGTGATGCCATCCAGCCATCTCATCCTTGGTCGTCCCCTTCTCCTCCTGCCCCTAATCCCTCCCAGCATCAGAGTCTTTTCCAATGAGTCAACTCTTCACATGAGGTGGCCAAAGGACTGGAGTTTCAGCTTCAGCATCATTTCTTCCAAAGAAATCCCAGGGTTGATCTCCTTCAGAATGGACTGGTTGGATCTCCTTGCAGTCCAAGGGACTCTCGAGAGTCTTCTCCAACACCACAGTTCAAAAGCATCAATTCTTCGGCACTCAGCCTTCTTCACAGTCCAACTCTCACATCCATACATGACCACAGGAAAAACCATAGCCTTGACTAGACGGACCTTAGTCGGCAAAGTAATGTCTCTGCTTTTCAATATGCTGTCTAGGTTGGTCACAACTTTTCTTCCAAGGAGTAAACGTTTTTTAGAACCATCTAGACTCAGTGTCTCTACTGTCTCACAACCCACCCTGTGGCTTCCGCCACCCACCACACCACCAGAACAACTGGCTTAGTTCACTAATGGCCTCCATGTTGCTAAGTGCACCGCACATTAACATTCAGACTACCCCTTCCTTGAAAGGGTCTCTTACCTGCTTTTGAAATGCCATGAAGACTCTCAGGCCTTCTGCTTCTACACTAAATGGGTTAGTCAGGAACTCCCTTCCAAAAAAAACCACTGCCCAATTCCATCTTTTCCATCCTAGCTGGGAGCTGGAATTCTGTTCACTGCCCCTTCCTAGAGGTTCGAATACTCTGGGTCAGCCTGTCCACTATCTGGCCAAACTCATGGTTCTGCCATCATCCACTGTAACGTGGCTGGATAAGACTTCCCTAAACGTCAGACATGCTCTGTACCCACAGTGTCCCATATGGCTTCCACCCGGCACATGCAGTTCATGTGACGAAGAAATTACAATTTTTATTTAATTTTAATTAATTTAAAGTTGAATGTAAAGAGCCACATATGGCTGGTGACTGCCATATTGGACAGCACAGATCTATAGGAACCGAATACCTTGCAGACAGTCTCGTCACACACCAGATGTTTCTCGGGCCTACAGCAAACTTTAACAGTCTTCCAAAGCCATCGCAGAAGGCAGTACACGTCAGTGGAAGGAAAGCATGCCTGTCAGACTCAGATAGTCTGAGTTCAAATCCCCCCTCAGATTTTGCTACGTGAGTGGTTTCAGCAAGTCACAATCTCTCCGAGTCTCAGGGTCTTCATTAGGGCAACACAGGTTAACAGTAAGCAGGACTGGGGCTTCCCTGCTGGCTCAGTGGTAAAGAATCCGCCTGCCAGTGGAGGAAACAAAGCTTTGACCCCTTGCCCGGGAGGATCCCACATGCTCTGGAGCACCTAAGCCTGTGAGCCGCAACTACTGAACCTGTGCTCCGAGCCCGGGAGCCGCACCCACTGAAGCGCTGGGACCCCTGGGGCCTGTGCGCTGCAACAAGAGAAGCCGCCGCAATGAGAAGCCCATGCACCACCGCTAGAGAGGAGCCCCTGCTCGCCACAACTAGAAAAGCCCCTGCAGCAATGAAGACCCAGCGCAGTCAGAGAAACAACAAATAACATTCGAAAAAAGAGTAGCAAGCAGCACCTATCCCACAGAATGGGCTGTGAGCATTAAATACTTAAAAACATGCAAAGCTCGCGTGTAAGTGCTCAATCAATGCTATCTTCTTGTTATGATTTTTATTATTATGTCCTAGTCTTACAAAGGGGAGTTTACTGTCTTCCTGTCTTTGTTTACATGGAGACACGGAGGTGCACAGTGGAGGAGGGATCACCCCAGGAACGCAGCGAAAGCTAGGATTTGGAGCCGGTTCTGCCTGGCCCCGAAGCAACCGGCAGCCGGGGGACGGGGGTGGAACGCGTGCCCAGCCGGAGGACAGTCCCCTTGTGGACTGGGCTGTCAGTAGAACCTGGAAGGCAGTGAGGCTGGGTGCTGGGGAAGTGCTCTCAGAGCTTGCGATGCCCACACCCTTCGAAGCAGTGGGTGGTCCACAGACAGCAATGGGGGGGATGCCAGCTCCGTGCAGTTCTGGCCTGTGCCCTTCCCCCTGGAGGAGGCAAGGACTTGCCCTCCTTAGTTTCTAGATCCTCGGGGCCAGGGGGGAGCACCCTCTTCAGCTGCACGCACAGGGACAAGTTTCCCTTTCCACGTGATATGGCCAAGCCACATGCTTCTAAATCCAGAGCAGACCCCCGAAGATGCCACCTGCTTCTCTCAAGATGCACTCTGTGTGCCTCCCTACAGAAGGCACCCGGGACCGAGCAGCAGTAACTCAGAGGCAGAACCTGACAGAGCAAGCCAGACTCCCAAGGAGCCGACAAGGGACGAGCAGTGCAGAAGGCCTGGACAGCTGGACTGGATGGAACAGCCCTGCCCGGGACCCGGGAGACTAGGATTCAAATCCTGGCCCTGGACTTGCCACCTGGGTGACACCGGGCAAATTACTTGACTTCTCTGGAGTTGCTCCTCATTCATTAAATTCATTAAAATGAACTTGCACAGAGCAACTGGTAGCTTTCAAAGTGTTTTCACAGTTAAACATTCACCTCTTCATTCAACAAACATACCTGGAGCATCTACTGTGCATTCTGTCCCCGGGGAGACAATGACAAGGCAAAGCAATAAGATTCCTGCTTTCAGAAACCTCACTTCAAACTAATCATTTTGTTATAGGTATAATATTACCACTGAGATAAATCTTATGAAGAAATTTTAAAGAGCAGTGAAAAGGAATCAACATCAGCTGTACGTTTGTGTCGATTACTCTGTTTGCCCCTGAATCTGGTATCTGCTCTGCCCCGTGTACCTGGAGACCCATCCTGATGACCAGCATCTCTCAGTTCCTTGCTCTCTGGCTCCCAGGGGGCGGGGCAGGTCTGGCTCCCAAATGTGGCTCTGGTCCAAGCCAACCAGAGACTACAGCAGGAGCTCCAAGGGTGAAAAAGAAGCACACTTAGGGTCTTTCTTGTTTCCTCCTCTCCCCAAAGCCCTGTCTTTGCAACAGCTGCTCCTCCAAGACTTCAGCTCCCCAGTGCCCCAGTGCCCCCCAGCCCCACCCAGCTCGCACTGGGCTTCAGGACCACCTCTCCTTTTCTCCACCCTCGATCCCAGGGAGCAGCAGTTTTCTTCTACGCCATGTCCCCAGGTGCATCTTTATTTCCTTAACCAGGCACACGTCTCTGTAAGTGATCTTTTCTTTAAACTCTTACAAGAAACAAACACAGGAAGGAAAGAGCCAAGTGCCTAGAGAAAGCATAATACGGAGGTGAACTCTATCCAGGAGTTTCCCTGAGAAAATAAAATCTCAGTTGGGATAGGAAAAGGAAGTACCAGGTAACTACAAAGTTGCACAATGATCAGCCCCTCTCACCTTTTTACACATGGGAAACGTGAGGCTCAGAAAAGGGAAGAGGGGAAGAAGGGGAAGAGGTTATCTGAATTCAGTCTCTGTGTTTGCAGAGCAGGGCTGGGTGCTACTGCCTTAAAAGCTCTAGGAACCTAGGAACCTGCATTACGTTCCTGTTGCTGCTATAACTGATGAGCCTCGTCTGCGGGCGTAAAACAAAAGGAATACATCATCTCAGTCCTGGAAGCAGGAAGTCCCAAATGCAAGGTGTCAGCAGGACTGTATTTCTTCTGGAGGCTCTGTCTGGGGCAGGGGAGGGGGAAGCTGCTCCCTTGCTTTTAATCGGGTTCTAGAAGCCACCTGCATCCCCTGGCCTGAATTCCCTGGCCCCTTCCCCTGCCATCAAGCACTCCATCCTTCTTCCATCCCTCCCTGTCTTCCTTCTCATTTCCTCCCTCCCACCCTCCACCTTCTCTCTACCTTTCTCTCTTTCTCCTTCCATTTTTACATCTCCTCCTCTTCTCTGTTCCCCTTGCCTCCCATTAGGACCCTTCAGATGACACTAGGCCCAGATAATTCAGTAGCATTGTCCTATCTCAAAATACCATCACACCTGCTAAAGACCCTTTAGCCATATAAGGTAACAGATTCACAGGTTCTGGAGACTAGGACATGGGCATCATGGGGAGTCATGACTCGGTCCACCACAGGGCCCAAAGGTCTTGGAGGGGCTGGAAGCTTGCCCATCACACAGACAGACTCTTCCTGCTGAGGTCATCACAGCAGCAATGTCACCTACACAGGGTGACGCACAGAGCAAAAGGGGCTCAGTCTGGCAAAAGGGGCTGATCCAGCTAACTGGCAGCTGTGTGACTCTGAGCAAGACGCTTTACCTTTCGGAACATTACTCTGCTGTTTGTAAAACAGAAACATTGTCTACTGCTTGTGGAAGAGGACAGACATGAGCTGGTGTGTGTCAAGACCCTGGCACGGAGCGGGGCTCCCCAGCCTCTACCTCTCCTCCTGCCCCCCTCCACCTTCCATTCTCAGGACACACATGTGCAGCCCACGCTCAGCCTCACAGTGGCTGCCATCACTATGCTCCGGGGACTGATGAGCTGTTACTAATGGGATTTTTCAGAGTGGTGGTAAGGGGAGGGGGACTAGAAGAGCTTCAGCTCTTCACTCATCCTTCTGAGATTTTGACACAGACGCAGATCTTAAGAGAATTAGCGAAGAAGCAGAAATGCTGTGAATAAATGTCAGCGCCCCTCACAAAATGTTCCCTCCCAAGACTTCACTTTTTCTGCCAGCAAATACTCTGAGATGTCAAAGCGTCTCTCTGAAGCAGCTCTGATCGTGTCACCTGCCTTTTTAACATCTCTTAAAGACTGTCCTGCTCCTGACAGGACAAAATGAGGCCTCCTTTGTCCGGAACCTCAGACGGCCTTGTGCCTGTCTTCTGATTGCCCTTCCAGCTTTGTCCTGCAACCTGCATGCAAAAAAAAAAAAACAACCCAAACCTAATATCCTCTTTGATATCTATGCTTTTTCAAGTCCTGATACACATGATACTACTGAGCTCCTTCAGCTATAAAATGGGCCATTCTGACAACTAAATTAGACTACGGGACATGTGGGACACCCCAAGAACATTGTTAGGGGATAATAACTAGCAGCGATTACATCGACAATAGCATCTATAGTGTGTCAGGTGTTAACCGGGTTGGCTCTCTTCCCTCATCAGTGTCTAGCAATCATATCTTGATTCTCAGAGGCTGTGGACTATGGATGGGTAAGAATGCTCCTTCGCTTGCCTTACATGTGCATCCATGAACGCTGGGAGTGATGTGGGCACTCAGTGAATGTTTGCAGGAGGCCAAGTAGAGGAACAAGTGAAGAACAGACAACTGGTATACCAGGAAATGTTCAGCTTCAGGAGGACGTGTTCCCTGGAGACTTTAGGCACCCCTGTTTTCCCTGATCCACTGGGTCTTCCTGCTGCCATATTGTAGCCTCCAGGATCCACCTTATTCACAACAAATTTGATCTTGTCACTTCTGTGTTTAAAACATCTCAGTAGTCCCTGGGACAACGCTCAAAGTCCTCGGCCTGATTGAAACAGATCCTTGTGATCTGGCTCTATCAGGCTGCATCTTTATTGCTGTGTTTTCATTCTGCCTTCCCTTTTCTTGAATTTTGTGCCTGAGCAGCATCCAATTTTTGGAGGATGGTTTTGTGTCATCCTCTAAACAACAATGTGCCTTTGGCCACATGATGCCTCCATTCAGAAGGGACCATTCTGCTCAAAACCCCAACCATCCTTCTAGAGATGGTTCAAGCGAAACCTTCCTGTAAAGTATGCTGTACCCTTGCTCAGCACCTGTTAACTTTACGTCGCTGCAATGACAGTCATAAATATGTTTACTAATCGTTAATATTTGGGTGAACAGTGTGCTGGACAACTTCCACTCCTCATCCGTAACCCAGTGCTCCTCAAAGTATAGCAGGTGTCATAATCCCTGGGAGGAGTTTTAAAACACAGATTCCCACACCCCATATTCCAAACTCTGACTCAATAAGTCTGGGATAGGGCCTGAGAATTTACATTTCTAACACGCTTCCAGCAATGCTGACGCTGTTGGTCCATGACCCCACTTTGAGTAGCCCTGCCTACTTGTGAGTAAAATTATACTACTATTATTATAAGGGAGGAGAAGTTAGGTGACTTGTCATGGGTTAAGCTATTTAGTGGTAAGGCCAAATTTTGAATCCCAGTCTCTGGAACCACATCCTGAACTTCCTTACTCAACAAGCAGGGAGAACAGCTGATATTCACTAAGAGTTTATTCCACCAAACACAACACTTACATTATCGCATCTAATCCTCAAAATATTCTGATGGGAATTCTATCACTCCTGTATTATAACTGATAAGGAAACAGGGTAACTTACCCAAGGTCACAGGGCAGTACATGTTATAACATAGAACTGAACCAAGGGAAAATGACAGCACGATCACGCCTTAACAACAATCATTTTCTACATGTGACATTGTTCATTTTTTTTTTAATTTTAAATTAATTTATTTTTTAATTTGACTTTACAATACTCTATTGGGTTTGCCATACATCGACATGAATCCACCACAGGTTTGTACACAAGCTCCCAATCCCGAATCCCCCTCCCACCTCCCACCCCACAACGTCTCTCTGGATCATCCCCGTACATNCCAGGTTGGGTCTATACATACAGTCCATTCCTTCTTGTGGTCAAGTAGCATTCCATCCTGTGAATACTCTGCAGTTTATATATTTACTGACTGTAGATGGAAATTTGAGTTCTTTCCATTTTTTGTCTCTTACAGATGGTATTTGTTCTTAACATTCTAGTACATATTTTGTTCTAGTACATTTACAGTATATTGTGAACATAATTACACATTTCTCTTGTGTATGAATCCAGTAGACTAGCTGGCTCATGGGAGGTAGAGATAGACAGACAGACAGATAGTTAATAGATAGATACTACCAAAGAGTTTTCCAAAGTGATTGTAATAATTTATTCTCCTCCCTCCAGCCATGTTGGAGCATTTCCATTGTTCCGCATCCTTGGCAACACTTGGCCATGTCAGGTGTTTTATTTTTAGCCATTCTGGTTGATCTGTAGTGGTAGCTCATAATAGTTTTAATTTGCATTTCCCTGATGAACAATTAAAATTGACCATCTTTTCATTTGCATACTGGTCTTGTGGATATCCTTTATCTTGATGTGTTTGTTCATGTGTCTTGCACAATTTTCCATGGGTTGTTTGTTTTTAAAATGAATTTGCTTTTTATATATTCTGAACACCAGCCATTTGTTATATGAACTATGAACATCTCCTACTTTGGCTTGCCTTTTTATACACAATCTCTCTCTTTTTTAAATATATTTTGTTAATTAGTCTTTTTTTTTTTTTTNTCTACAGATTCAGTGTGATCCCTATAAAATTACCAATGTCATTTTTCACAGATCTAGAACAAAAAACTTCACAATTCATATGGAAACACAAAAGACCCTGAGTAGCCAAAACAGTCCTGAGAAGGAAGAATGAAGCTGGAGGAATCAACATTCCTGACTTCAGGTTATACTACAAAGCTACAGTCATCAAGACAGTATAGCACTGGCACAAAATAAGAAATATAGACCAAAGGAACAAGATAGAAAGCCCAGAAATAAACCCAAGCACCTATTGGTAGCTTGTTTTTGACAAAAGAGGCAAGAATATACAGTGGGGCAAAGACAGCCTCTTCAATAAATGGTGCTGGGAAAACTGGACAGCTACATGTAAAAGAATGAAATTAGAACACTTCCTAACACCATACACAAAGATAAACTCAAAATGGATTAGAGACCTAAATGTAAGACCAGAAACTCTAAAACTCTTAGAGGAAAGCATGGGCAGAACACGTGATGACATAAATTAAAGCAAGGTCCTCTGTGACCCACCTCCTAGAGTGATGGAAATAAATACAAAAGTAAACAAGTGGGACCTGATTAAACTTAAAAGCTTTTGCTCAACAAAGGAAACTATAAGCAAGGTGAAAAGACAGCCTTCAGAATGGGAGAAAATAATAGCAAATGAAACAACTGACAAAGAATTAATTTCCAAAATATACAAGCAGCTCATGCAACTCAATGCCAGAAAAACAACCAACCAATCCAAAAGTGGAAAAAAGACCTAAGCAGTCATTTCTCCAAAGACAGACAGATGACTAACAAACACATGAAAAGATGCTCAATGTAGCTCATTATTAGGGAAATGCCAATCAAAACTACAGTGAGATATCACCTCACACCGGTCAGAATGGCCCTCATCAAAACGTCTACAATCAATAAATGCTGGATAGGGTGTGGAGAAAAGGGGATGCTCTTGCACTGTTGGTGGGGATGTAAATTGATACAGCCTCTATGGAAGATGGTATGGAGATTCCTTAAAAAACTAGAAATAAAACCACCATATGACCCAGCAGTCCCACTCCTAGGCATTTACCCTGAAGAAACGAAAAATTTAAAAGACACACGTATCCCATTGTTCATCGCAGCACTGTTTACAATAGCTAGAACATGGAAGCAACCTAGATGTCCATCGACAGATGAATGGTTGAAGTAGTTGTGGTATATATACACAATGGAACATTACTCAACCGTAAAAAGGAATGTGTTTGAGTTAGTTCTGATGAGGTGGATGAATCTAGAATCTATTAGAGTAAAGTGAGTCAGAAAGAGAAAGATAAATATAGTATTCTAATGCATATATACAGAAATAGAATAATGGTACTGAAGAATTTATTTGCAGGGCAGCAATGGACAAACAGACATAGAGAATAGACTTATGGACATGGGGAGGGGGAGGAGAGGGTGAGATGTATGGAAGGAGTAACATGGAAACTTACATTACCATATGTAAATAAAGAGCCAATGAGAACTTGCTGTATGGCTCAGGGAACTCAAACAGGGGCTCTGTATCAATCTAGAGGGGTGGAATGGGGTGGGAGATGGAAGAGAGGTTCAAAAGGGAGGGGATATATATATACCTATGGCTGATTCATGCTGACGTTTGACAGAAAACAACAAATTTCTGTAAAGCAATTATCCTTTAATAAAATAAATTAAAAAAAAGAAAGTAAAATACTAGCTCTGCCATCTATGAGATAAATATATTTTTTAGAAAAGTAATATATGTATATATACATGCTTATTATATGTATTTATATATTTTAATCTTGAGCATGTCACTTTGCTTTTCTATACTTTATCAACTATAAAATGGGGATACAAATGTTCTACCACATCCAAAGTTTATGAAATTAAAAATGCATCTGCTAGTTTGATATTTAAAATAGTCATGGGAAACATTCCAGAGAAAATAACCTCAACTCTTTGTTATAAAGTTTGTTCAGTAAAAAATGTAAATAATGTCTGCTAGTGAAACCCAAAGGTGATGGCTTGAAGGCACTATTGGACATTATTGAGTTAGATAATGCCTAACTATGTCTAGTAAATGTCTAGATTAGATGTTGCATCTAATCTAGCAATCTAACAAATTGCAATAAATCTAATGATAATTAAAAAAAAGCAAGTCAGTCAGAACACTTTACTCAAGACCCTATAGTAATTTCAGTTCAGCCAGAGTAAAATCAGGATCTTTCCAAAGGCCTCAGGAGTCCCTAGGACTTATTTCCTTCCAAATGAGTACCTTACCTTCTTAAAGTCCTTGCTCAAATCTTATTTTAATAATGAGGCCAGTTGGACTACTGGGTTTAAAAACTGCAATGTCCTCAGAACTCAGGTCACTTTCTCATCCTGTTCTTTTTCTTTTTTACCCCCATGGAACTCATCACCTCTTAACATTCTGTCTAATTTATTTTTTGTCTGTTTGTTATCTATCCAAATAGTACATGAGTTCCATGAGGGTGGACTTTTATGTCTCCAGTAAAAAGAAATGTTCCTGGAACATAACAGTTACTCAATGATGATAACGAAAAGAAAAATGTGAATGTTGGCACATAATCCTGGAATAATGTCTAATAACTCAGAGAAAAGGAAGGTCTTCCGATATGTTGGGTGCAAAAGTATATTCTCTCAGGATAGGAAGATTTCACTTCTCAAATAGATGAAGTGAATCATTGCTGTAAGTGGTGAAGTAAGTGACAGAACTTGGAGTCTCTGGCCTGTACTAGTTCCTGAAGCAACTGTACCTGTAGATCTCAGTTGAGCCTCTTAGAATGTGGTCTAGCCAAGCACTTAGCCAGAAACATCAGCCTACCTTGTACCCGGGAACTTGGTAAGAATGAAAATTTCCCTTCCTTGAGGGTGGGGCCTATGAATCTTCATTTTAATTTAACATCTTTGTAATTATCTGAAACAAGTGCCACAATTAAAGGGAAAACTAGACTAATTTACGTACACATCAAGGGCATTAGTTTTCACAAAAAATTCATGTCCAGTCAGGGTTTTAAAGACATGTTTCATGGTTGCTCCATTTGCACAAGGAGGTGGAATATGCTTCCTTGCTAGTGGGGAATGTTGAGGGACTGACTGCTTAATTCTTTTGATCTTGAAATAAAAAGAGTAATTTACCATAAAAGCAAATTTATTCAGCAATACCAGAGGATTGCAATTTGGGACATGCAAATTATGGTGACCACAGGCAAGTCCAAAGAATAGAAGAGAAGCATTCACTTTTATAGAGGAAAAAAGGAAGTTGGGAAGAATTGTTTCAAGGAACCCAAGGTGGTAAATGCCTCTCAATGGCTGAACTGTTGCTGGGGAAGGAGAAATTCTTTCTTCTTCAGGCACCTTCCTTTAAAGGGATCTGAGTAGTTAGTGAAAGCTCCTCATTTATAATTCTGTTTTAAATGTTTCCTTTATTTATTTTCATAACTCCCAGTTTCTAGGAGGCTCTCTTCAAACCATTTAAGACAGATGGATTTCAAACAGCAATAAATTCTCAACATGAATCCATTTCTGGGCATTCCATGGCTGAGTTTCTGCATCTTGTCAAAAGAATTTCTGAGAAAGAATGGAGCGATTTAGAGCAGGTGGCTCAGTGACAGGAGTTATTTTGGCCATGAGAAGTATCTTTAGACCCTGATTCTGAGCCAGTCAGGCACATTGCTTTTCTGAGAACACCCAAGTTTTTTTATGCCTTCTTGTTGCACTTCCTGCAACCTCCATATCCAAATTCTTACCCTGGGCCAATGTCTCAGTTAACTGGCAAATATTATGTTAGACATTTCCTGCTCTACACTCAAGTTGTGTCTTTAGTGTCTGTCTGGCTTTGCTATCTTTTTTTCTCCATCTTTATTTTAAAGAAAAAAAAGTCATGCAAATATTCTAGAAGTATAATCTAACCTGCAGCATTTTACTTTCTTTAATAGGATCCTAGAATAACTCATTAACTCAGTTGCAACATCCATGAACTTTTTCTTATTGTGGGTCTTCTTTTCTTCTCTCCTCTTCCCCTCATTCTATTTCTTCTCATCTCTTTCTTCTTCTTTTGCACTTTCTTGGGTAGATAACTGTAAAAAAATTTTTAAAATTTTATTTATTTTAATTGGAGGCTAATTACTTTACAATATTGTATTGGTTTTGCCATACATCAACAAGAATCCACCATGGCTGTACATGTGTTCCCAATCCTGAACCCCCCTCCCACCTCCATCCCCATACCATCCCTCTGGGTCATCCCAGTGCACCAGCCCCAAGCATCCTGTATCCTGCATCAAACCTGGACTGGCGATTTGTTTCTTATATGATATTATACATGTTTCAAAGCCATTCTCCCAAATCATCCCACCCTCTCCCTCTCCGACAGAGTCCAAAAGACTGTTTTATACATCTGTGTCTCTTTTGCTGCCTCACATACAGGGTTAGTGTTACCATCTTTCTAAATTCCATATATATGCATTAGTATACTGTATGAGTGTTTTTCTTTCTGGCTTACTTCAGTCTGTATAATAGGCTCCAGTTTAGATAACTTTTTATTTCCAATGTTCTCTCTTGATTTGGGCCTTCTTTTCTCTTGAGCACTTTAGATTCATAGGATGTTGGAAGCAGCAGGTCCTTAGAGATCATCTGCTTCAAGACTCATCCTTAAGGTAAAGATGCTGAAGCCCAGTCAGGTAACAAGATTTGCCCAGAGTTCACAGAACAGGAGCCCTGTCCTCTGATCCCCAGGTCAGTTTGCCTCCACAGTGGGCTCTCTTTTCTTCTCTTTCTCTAAGGTAGACCTTTCAGTTGCCAGCTCAGGAGCCACATTTAACCCATGGGCAACTTTTGTTTGGCCTGAATATAAGTAAAAAGAAATCATTTGTCATTTAAAAATGGAGGATTTCAGAAAAGATCTGGAGGTGGACAGACCATGATTCCTGGAGCTGAGAGCCCCAGTTCAAATCCCAGTTAGACTTCTTACTAAGTGGGCATGGAAGAGTTAGAGGAATATAGAGGAATAAATGGCAATATGTGTAAAGTGCACACAGCAGTGCCTGGAACTTGGCAAGTGCTGCATGTGTCTGTTGTCATCTACCTCTTATTTTTATAGTCATGTTGTTGTGAAGCTTGCTTAGCACCAAGGAGCCTATCCCATTTGTGTACCCTTCCTGTCCTCTGTGTGAGCTCCCTCACACACCTGTGTGTCTTCCAAGCACCAAATGTCTGACTCTGAGTTTTCCATCAGAAGTTTTAAGAATAGTGACATTTTACAAGCTCACTCTCATCTAGAGGGACAGTCTGTCTGGAGTTTTTTAAGTATGAAATAACAGTATTAAAGAGGGAGAAATGCAGTTGTGCTACTTCAGATATGTAGGATAATGCTGCGATCAGGGCTTGCTGAGCTGGGCTTTTGATGCTCGGGTGGTGTGTTTCAAACTGCAGAGGTAGACTCATTAGTGGAAAGGGAAACCAGTTGAGGAAGGTGTGACTAGAATTTTAAAAATGGAATAAAGTAGATGTGTTTCATTTTGTTCTACATTATCAGGACAAAAATTGTTTTATGGAATCCTTTTCAATTGCATATTTATGTGTGTATTGGGATAGGATGAAACATGCGTTTCTTATTGTGAGTCTTCATCGAGAAGTCTCAGACAAGCTTTCTAATTTTTAGATAATCTTGTATTTTAAAAAGATTAAAATAAAAATATTGTATTTTAATAACTTTTAAATATTATATTTAATTTATAATTTAAAATATATTTAAGACTGAAATAAAACCTTGTATTTTAATAACTATAAGATAATCTTGTATTTTAATAATTAGATAGGGATAATTCTTAATTGGCAGTACTAATGAATTTAATAGGATAAACCTAAATTCCTCTCTTTTGAGAAGACTTGTCTTTATATTATTTATTTGCTTAACAAACCACTTTGTCACAAGTTCAGGGAAAATTCCATTAGCAAAGGATTGTGTAAGAGGCTTGTCATCCAGCAGATTTGCTGAGGTGTTCTAATCATAGCATATTCTCAATAATAATAATAATCTTGAATAATAAATCTTTTTTCTGGTTCTTATCCATGGACATGAGAAAAGTTTGAGACTATGCATAGTTTATATTGTCAGTATAGAGGAGAGGATTTAGCTATTAACAATTCTTTATTCTTCTATCCTGCGCAGTTTCCTCATGCCGTTTCAATCAATGCTCACCAAGGCCCGTATTCTGGCTACCTGGCAACAGACACTTTAAACATATTCTATGAGCTGAACTTTCCAGACATCCTCTATTCTTTGTGGCTCCAAGCCTTGATTTCACTTTTGTAAACATAAGGAAGGAGGTCCTCAAGAACTGTTTAACTTCTACCCTCCAACTTGAATTCCTGGAGGTAGTTTATCCAATAAAGTAACCAACTATCCCCCCAAATGTATACTTATTTTGTATAGATGTACTACCATACTGATACATTATATGCATTATAAAACACATAGAAGAGTAGAAGTAAAAAGGGATAAGATGAAATAAATAAACTTTCAAATAATTTTTAAATCTTGCCAGTAATAATATTTATTATATTGAATATCTTTGTTACTTTAAAACAATGTGATATTGAGAATCGAAGTTCTAGTTTTAAGTATAGTTCATTTCAGCACTTACTTTTAGTGGCATAATGTTATAGGTAGAAAAGATACCTCACATCGATATATAGACCCTAATGAAGAAGTATGTCATTAGCTGCTATTGCTTTATGTGATACTTTTTAATCTCAATGCATCAATTATGCTAAAGTTTTATTAAAATTCAGCTTGTAATATCTATCTTCCCTTATGACAGTTACTGTTTTAAATTCATCAAAATTGATTCAATATATATTGAAGTATTTCATTTGGAAGATTTTTATTTGGGTTAAATAATTCTGTCCTTATATTTTAAAGTGTGCAGATATGAAAGTTGTTATTGGTGATACACATCATTTATAGCAACACAAACCCATAATGCTGAAAATATTTCTTAGTAGTCACTTTCAGAATATTTTTTCTATAGTTTTTATTGAAAATCAGCTACAGCCTTACTCAGACAGGTTTTGTTTGCTTATTCATTTTAAAAATTAATCATTAAGAAACAGGCAGCAAATTTGGATCTGTTGTGTTTGTGAAGGAAAAAATCGGTATCTTATCAGTAAGTTCGATAACTTTTTAGTACTTTGCCATGAAATAATCAGGAAATTTTAAGCACTTTTAAAGATTTTCATCATTACTCTCCATCTCATTACCAAGTATTGCAGAGATCTTGCTTTTATAAAATCAGGTGCATTAATGACATTGTGTAATACTTTGTGCACTTCCGTTTCATTTTCTTTGCTGTAATTGCTTGTCTTTTAATGATAGAGTACATAAATTTCATTTGATTTGCTCTCTCCAAAATGTTCTCCAATAATTTAAATTGTTATTATTTTTATTACATTCAAAGCTTTCAATCCATCAAGAGTTAGCTTAAATGATTTTTATTCATACATCAGAGAAGTAATTTACTAAGTAGAATAAATCTTTGCATATCCTTTTAGTTTAGTTGTTCACAAGGAAATTAGTGCTACATAAATGTTGTTATTGGAAAAAACTAGAGTATATAATAAGTATAGATGTAAAAAAGATATATTTTCATCCAACTGTATAGTAAACCTCCCATACTGGTTCATACTTATTTTAAATATGCAATATGTTTATATTTTCCGACAAAAATATATTTTAATTTGTAGCCATATTATTTATCATATTTTGTCAGCTGTTTTTACTGTAGGAAGGACAATCTTTACTAATGGTACATAGTTTTTCTTTTTGTGCTTAAGTAGGGAATTTAGTCGAAGAAGACAATGGCAACCCACTCTAGTACTCTTGCCTGGAAAAATCCCATGGATGGAGGAGCCTGGTGGGCTTCAGTCCGTGGGGTCGCTAAGAGTCAGACACCACTGAATGACTTCACTTTCACTTTTCACTTTCATGCATTGGAGAAGGAAATGGCAACCCACTCCAGTGTTCTTGCCTGGAGAATCCCAAGGATGGCGGAGCTTGGTGAGCTGCCATCTCTGGGGTCGCACAGAGTCGGACACGACTGAAATGACTTAGCAGCAGCAGCAGCAGCAGCAGGGAATTTAGTATGTATTACATATTTAGTGAAATATTATAAAGGCCTGGATTAAGTGTAGCACGGTATTTTGAACCACTACCAAAAAAACTTTGACATTTGTCATCATGTTCCACATGATTAGTGTGTGTCTTAGTAATTATGATGGCTTTCAAACTATCATTGTTTCAAGGTACAGTATCTGCTTATGGCAAGGTAGATCTTTAATGATGGTGAATATAAATGTGTATTTCACAGACTCTTTTTGACAATTTGAATAATTTGGGGCAAATTCTTGTTAGGTTAAATTGGTGACAACTTACTTGGAATAAAAGTAAAAAGTCTGACATTGTCTTATTGCCTTAAATTACTTGAGGCAAATGGGCTTCCCAGGTGGCACAGTGATAAAGAATCTGCCTGCCAACTCAGGAGATTCAAAAGATGTGGGTCCCACATCTTTTGAATCTCCTGAATCTTTTGAATCTCCTGAATCTTTTGAATCTCCTGAATTGGCAGGTAGATTCTTTATCACTGTGCCACCAGGGAAGCCCATTTGCCTCAAGTAATTTAAGGCAATAAGACAATGTCAGACTTTTTACTTTTATTCCAAGTAAGTTGTTGGGAAGATCCTCTGGTAACCCACTCCAGTATTCTAGCCTGGAAAATTTAAGGCAAGCCATACAAAAAATTTTTCCATTACTTTATTATGGAATTTTGCAAATAAATAAATAAAAGAGTATAACGAACCTGATATGCCTTTCACCTAGTTTTAGTAATTATCACTGCACGGTCTATCTTATTTCCCCTATATGTATATGTTCCTATTCACCTCACCTCAGATTATTGTAAATCAATTCTCAGACAATGTATCCTTTTACCTGTGTATATTTTGGTATATACTTCCAAAAATGATGCTTTAAAATATTATTAAATATTTACTGTTCAAATTTCTGCTATTGTTTTATAACTTCATTTTTATTTTTGAGGTTAAAGTAATATGTTGAGGATACATTTTGGGAGTAGCTGCTATAGTACTTTTTGTTTGTCTGGTTTAATGTGGGAGAAAAGAAAGAGTTTGAAGGTAAAAATTTTTTGAGTGAGTGAGGGCATTGTATGCTGACATGAGGAGAAATGTAGAGGTGGTGAGAGTGAGAAAATGAAGACTTCAGTTTAAGATGTGTGGAAATATCAAGATGGAGATAACAAGTTGACATTTGGATGAATAAACCCAGAACTCATAAAGGAGGCATGACTGAGATTTAGAAACTTGGGAATATATGTGGCAGAGATAATATTTAAAACCATGAGAATAAGAGACAAAACAAGGTAAGACTGTAGCATAAGAGAGCTCAGAACTAAGACCTGCCAATTCTAACTCCTTAGAGAGAATGAGAATGTCTAAGCAGAAAAATCAAGGGTGTGTGCCGAGGAAACCCTGGGAGAAATGGTTCAGGAAAGCAATAGGGGTCAACAGTGTCGGGTGCTGTAGGGATGTTTTATGAAATGAGAATGAAAAGCCTCTCAGTTATTCTGAGACCCATTTCTACTGCTGAGAGAGTCACTTAACATACCTGAGTCTCAATTTAACCATCTGAAATATGGTGCTTTTGAAAGATGGTGTTGGATGGTCTGGGTAAGGGCTGTTGGTCAGAAGTGCTAGGTATTTCATCCAGCACTGTTAGTGTGAGGAGAAGGTGATATAGACAATTTTTTGTGTGTGTTTAGTTGCCAAGTCGTGTCCAATTCCTTTGGGACCCTGTGGACTATAGCCCACCATGCTCCTCAGTCAATGGATCTCCCAAACAAGAATACTGGAATGGGTTGCCATTTCCTTCTCCAGGAGATCTTCCCAGCTGAGGGATCAAACCTCATTTCCTGCATTGCAGGTGGATTCTTTACTGCTGAGCCACTGGGTTCTAACAACTCTATAAAATCTGTGAGGTGTGAGAACATTGTAACTTATGGGACAGACAAAGGGATTTTCTGAGTCACTCTGTAAATTACTAGGTAAATATAAAATGACATTTCTGTTTCTGAGACAATAAATGTCAAAGAGAATTTTTTGTGTACTGGTTGTGGCGGATTTAAGGCAGATGCAACCATGATGTTGATTTCATATAGAAGAATCTGGAGACAAGATTGTCAAGGCTGTGATCCCAAGTGTTAGTGCATTAGCATCTTAGGAGTTTCGAGGTCTCTAAGGCTTTAAGATTTGTTTGCCTCTAGTGTTATTAAGTTACGGCCACTAGAAAATTCTGTCTTATCTTCATATCACAGAGCTATCTGGAAATAATGATTATTCGGAAACCCCCATTTTCAGTTCAAGACCCTGTGCTTCCATCCCTCAGTGCGAGTCTCAGAACCTCCCATCCCTGTCCCTGTCATTTATTGTCGAATAGAGGTTGTAGAGGAAAGAGGATGATGATCCCCATTCTGCAGGTTCTTGCCCTGGAGATGGTGCTGAGTGAGGCTCCAGCTGCGTTTTGGTACCTTGTGCAGAAAGAAATCAAATCCTCAAGCAGTGATCCCATGTATTAGGGAAGTGAACCCAGAGCACTTGGGTCAGGAACTCAGTTAGTGTGTTTCTCAGGTGCAGGAACCTGATCTTGGGTCCTCACACCAAACCTCATATGCAGTAAATGCTCAATAACTGCTGTTAAAAAAACAAAGAAGAAGAATGCCTTACCTATTCAGGTTGCATGCATCACTGGGGAGGCAAGGCCAGCCTTTGTCATTGGTCTATGATGTCAGTTCCATGAGGTGATTTTGAAGTTGCTGTCAATCACCCTGTCCCCCCAGTTATTATGCTTCTGGATGATTGCAATTCTACTTTTGGAATTCCACCAATAAAAAGTCTTGCTCTTTGACAAAATGTAAATGTGCCCAGGAGAGCAAACTTTCATCATCAGCTTCATATATCTTACTGAATTTGAGTTTTTTCAATTTCTCCTGAGAGGAGAGTTTGACTAAGGATATTGAGAAGAGAGAGAGAGTAGGAGTGATGAATGGACAGGGGAATAGTAGCTACAAAATACCTGAGTTTACAGACACCACAGTTATGCCTAGAACTGGTCCTGATTGGTAGCTTCATAAGACAGCTATCCAAGGATAATGTGTATTCACTATTACTCATTTTTTTCCCCCACTCATTCCTTTACACTTCAATAGGAATACAGGCAATGGATCAAGTGCCACATACACAGGCAGTCATGTTTTCTTAACACAGTCACACCTAGATGCACAAAGAGGACAGGAAACATTTTTAGTCTTGCAGCCCCACTTCCTTGCAACTGATTGATTAGCACAGTAACATGAGCAAGCACTAAGCCCTGGCTTCAGGTGACACATTCAGTTAATGACATTCAGGCATGCAAAGAAAGATAAGCATTCTGGTAGCAGGCAATTACAAATTACAGACTAATGAATGTGATTTTGTTTTCACAGATTTTCCCATTTTACTCTATAACACTGGGATCAACATTCATTAGCTCAGAAGGATCTAGGTTCAGGCATGCTGGCAAGGCATCAATATAAGGTAACCTTCTGCATTTGCTCAATGTGTATGCCAGATTAGACGGAATTAGCAAACTTAATCTGACCTCTAGTGGCATTTGGTAATAATGAGCACACTTGAAATACTTAGAAGCTTTGCTGTGGGAATCCTGCCATGTTTCATTTTAAAACTGGAAGAAACCTTAGAGATAATCTGCTTGGCAAGCATCCCATGCACTGCTCCATTCTGCAGGTGAGGAGACTGAGGTCTAGAAATGTTGAGTGATTTGACTGAAAGGTTGAAGAGCTAATTGATAGTAAAGACATTAATGATAGAATCCAGGCTTTTATATTTCCATGCAAATATGAAACTGTCATCAAAAAAATCAATATGAAAATATGTTTAAATGTTGATAAGGATAAGCTGAGATATATAAACTTAATGGCTTTTTGAATACTGTGAGTCAAAATCATCAAGGCACTTGCAGCTCAATATCTGAATATTTTAGTTAAAAGCATATGGAAACTCAATTAAAATTACTGACTGCAGTTGAAACATTCTTTTTTTTTATGTTTGATACATTGATTCTAATAGTATTTGTTTTTAAAATTAATTTATTTATTTTAATTGGAGGCTAATTACTTTATAATATTGTAGTGCTTTTTGCCATACATTGACATGAATCAGCCACGGGTGTACATGTGTTCCCCATCCTGAACCCCTCTCCCACCTCCCTCCCCATTCCATCCCTCAGGGCCATCCCAGTGCACCAGCCCTGAGNTTCCACTGTTTCTCCATCTATTTCCCATGAAGTGATGGGACTGGATGCCATGATCTTAGTTTTCTGAATTTCTTCTGTGATCCTACTTTTCCTGTACAAACTGCTGGGATGTGATGATGACCCAAGGAAAATTGACATTGTTAGAGGAAAGAGCAAAAGGAGTCTGAGAAAGTATCTGTGTCAGGACTCATAGGGTTTTATAGTCTCATGAATCAAGCCTGTGGCATCCTGATTTTGATTTAAGATTATCCACTGGGGAGCAGATTTTGTTTTGAACTCTGCTTAAACCTTCCTGAGCAAAAAGATCCCTCAGATATGCACTGTGAGTTTCCCTACATGGCAGCATAGGACACTGGGGGTTGGATGTTCCACATAATTTACTATGTGCTTCAACTGGACACACATGACTGCTCTCTGCACAGCACAACAGTATTTAGATAGGTGCTGCTGGCAGTCTGGCCTTCTGTTCTCTGTTTGGTTGCCACTCCATGTTCATTCTGAGAATTAAGATAGAAAATCAGAGAATTATGATAAAAAAAAAAGAATAAGCTGTCTCACAAACAGTCAATCTTTAAACCAAAAGTTAATGGGAAGTTCAAAGCTGAGTCTTACTTTTGCAGTGGCCATAAGTTTTTAACTTCTGCTTTGTATTTCCTCATCTAATTTATTTCATCTATTTGGTAAAATTATACATGTGTGTTTGTGATGGAGCTCTCCTTTACAATGATGTTGGTGAGGTAACTCTGTTATGAGAATAATACTTATTTAGATTTGCATGATGTATAATTTTGACTGCTTTCCCATCTTCTATTTGAATTGATTTACACATTGGTAATCAGGTTTCAAGTTAATACAAGATCAAGAATTGTTTTATATCATTCATCATTTAGTGCTACACAGCCTGACACTCTCCATATTTATTCACTGATGGTTTATTCAATAATTATGGTAGAATTTAGAGAAATAAAAGTTCTGGGCATGTTTCTGATAGAAGACCAAACATATTCCAAATATACATTTTTATAAACATCTGAATGGAAAGGAACTGAGATAATTAAGAAAGCACACGGTTCTACTAGTTCTTTTGTTTTATAATTGTGTTATCTGTTTAATTTTGCTTTAAAATTTGTCTTTGGTTGAGTTTCATCTCTCTTAAAGTGATTGAATATCATGTCACACAGGGTGTTTGATCTCTTGTCAATTAGAAATTCTCAGTAAATTAGAACCTTTATAATTACTTCATGTGATATATAATTGGGAAGTTTGGGACAAAAACAAAAATTAGTATTAAACACTTTTTTGTGGTTTACATTTAACCTAAATTGAAAACTGTTTTCTTAGATAGAATTGTTCAGAGGACGCCATCATCATAACTTAGCTCATCCTTAAAAGTGCAAAATATATTGTTTTTCCATAATTTTACATATTATCTGTGAAAGGAAAAGCATGGAAAAGAATAGAAGAGTATACTATGAATTAGCTTTATATTTACTGTTAAAATAACTTTCTGTATTTTAATGCCTGTAACTGACTGTGAAAATGGAAAATTAAACAACTGTGTTGGTTTATTTTATCAGCCATTAAATATATTTTGTTGTCAGGAATTTGGTTTAATGCTAGTGGGAAGAAAAGCTACCACAAGTTAATTAAATTATATATATAAATAAATTAAAAATATTATCAATGTCATTAGTAGGAACACGTCTATGGTGTTATAGCAATTTATGAGCTCTTCTGTCATCTGTACTTCCTGTCTCCATTAACAGTTCCAACCTGTATTACAAAAATATTTGAAGAGAGGAGGGAAAAAAATCAGTGATTGCTGCTCAGTTACACTTCAGTTACCTTCCTGCACAGTTGCGCTTCAAGCTCAATGAAACCGTGAAATAAGCTTAAAATAGCTTAGTTTGGGTAGAAGGCAACCTTATGGGTTTGTGGATCTCAAACCAGCGGGAAGAGCAGGGCGAGATTGCTTCTGTCAGGCAATGGCCACCAGGTGGCAGTGGACCTCAAGGAATCGAGCGAAGACTGCTCTACTGGAGCAGAGATGCGAGAAGTCTTAACTGAGCACTATCTGCTTTAAGCCAGAGACAGAAATGAAGATCTGAAAGTGTTCAAATATGTCAAATCTTGCAGAAAACCTTGGAAAGACAGTCTCTTTCCAGTTGCAGACGCTTGATTGCTGAGACTGAATCTTGGATATTTCTGAATGGATCACTGATGAGATTGTGGATCTCCTGAAGGTAGCTGCAGCCCGCCATGGGCTTCAGGTTCTTTGTGGGGCTCGGGGGGCATCAGCTTCCTTTATTCCTAATCTGCGCTCTCTCCTGAGGTGATACCATTGACTCCATGGGTTTCAATCTCATCTACAACCCTGATGGTGATCCCCGGATATAACTGCTAGCCACTCAGACACCCACCTTTTATACTATGTCTCACAGCTCAGTTCAGTTGCTCAGTCGTGTCTGACTCTTTGTGACCCCATGAATTGCAGCATGCCAGGCCTCCCTGTCCATCATCATCTCCCGGAGTTCACTCAGACTCACGTCCATCGAGTTGGTGATGCCTTCCAGACATCTCATTCTCTGTCGTCCCCTTCTCCTCCTGCCCCCAATCCCTCCCAGCATCAGAGTCTTTTCCAATGAGTCAACTCTTCTCATGGGGTGGCCAAAGTACTGGAGTTTCAGCTTTAGCATCAGTCCTTCCAATGAACACCCAGGACTGATCTCCTTTAGGATGGACTGGTTGGATCTCCTTGCAGTCCAAGGGACTCTCAAGAGTCTTCTCCAAAACCGCAGTTCAAAAGAATCAATTCTTTGGTGCTGAGCTTTTTTCACAGTCCAACTCTCATATCCATACATGACCACTGGAAAAACCATAGCCTTGACTAGACGGACCTTTGTTGGCAAAGTAATGTCTCTGCTTTTGAATATGGTATCTAGGTTGGTCATAACTTTCCTTCCANTCAAAAGAATCAATTCTTTGGTGCTGAGCTTTTTTCACAGTCCAACTCTCATATCCATACATGACCACTGGAAAAACCATAGCCTTGACTAGACGGACCTTTGTTGGCAAAGTAATGTCTCTGCTTTTGAATATGGTATCTAGGTTGGTCATAACTTTCCTTCCAAGGAGTAAACGTCTTTTAATTTCATGGCTGCAATCATCATCTGCAGTGATCTTGGAGCCCCCCCAAATTAAGTCTGACACTGTTTCCACTGTTTCCCCCTCTATTTCCCATTAAGTGATGGAACCAGATGCCATGATCTTTGTTTTCTGAATGTTGAGCTTTAAGTCAACTTTTTCACTCTCCTCTTTCACTTTCATCAAGAGGCTCTTTAGCTCCTCTTCACTTTCTGCCATAAGAGTGGTGTCATCTGCATATCTGAGATTATTAATGTTTCTCCCGGCAATCTTGATTCTAGCTTCTGCTTCTACCAGCCCAGCGCTTCTCATGATGTACTCTACATATAAGTTAAATAAGCAAGGTGACAATATACAGCCTTGACGTACTCCTTTTCCTATTTGGAACCAGTCTGTTGTCCCATGTCCAGCTCTAACTGTTGCTTTCTGACCTGCAAATAGGTTTCTCAAGAGGCAGGTCAGGTGGTCTGGTATTCCCATCTCTTTCAGAATTTTCCACAGTTTATTTTGATCCACAGTCAAAGGCTGCGTCAATAAAGGCTGTGACTAAGGCTGGCATAGTCAATAAAGCAGAAATATATGTTTTTCTGGAACTCTCTTCCTTTTTTGATGATCCAGCGGATGTTTGCAATTTGATCTCTGGTTCCTCTGCCTTTTCTAAAATCAACTTGAACATCAGGAAGTTCACGGTTCACGTGTTGCTGAAGCCTGACTTGGAGAATTTTGAGCATTACTTTACTAGCATGTGAGATGAGTGCCTGTCTCATAGACATTGTTAATTCCATCTAATTCCAGCTTAATTTTAATACCTGGATCTCTGCAACATTCTCCTTTTACAGTGTTTGCTAGTTTACCATCTAAACCGTCCTGAAACCCAGAAATCTGGGATCAATTTAAAACTCCTCTCTCTTTCTCACTCTTGATATCCATTCAGTCTTAGGGCCTGTTGATTCTCTTTGTGTCCAAATGTTTCGTTAATCTGCTCACTTTTACTGTGCCTTCATCATAGCCCTTGATCTTGTGCAGGACTTCAAATATAATCTCTGTGAATGCATTTTTCCTCCCTTCCTATCTGTTCTCTGCAGCCTGAGTGGCCTCCACTTTTTCTCTTCTTGTTTCTGCCCCTCTCCACTCAGTCTCTGGGAGCCCATCACACCAGTTCTCTTTCAATTTTGTGTTCTTCCCAACTTCAAAGCCTTGGGTCATGGCATAACCACTGCTTGGAATGCCATTCCTCTCTTCTTTTTCTAACTAGCATTTTACCTTTCAAACCTCACCTCAAACATCACTTGCTAAAGAGACCTTCCCCAACCCAGCAGACTAGGTCAGACCTTCCTCTTGGATTATTTGCTGCCTCCCCTGTGTTGTCTGTGTCACACTTGTAATAGCTTGCTCACTATTTCCTGCTAGACTATCAATTCCTTGAGGAAGGAGACCATGACTGTTGTATCCATCACCATATCTTCTGTGCCTTGCACAGTGTCTGGTAGAGAGAGATCTTTTGATTCACATTTGTAAGATGGATGACCTCATAAGAATTAATGAGCTAGCAGACATAATATAATTCTTTTTATGGTGGCCATTTAGGTGAGGTATTTTGGGTTTGTAGGGATGGAGTGAGCATTCTTTAAGAATTTATCCACCGTGAAGGGTGGATATGAGGCATGGTTAGAAAACTCAAGCTATGTTTCTCCTGGAGTGATCTTTCTGCAGTGTTCTAGGAAGCCTCTCTAGCTCCTGATGCTGGGATTGGGGAATAGAGACAGAAGGAAGACACTCTTGAGAGTAAATGTATGATTGGCTCACAATTTTCTTGCTGGGCTAAAGTTGGTTGTGTTAAGAATAGTAATATGATGCTTTTCTGGTAAATAGCCTGAGGTGACCTCTAAAAATGATTCACTCACTATTCACTTAACCCAGAAAACCCCCACAAAATCATACAAATCAATAGGTTCTTCATGTTAACATTAAAAACACTCGTGAAACTGCCCAGGCCATTAAGGATGTGCCTATAAAAAGCCACCAAGCATCTGAAAGATTTGCTCCAATTCATAACTCAATGGACATGCATTTGAGCAGACTTGAGGAGATAGTGGAGGAGAGAGGAGCCTGTTGAAGTCCATGGGGTCACAAGAGAGTCAGATATGATTTAGTGACTGAACAAGGACATCTGAAGGATGTCACTTTTCATTCCAGCCTTACAATGGTGAAGTTGGTAGGTGTGCCCAGGCCAAACAGTGGCATTGGATGCAGGGTTAGTGGTACAAAAAGAGCTGAATTTTACTGCACATGCTCAAAAATGCAGAGGGTAATGCTGAACCTAGAGGCTTAGATATAGATTCTTTGGTCATTGAGTACATCCAGGTGGACAAAGCCCCAAGATGCCGCCCACAATTAACAGAGGTCATGGTCGGATCAACCCGTACATGAGCTCTCCCTGCCACATTGAGATGATCCTTACTGAAAAACAGCAGGTTGTTCCTAAACCAGAAGAGGTTGCACAGAAGAAAAAGATATCCCAGAAAAAGTGGAAGAGACAAAAACTTATGGCCTGGAAGTAAATGCCACAAAAAGTGCAAATCAAATAAAAAATATAGTAATATGAAGTAAAAAAAAAAAAAAAGAATAGAAATATGATAAAGAAAGTCCCTTTGACCCTTGTCCTGCAAGAATTTAGGGCTGGAACATACTTTATTTGCACAACCTGAAGTAGCACCTTCTAATAGAACTGTCTGTGATAGTGGAAATAATTTATATGTGCATATCCACTATGGTAGTCATTACTCATATGTGACTTTTGAACTCTTGAAATATAGTAAAGCCTAATTCTAAACTGAATTTTTTATCCTGTTTGATTTAAATTAATTTATATTTAAATTTAAACTTCAACTCATCTTATTTAAATTTAAGTGTGGCTGATGTTGGCTGTGCTGGACTGAATTAGGTAGGTCGAGAGTACCTGGGTTGTGCTGAGACGGAAGATGGCTAAGTGCGCTGAATGTTTTGCATTGGAGTGTCTTGCATTACAAAGAAGCTGGCATGCTTTCATTTACACTGATGCTCCCTTTCTAATAAGCATGTAAAATCAAATATTTCCAGAGAAAAAGTAAGTTGCAGATATTTTCTCAATAGGAAAATGTAAGGGGCTGTTTTATAAGCCTGAATTCCTTTCATTCTTAGAGTGTGCTGTCATCTTATAATTCAATGTAATGGCTGTTATTTCCCATCAGATAAAAAGAGATGCCTCAAACCTACTCCAAAAGTCACTGTCACAGAGTACTGGGATTGGGATATCATCCTGCCTTCTGGGATACCAAATAGTAAGTTCTCGGAACAAAGCAGCAGCTGTGTGCCTTCTGGAATCCCAGTGTGTCCCGTTAATGTTGATAAAAATAACCCCTTGATGATTTTATGGCATGTTTTGTGACATCAAAGAACCCTACAAAATTGAATTCATGCTTCCAACACTTGTTCAAGTTCACTCAGTTGTTAGAACAGTATTTAATCTTTCTCATGCAGAGAATGTGTGAAAAGTACATGACCTTTTCTCATGTACATGCAAGAAATACAAGCCTGTGTTTGTGTGGTATGCCAGGGTAAGTGGACAGGCTGAGCATGACTGGAGACAGCTGGCCCAGTGGCCTTGAAGAATTCAGGCTCTGCCCACCTCTGCTAAGAGCTGAGGAAACCGCTGACTCAGCACAGCTATAAGGCTTTTGTCTCACTGGAATTGGAAAGTTCTCGTGACTTGGTGCTCACCAGGTCTAGGACAGTGCTTCATAAAATTTAATGTGTATGTGAGTCACCTGGATATCTTGTTAAAGTGCAGATTTTGATTCAGTAGATGAGCAACTGGGCCTGAGATCCTGCATTTATTTCTAACAAGCTCCCAAGAAATGTTAATATTGCTGGTCCACTGACTGTATTTTAAGTTGTTAGGCGCACAGATTTGATTTACAGTTTGGTCAGTTTTGCATTGAAAAGTCTTTCTCCATCACTACAAAGCTTATCCTTATTTTCTACCAACCCTGATATTATACTATCAGACCAGATAAGAGTGGATGAAAACCTTGACACAAGCTCTTTTCTGGGGCTAGAAAAATAGCTGGTGGTCATGTGTTTGCATTATCAGTGGAAAACTGTAACAGGTTAGAGTACAGCTCAGAAGCAGGCAAGCACAGGATTCATTAGCTTAATGCTTCTAAGTCAATCCACTTTTAAGCCCAAATAAGTGATTTTTTAAAAAGGTGGAATAACTGTGGGAATAACTCTGGACTAGGTAGGGATTGGGAGACCTATGTCCTGGGTCTAATTCTCCTCTGACTCTGATTAATTCAGTTTAGGGAAGACATGACATTTCTTTGAGCCTCAAATTTCATCTTTCAAGCATGATCCATGCTGACTATGGAGGTGCAAACTCCCTCACACAGGTATTTGTAATGTCACACATGTGTGTGATGAGCTGCCAGCTGCTTAGTAGCAGCCAGCTGGGCTGTGATGAGAGAGTGACTACTTTATAGAAAAAAAAATCAATTTAAAAAATAACAGTAACACTAGGTTTGTGCTTCAGGTTTTGTAGCTTCCCTTACTTCAATTCCAATCTGTTAATTCCACAGGCATAAGGGCAGTTGGCCAGGTACAGATTGGGTACTGTACAAATTCTTGGTGATAGTGATAATGATGGTGGAGAGTATTCTGTGACTGTAGCCTGGAGTTGGGCACATAGTAGGTGCACAGTACAGAGAAGGAAATAGCAGCCTACTGCAGTATTCTTGCCTGGAGAATCCCATGGACAGAGGAGCCTGGAGGGCCACAGGGGTTGCAAGAGTCGGACATGACTTGGTGACTAAAGCACCACCGCCACCAGCTGCACAGCAAACAGTACTCAGTGGAAAGAATGGGTCAGGTGCATGGTGACTGTTGAGTCCCTGAAGAGTCTTTTTCTGAGATGAGCTCTGTCAGCAGAGAAGTTGCATCTCTCTCTGTGATCTTATAACATTCATACAGCAACACGCTCATCTTCCAGGCTTTCTCTTCTTCACCTCTCAGCACTTGGAAATTCACAAAAATGCTCCTTTGAGTTTCATGTGCGGATGAGAAGGGTCTGTGTTCTCACAACCACAGTCATGTGACAAACGACTCTTGTTTTTCCAGAATGTCAGGCTTTTCTTCGGTTCTCAGTAGGATCAGTGAAATTATGACCTTAAACCATAACTTTCTAGTTAATAATAATCTTTTTATTGCTTATACAGTAAAACAAACCAGAGAAAAATCAAGGTTCAACCATACATTTGCATAGATAAATGTGAACATTTGAGTCAGCGCATACTTGTGGACATTTTAACAAAGAGAAGTGGGAACAGAGATAATCAATGAGGCATTAAGTGTGAACTGTCCAGTCTCCATAATCTCAGATTTAAAAATACATTATAGGTAATTCCCATGAGAAATTTCACTGTCTGGTTTTCTCTCTCTTCCCAACCCTCTCCCTTTAAATAATAGAGGATGATTATTTTGGTAATTGATGAAAGTAAAATTAATTGAAACATTTTTTGTTTTAGCAGTTAAAGTAATGCTGCATTTCATCTTTTCTAATTGTCTCTACATTGATGAAACCTTGTTGTAATTGACATGAGGATGCTCTAGATTTGAAGTAGCCACTAGATTCTAGTCAATACTTATCAGTCTCTGATAAATCTCTCAGATAATACAAAGCCAATTAATCCTAGCCTGATTAGCTTTTGACAGAAATTTTCTTTTAAAGATAACACAGTTCAAATTTATATAGCTCCTTCCCTAAAGGAATTCAGACTGATCCTCCTTTTCTTATGAAATAATTTAATTGCATTATCATTTCTTAAAACCAGTTCCTTCACTTGCCTTCCCTAGATCAGTTTACAGCTATGTGTCAACTAGGCAACTGAATCAGAAACACCATCCCTTCCCGCTAAGTCACCTAAGTAGAAACATGGAAGAAATTCTTTCTAATTCCTTTCCCTTATGTCCCCTATTAAGTTCATTTGCTCAAACCACAAACATCACTCTCAAAAATCTCCCTTTCCTCTCTATTTCTTCATTTACTGCCTTACGTCAAGTCTTCCTAATTTTTCTCCTGGTTCGTGGTTGACCTCCAATCAGGCACCCCTCCCCACTTTCTCGTCCCTTCAGCTCAATGTCCATACTGTGACAAGAGTAAACGTAAAACACATGGGGGATGATGCTCCTAATGGCAGGGTTCCTATGGGCCCTCAGGTCCATGCTTGTGGACATATGGATCCTTTCTCCACTGGCTCTTTCTAGCCTTGTCAGTCTCCATTTGATATCCTCTCAGTTCGTCCCTTTGCTTGTATCCCAGGTTCTAATTGCTTTGGCAGATTTCTCAAATGCAATGTGTTCCTTTATTTTTCTTGCATTTTCATCTTGTTCTTTCTACTTTACTTTTTTTTTTTTAATCTACTGTCATCCTCCTAATGACTCCTCAATACCCATTTCACAGGTTACCTTCTTCCTGGGACTTTATATCACTCCCTCCCTTTCCATCTTTCGCAGCATAATTAATTCCTTTTTATCTGTATTCCCAAGGGATCATGTCCATAGTTCTATTACAGCACTTATCATGGAATTAAATTTATGAATGTATGTGTCTGCTTTCTTTAGGAGTTTAAAATCTCTGAGGGTGAAGATCTGTTTTATTCATTTTTGTATCTCCTGTTCTTGGCACTTAATAAAATTTTCTATAGTTGTGTATTGAATTGGATGTGTCAAACCTTGTTGGTTTATTTTTTTTCCCCTCTTCTTTAAAATGTGAGGCAGAAACTGCCACCTCTGCATTACTGAAGGGAAAATTCTTGCCCCAAAGCCACAGGCAGCTTAGGCAGTGGCCTCGGGAGGAGTTGACTGTGGTGATAAGTGGTGCTAAGAAACTGACCCTGGTGCTAAGGCTAGTGGCCGCTCTGTCCCCTCTTCTGGGGTTATCTGTGTTGTCTCCCATCCCATTTGCCTATGAGCTTCTTGAGGGCAAGAATCATGCCTCTTTATGTTTGTGTCCCCAGGTCCTAGCAGCAATGGTTTTCCATTGTTGCTGTAACAAATCACCACCAACTTAGTAGCTTCAAACTGCACAAATTTATTATCTTATAGTTCTAGAGAGCAGAAGTCTGAAATTAAGCTAACTAGGCTACAGTCAGGTGTTAGCAGGGTTGAGTTCCTTTTGAGACGCTTACGGGAAGACTCCACTTTCTTCTCTTTTCCAGATTCCAGAGGCTTCCCACATTCTTTGGCTTGTGGCTTTCTTCCGTCTTCAAAGCCAGCAGGGGCTGGATGAGTCTTTTTTTACATTGCATCACTCTGACACACTCTCTTCTGCCTCTCTTCCCCATTTGTAAGAATCCTTGTGATTAAATTGGACCTACCCAGATAATTCAGGATAATCTTTCCATCTCCAGGTCAGCTGATTCACAAACTCAGTTCCATCTGCAATCTAAATTCTGCTTTGAAATTTAACCAAACATATTCATAGATTCTGGAAATTAGGACATGGGCATATTTTTTGCCGTGTCTAAGTGTATCCATGTGGCATTATTCTGCCCACCACACTAGCATAGCGTCTGACTTAGGAGATAAATTTGCAGAATGAATGGACAGGGTCCCTTGTGAGTGTGAGTGGCTTTAAGTCTCAGGGCTGTTAGAACAACTGTGAAAGCAGTGGTGATTGGGAGGTGGTGAGGAAGAAATTCCCTGGTAAGAATGGAGGGCTTCAGCTGCAGAGCGTCATGGTTGATTTCACTGTTGGGGGCCAGTAGGGCAGACTGACTGTGAGGTGACCCCCAGAAAATCCAGCCTCCTGGTGTTGACAGATTTGTTCCATATTCCACTTTTTACTTTAGGTAGGACCCATGACTTGCTTCTGAGCAATAGAACCTGGCAAGATGATGAGATATCACTCTCATGGTTAGGTTATTTATATGGTAAAGGTGATTGTCATTCCTGTAATTATCTTACATTATATGACTTTGGTCTTAGTAGATTGGGTCTGGGGACTTTTCTTGGGGGCCTGATGAAGTAAACAGCCATGTTGGAGAAGTCCATATGGCAGGTAGCCTCCAGTGAGGGTGACCTCCTGCCAATACCTAGTAAAAAGCCAGGGCCCTTGGTAGTAGAGTCAAGAGGAGATGAACCTGTGAACAGCTTGAATTCTGGAAAAGGCAATGGCACCCCACTCCAGTACTCTTGCCTGGAAAATCCCATGGATGGAGCCAAGAGTCAGACACGACTGAGCGGCTTCCCTTTCACTTTTCACTTTCATGCATTGGAGAAGGAAATGGCAACCCACTCCAGTGTTCTTGCCTGGAGAATCCCGGGGCCAGGGGAGCCTGGTGGGCTGCCGTCTATGGGGTCCCACAGACTGAAGCGACTTAGCAGCAGCAGCAGCAGCAGCAGCAAAATACAGGAAGAGAGCCTGTTATTCTGACTTATGCTGAGCTTCCTCCCAGCCCTTCCAGAGGCCATGACTTGGAATTGGAGTTCATAGCAGGGGACTTTGCTTCANCCACAGACTGAAGCGACTTAGCAGCAGCAGCAGCAGCAGCAGCAAAATACAGGAAGAGAGCCTGTTATTCTGACTTATGCTGAGCTTCCTCCCAGCCCTTCCAGAGGCCATGACTTGGAATTGGAGTTCATAGCAGGGGACTTTGCTTCATGTACCCTCATAACAGTATTCTGAAAGAAGATTTTTGGGCTTTTATTTTCTTTCAGACAGAATCACAGAGAGAGGTACCACTTATCTAAAATCGTGGTAAAGATTCAGGTTGCTATCTGGGCATGAATGAGTAACATTCATTAAGCTTAGTGGTTAAATTCTTAAAAGTTGTACTCACTGAATGTATTGTTTAACATCCCTGTCCTGTAGCTATAAAGCTCAGTCAAAACTCAGCTTGGATTTTCAAAAAAAACTTCTTTGAAGAGACTATTTTAAATTCATCAGTAGCATTTGATGAATTTAAATGACCAATTTTTATATATGCATATTACTTTAATTAATATCTCCTCCTTATCACTCACTCTGCTCATCTCATAGATGGGATTATTGAGTGCGAAAAGATTAAGTGAACTGTTCCACCTGCTTACACAGCTAATTCTCACTAGAATCCAGTTTTCAAGCTTAGAGTTTCATATTGTTTTCACATATAAATTCTAGAATCAGAAATTATGAAAGGTGGTAACAGTCTTATAGCTAAAGTCCATATCCTGCTTTAAACAGAACCAGATATGCCTAAAACATTCATTTCAGACATGTAATGATCTTTCTGTACAAAAAATTCCAATGTAAATGATAGGATTCTTTGATGCCTCAGCTTTGATTTCAATTGATATCTGCCAGCACTTTGAGTAATAATTATCTTCGTCTTTCTTGGTTAGATATTGATTATGGTCAAAAGTGTGGTACCATTTTTCACAGATCTATGGACTCTTATTTTGGACTAAGGGACCAAGGACAAGCAGGTTTGGTGTCACATCATATTTGCCCTGGGTTCAGTTCAGTTCAGTTTAGTAGCTCAGTCATGTCCAACTCTTTGCAACCCCATGAATCGCAGCACGCCAGGCCTCCCTGTTCATCACCATCTCCTGGAGTTCACTCAGACTCATGTCCATTGAGTAAGTGATGCCATCCAGCCATCTCATCCTCTGCCGTCCCCTTCTCCTCCTGCTCCCAATCCCNCCATTCATGGGATTCTCCAGGCAAGAATACTGGAGTGGGTTGCCATTTCCTTCTCCAGGGGATCTTCCCCAACCCAGGGATTGAACCCAGGTCTCCCGTATTAGAGGCAGATGCTTTAACCTCCCACCAGGGAAGCCCAAGGTGGTATGAAAATGATGGAGGAGAAAGATTGCTGGTAGAGTGGTTCTAAGATTACAGATTCTCTTCTGACTCACTCTGAATTCTCATGTGTTACACACAACCTTGAATGCTTCATTGGCATAACATTAAAGTAACTTATATTATTAAATATGATTGTACCCTGCTTTTCTGTGAAATATATGCTATTATATTTCTCTCTACCTTTAAGTTCTGCAAATTAGTTTGGCTTAAATCCTAAAAAGCACCAATATTTATACATTATTAAATTTAAAAAGCCCTGAAATCAGTGTTAAAAATCATCAACTTTCATTAGTCTCAAAGGAAATGTAAACTTCTTGGCTATATTTCCTACAACAAACAAAGCTATTGTAAGAAATTATTTGAGAGAATTTATAAAAATAATTGGAATATGGTATACCAGCTTAGAATTAAAATAGTCCTATGCTTATTACAGAACAGTTTAAGTAAGTTTTTTTTTCCTATATAAAAGTCAAGAACACTTAAATTCTGTTACATTTAGAATGTTATAATTGGTGTTATGAATATCACAGAAGTACTGTGTTCCCTAAAAGGTGTGGCTTAGAAATCATTCTGCTTTCAGCTTTGCAGCACTAACTTGACTGTCTTTTAACTTCTCTATTGTGGTTAAAAGCATCAGAAATTTTCCAATTATTCAGGCTCTGACTGCTATTAAGCTCTTACTCTCTTTCAGGAAGCTAAGTTCAGTTGACTAAGAAGTCCGTTGGAATTGTCTTTTCAGTTTTTTGAAGATGTTCTTCTCTTTCCTGACATTGTGCTATCTAAACCTTTAGCACATCATCTTAAAATACGGTTTAATTTATATAAAGTTTTACAGAAGGAAAAATGGATATATGTTGGAAAAAATAAGAACAACTATTGCTTGGAGGGGTGATCTAGATATTACCTGAGAAGATGTAATTTTCTGGAGTGATGTTNCCACTCCAGTATTCTTGCCTGGAGAATTCCATGGACAGAGAAGCCTGGCGGGCTACAGTCCATGGAGTCGCAGAGTTGGACTGAATGACTAACACTTTCGTTTTCTTCTGTGAGAGCATGAAGAGTGTAAGTGTGGTACGTGGATTAAGAGCTACTAGGTTTCTTGATGCTGGCTTGGAAGGGGATGAGGTTCTGGCATAACCTCCTTCCAGAGCTAAACAGGGCATCACAGAATGTTAGAACTGGAAGGCACTTTGGAGTTTATCTTGTTCAATCTGACATTAATGGACTCAGGCTTAGAAAGATGACTTGCCCAAGAATATATAACAAATCGGTTCAGGCTTAGCACTTGGAACCTCCTAATAGTCATAATTTTCATTTGTTTTTATTTTATACCTTTACTACTTCTGTTTTTAATCCAACCCACTCAGTTATTGACACAACACATATGCATATGCACATGCATGCACACATGCACGCATCTTTCCCTACCAAATTACTGGAGGGTGGTGGTGCTGATAGTCAAGGTCCAAATACACAAAAATATTTTGAATGCTTCTCATGGAAGTAGCATGATAAAGTAGAGAGATACCTGAATTTGGAGTTAGAAGACCACGACTTGCCTTCAGGTTCACACAAACCCATAAATATAGGGGAAGCAGCTTTTTTGAGTCTTCGTTTTTTTCATCTGTAAAATGTAGATAGACAGTTAAAGGTGAGAACAGTGGATGAATGGCTTGGGGGATTCTCAGAGTGAGACTAGGACAGTGGGGTCCAGTGATAATATTGCTGGGAGTTTGGTTACCCTGAGAGCTGCCTTGAGAGAGCTTTGTATACTCCAGTGCTACACAAATGTGTAATATTACTTCCATGTACTGGACATTATGGTGGATATAGGACAAATGTTGCTTGAGATATAGCCCTTACCTCCAGTAAAGTTATACTAAAGTTATAACCTTAGGATAAAAGAGGGCAGCATATGCTGAATGACCAATGAAGAGTAAGGGTAAATACTTAGAAGTGAGATGATTATGAAAGGGGGCAACTGAGGGAGACTATCAGGAGTTATGACTTGGGCTGGGTCATGAAGGAAAGTAGTAGACTGGAGGGGGCCACTTTAGCAGGTAGAACTTGTTGAGCCAACACATGGAAAAGCTCAAGGAGTGGTGAATATACAGAAGAGGAAATGTGTAGAATAATATTTACAGGTGGATATTTACATCTAAGCCTTCTTTTTGTTATGCAAGCAATAGGGAGCCATGGGTGACTCTGGAACAGGGTTAACTTGTCCAGAGTGTTGGTTTAGGAATGTCCCTTTTGGAGGGGTGTACATTGATTAATAGTAGAGGGCATTGGCAGAGAATTGTTTATGCTTTTCTCTGCCTCAGCACTTCAGGAGCATTTGTTCTGCTGACTTTTGATAATGACTCTTAAAAAAGGTTGAGATTATACCAGGCTCCACTTGGAAATGATTTCTGATATGCCTCCTCCCCCTACTCCTGCATAGGTCTGAGAGTCCTGCTCCTTACTAAGCTGCACAAAACCACAGGGATGATTGCTTTGTTGTAGTTTGGGGCCAAATGACTTGATTGACTAGCAATCACATCACAGATGACTGACAACAAAAAGATATATATATATTTTTCAAAGTACAAGGAAAGGAGACAGAATCAGAAATCCTCATAACAGAAAAGAGACCTATTAAGACTACCAAATCCACTTCTAACATAGAAGAATTTTTTACTCTCCTGAATGCTTTTTGTATTTTGTATCCTCTTTGTATGAGTAATGGCTATTTTACCACTTCTGGTGAAAGATTTTTCAATAGGTTAATTGTTTCACTTACCACCATTGACATTTTTCTGATTTTTAACTGAAATATCCATATAATAAAAAGCTTGGTAATATTCCTGATGCCTATTATGGAAGGAGCATTATTTGAATGAATATGGAAATAATGTTTTCATATTAGGTGCTTACAACCGTAATCTTAAAATCTATAATCAATGAGAATACATTGTTTATATTTTGAACTTTTTTCTTTCCAAAGTAGACTAGTCACTAATCCAGGATCAAATTGGGAGGAAAAAAAATTAATGTTCTTCCAATCACTGACGTGATGAACAACTATGAAAGTAATGGAGAAAGAGAAGAATAATTTAGTGAGATTTTACTTTTGTTCAAGTCAAAAAAAAAAGAGAAGACAGTGCTTCATTAACTTTCTATAAAATTAAGATGATTTTGAGTTGGAGAACATTTCTCTGTGATTGATGCAATATGAAATCATCAAGGCCTTTGACTTAGATTTAAGTAATGACACTTTCAAAGACAAGGAACTTTCAAAATCAGAGAAAATTTTGAAAGGCATTCAAACTCTATACTTCTCTTTGTTCTACATTAACTGTTCATTAGATTGATCATAGTCTCTAGTCCTTTCTTATCCACCAACATATAAGTCTAAGTGTGTGTTATTTGCCCCATCTGAAAAAATTAAGTTGATACTGCCAATATTCATTTTAGTGATGTTAGGAAAGAAAAATTACATGGTAATGAAGGTCTTATAGTTTCAAAATGCTCTACATATTATTAATAACAGAAATTAATTCACATTACTTTATTTCTGATGACATGTTTTGTCAATTGGAGAGTACTTCTAAATGTTAAGAATTGAAGGCTCAGAGAGGAGGGTTGTTTTTTTTTTTTTTTTTTACTATTATTACTGTTTGCTATTCTTTTTTGACATTTGGGTAGCCTTGGACAAGTCACTGAACTTCTCTTACCACACTGTATACCTGGACCTTTCATGAAGAGTATGTAAGTATAAACCCCCAATTCTGGTATGCTTACCCCCACAAACTCTAAATGCCTGCCTCACAACATTCCTTTACCAGTAAAACATGAAATAGAACATGTTAAAAGATAGCTTTATTACGCTATTTGTGCCATGAGCTGGCATCTCTGATGGGTGCCCCATACCCATGCCCCTCTCAGACCTAGAGAGAGGAACAGTATGTTGTGTCTCCACATGCTTACACTGTTTTGCTGATCCTGGCCTTGAGACTGGAGTTCCAGGCCCACCAGGCCACCAATAACATCACAGGGCTGTCCATTGTGATTGAAGACACTTGTGATCCTTAGGAAACTCTTTTGTGGCTGTCTGTGGCCTTGACTTTGACATCAAGCAGCAGGGTGTGGTGGTAGCAGCCAGGAGTGAAGGTTTTGAGCACTCCAGAAATGCTGAAAGAGTAAACCCACAGCTCAAGGAAATTTCTATCATAAGCTTCACATTTACCCCAAAGTTGTGAGGAGCCAAAGAGTAACGACAGGCCAAAAGACTTTAAAATTATTAACTGCTATGGGGAAGTAACATTGACTGAAGATCTGTTTTCAACAGCAACCTTGCAGTTTTCCTTTTTAATTCATTTGCTTTCTCAGTGAAGCAGAAATAACCTTTGTAACTCAGTAAATGTACCACCATCCCTTGCTCCGGCCCTCCAGGAGATGACTTTGATATCCTCATACAGATAATTCCAGACTAGTGCAGGGAGAAGCTCAGGGGAGTATTTGCAATGAAGAGAATTAGAAAATGTACCCAAACTGTAAACCATTATAATGAAAATCAAAGAAGAACCCTGGATTCTTGGGAGAAATGGTAAAATACTCCTTTTACCAAAATAAATATACAGCTTTGGGGTATCCCAATTTGGAAAACTTTTTCTGAGCTTCATAATTCTTTTGTTTCACTTCTTAGTAATAAAGAGAGAAATCAATTTGCCATAAACAATTCCAAGGGCAAGAGAAAGCATGAATAGAATTTCACACTTGTTTTGTTTTGGGTGTGGTAGTGGGAAAGTTTTAGAGACATTCTGAGAAAATCAGGTGGCTTGCAAAGAACTGACTAGTCTCAGGTTACAGTTTGGAGAGCAGAGATGGAAGCTCCAGCATATAAATGCTGGGAACCAAACTGATTGAGGGCTTCCCTGGTGGCTCAGAGTATAAAGCGTCTGCCTGCAATGTGGCAGACCTGGGTTTGATCCCTGTGTCTGGAAGATCCCCTGGAGAACGAATTGGCAACCCTCTCCAGTACTCTTGCCTGGAGAATCCCATGGAGGAAGGAGCCTGGTAGGCTACAGTCCATGGGGTCGCAAAGAGTCGGACACGACTGAGCGACTTTGTTTTTCTAGGTCAGAAATTTATTTTCATNAGATCCCCTGGAGAACGAATTGGCAACCCTCTCCAGTACTCTTGCCTGGAGAATCCCATGGAGGAAGGAGCCTGGTAGGCTACAGTCCATGGGGTCGCAAAGAGTCGGACACGACTGAGCGACTTTGTTTTTCTAGGTCAGAAATTTATTTTCATATGAAGTGTTGGATCAATCAGAGGAGAAAAATCCTTAAGAATAACATTTTAAACTTCAAAACAAAGCAAAATCCAAAGCATGCTCAAAGATACTATTTTCTATGGTGTTCTGAAAAGGTGATGAACTATATTTAAAAGTTTTTACTGATATATTTATTTCATATTTTTCAAATGCTCTGTAGCCTCTGGCTCCTAAGAACCTATTGAAAAATATTTTTAACCTGGACTAGGAACTGGGCTAGCTTGCCTGTCATATGTCTCATATAAATAAGACTGTGTACCTGACTGGAATGTTAGAGCTGGCTGTTACTTAAGACTGGTGATGAAGAGTAGGATGTGGAGACTTATGAAGCCCTTTGTAAAGACTGAAACATTAAAAAGAAACACTTGTCACCATCAACTGGTCACAAATATGCTTCTTTAGCATCTCCTTTGACCCACTGATCATCTGCCAAAATTTCTTTTTTCTTGACCCAGGCCAGTTCCTCAAATTCCATATCACGTAAGAAAAGAAGAGTTAAGATTATGAGTTCCCCAAGGTTTTCTCCAGTATTTATTTTCCTTATTGAGGTCTCTTTTTAAAAAAATTTTATTTTATTATTTTTATCTAAAAAATTTGCAGATAATCACACAAGTAGAAAACAAGAAAAGACAAAGTGAGATGAGTGATAGATCTTACAAGAGATTAGCACAGACCCTTCCTTCCCACTCATTCAAAGTCAAGTTGTCTTTCAAGGCTGTCCTATTCAACATTCTCTGGGCTGCTTTTCTGAGATCACTCAAGAACCCCTTTAACTTTTCCTTCTCTGAATTTCTATCTTATTAATAATCTACCCCACACTAGTAGGATCAGTTTGAGTCATATGCTGTCTAATCTTTCATAGATATGTATTAAGTAGTCATATATCTCAACATGGAATTATAAACTCTGTGAGGGCAAGGACATCTTGCATTTCTCTTCTCGGCTAGTATGTTAGGCACATGATATATGCACTTGGATGCTGATAAAGACTGCAGAAGCAGAGAAAGTGACTAAGTGATGGGGACATTTAATACAAATTAAATATCACTCCCAGGTTGCTCAGTGGGTAAAGAATCCACTTGCAGTGCAGGAGAGGCAGGTTTGATCCTTAGGTCAGGAAGCTCCCCTTGAGGGGGGAATGACAACCCGCTCCAGTATTCTTGCCTGGAGAATCCCATGGACAGAGGACTTTGGTGGGCTACAGTCAATAGGGTCGCAAAGTCGGACACAACTGAAGCAACTGATCATGCAAATAACACAGCACCATAAAATGAAGGGAACAGTTTTTAGATTCTAATAGAATCCCTGTCCATTCAGCTTTATTCCTGAACCGTGTTTCCTCTTNGCTACAGTCAATAGGGTCGCAAAGTCGGACACAACTGAAGCAACTGATCATGCAAATAACACAGCACCATAAAATGAAGGGAACAGTTTTCAGATTCTAATAGAATCCCTGTCCATTCAGCTTTATTCCTGAACCGTGTTTCCTCTTGCTGTTAAGTAGCACATTACTGGGCTAGACATGATTCTCCCATCTAAAAGCAACTATTTTGAATCAAGGAAAACAAAAATAAATTCTGAGAAGGGAATGAGCAATAGTAGCAGGCTCAACATCCTTTTGTTAGAGGATTAAAGCATTAATCATCCTATTATCTGCTATTTTGAGCTTTGCTAAAGTTGCTGGAGGTGGATAGGAATTAGTTTCAATTAAAGAACTTTAGAACTTTCCCTCTTATATCACCCACTGTTTTGGATTAAAAGAAGATGAGGATGATAACATGGTCCTGATAGCCTAATTGAGGTTTCTTTCCACTTTTGCTAAGAAATTGTAGAAAAGGTCACTTTGGATTAAAAAAATTAAGGGCTTCACTGTCAGAAATTATTACTAATGTGTGTAATTATGGTTTTAGATTATCAAGAAAGTCTAAAGACATTTTATTTTAATACTCACTATTCAATTGCATTGGTGACATTTGCTAATAACCTAAGGAAGTTACCTACTGTGATGGTGAGTTTTTGAGTTGTAAAGTTTAGCATTTTGACATGCAATGGCAGTAATGTGTATAATGCACATAAAGAGAGCAAGAATCAATAAACATGTCAATTTAAAAATGTTAAAAACCTGAAATATTCCTCAATAACTCCATTAAGAAAGACAAAATGTAATGGACAGTAGCAGTTATTTCTTGACAGACTGCCCAATAGCTTCTGTGGCAAAATTGCCACAGTTTAAACTTAAAAAATTAGGAGAATCTTGGCAGATTGAGGTTGACAGGTAAACTAATTCTGCAAAGTAGTAAACATGGCTGGGTTAATTGCTGTAGCTTCACTATCTTCCAGAGTAGTGTTTTCTTACTTGGTGTACTGATTAAAAAATAAAAATTTCAGTATTTTTCCAGTCTTTAGAGAACTACCTGGTATGATTCAGAAAATATTGGATAATTATTCAGTTTCTGATATTTTTCAGTTATTCCTCAAGCATCCTTTCTGGATGGTGAGATGAAAAGCCCAGTGTCTTACTACCAGATGTTAGGTTTTTTGTGCATACAATTAAAACACTTGGTGGCCAGTTTATTTTGTTATTTGGAGAATGAAGAAAGATGACTCAGTTTAGAAGTTTCCATCTACTCCAGTATGGGGCTTTGGCTCAAAGACAGTGGTCTCAAGACTACCGAAGTTAATCTATTTATTGGGCAGATTGGGATTTTATGAATACACATTGAAAAAGTTGCTTTATTTTTTTCCTCATGAAAGTGACAAATGTTCATTATACAAAGCTTGAAGAGGAAACTAAATTACTAAAAAATTTCTTCATGGGAAGAAAACTATTGATATTTTAATTTTATTAAAAATTTTTTTTTCTGTCCAGAGACTTTTTTTATATACAGTTGTCCATCCATATGTTCCATTTTGGACATTTTTTTTTTTTCAGCTGAATATTCTGACCTAACAATGTTTGATGGTAATTCAAATTACAGCTATTAATGAGTACGAGAATTCTTTTGAGTGGGTGTTTCCTGACTTACTTAACCATTATCATACTGTTGAATATTAAAATTTTCAATCAAAAAAATTTTCACTTTTCAAGTGAAAAGTTTACAATTTTTCACTATTTTAGTAGACCTGAAACAGAAATCTCTGTTTCAGTGAATGTGGCTTTTTCTGGTATTTGGAGTGCTTTTCTATGGTTGATTTGTTAGGGCAGAGTTTTCAGTCAAAGGGTATGATCATATAATGAGATGGTGAAATGGAGGCTTTGGCTGAGGTAACAAGGTACAAGATAACACGGGAGCTGCCACACGAGAAGCTAAAGTTTAAGGAGATTATTAAAAGTCAGTTACATTTGTCTTAATTCTGTTATAACATCAGGAAAGGATCCTGATTTGAATTTTGAAGGGGATTTTAGGTGCAAGTTTTTCATTTGTTGTGTCTCCCTTCTTCCCCTCCAAGGAAATAAATGTAGTGTGCTTGCAGCTTTCCTCACCTCACATAGTTTCGTAATACCTCTATGGATTTGAATGACATGTCAGGCCAATTTCTGACTCACACCTGAAAAATCTGAGAGGTGAGTGACTATTTGACTAACTGTTGTGACAACGGTACACAGGAGAAATTGTCAAAATGGGAGAATTTGAACTCCCAAGGTTTGTCCAGGAAAGGATATGTGAAAATTTCTCAGGAGCCACATGTTGGCAGGTTCCATAAGAGAAAACCAACATATTTTCATCTTCATTCTGTCCATCAAATGCTGTTTGATATTGCAGCAGATTTTTGAATCCTGGAAATATATGTGACAAGCTTAACAAAAAGATACATTTGGTAGTGCTGAGGATACTGTAGGTCTCTGAATACTTATGAAAGACAAAGGAGAAAGAGGGAAAACAGAAACAGCTGCATTAAGAAGCAAATATTGAAAAATTTATTTGAGTTTTGAGTTTGAGTGTTAAGTTTCAGGTAGCTGTGAGACATCCTGATGGGAGTGCCTGACAGGTGATGGGGTGCACAGGATGGAACTCAGAGAGACATTGGCTAGAAATGTAGATATTTAGAACGTTGAAAGCCTGAGACAATCTAAAGAGGGTGTAGAATAAAGTGAAAAGAAGGTCAAAGGCAGAATCCTGGCTTACAACAGCCTGGAAAAGATGAGAAACTAGCAAAAGAGACTGAGAAAGGAAAAATAACTAGATCCAAGGAGATCCAGGACTGAGCATTGTCATCAAATCTAGTTTGGGAAAGAATTCCAAGTCAGTTCAGTTCAGTCACTCAGTCGTGTCCGACTCTTTGCAACCCCATGAATCGCAGCACGCCAGGCCTCCCTGTCCATCACCATCTCCTGGAGTTCACTCAGACTCACGTTCATCAAGTCTGTGATGCCATCCAGCCATCTCATCCTCTGTCGTCCCCTTCTCCTCCTGCCCCCAATCTTTCCCAGCATCAGTCTTTTTCAATGAGTCAACTCTTCGCATGAGGTGGGCAAAGCAAGTGGGTCATGGTCAATAAGGAGGCCAAATAAGTTGGATTTTAAGATTAAATTGTTTAGGGGAATTCTCTGGCAGCCCAGTGGTTACCACTCCATTCTTTCATTGCCGTGGGTTCAGGATTCAATCCCCAGTTGGGTAACTAAGACCCCATGTGAAAGTGAAGTGAAAGTCGCTCAGTCATGTCCGACTCTTTGCGACCACATGGGCTATCCAGTTCATGGAATTCTCCAGGCCAGAAGCCAAATGGCCAAAAAGCAAAACAAAAAGATTAAATAGTTTGGGGCAAATAGTGGGACACTGGTGATTGTATCTGGCTCATTTTCAGTATAACGATGAGGGCAAAGGCCTAACTGCAATGGATTGAATAGGGAATGGATGGAGAAAGGGAGTCTAAGTAAAGACCATCCTTTCTAATATCTCGATTGTGAAAGAAAAGGGCAATGTTAGTCTAGTGAGAGAAAGATTTAAAAGATCAAGGAAAAGACTTGAACACATGTGTCGGTCACAGGGAAGGTGTGAGTGGAGTGCAGAAACAAAATAGAGGAGAGAGAAGAATTAACAAATTTGTCAAGATACTAGAGAAAACGAGGTGAGTTTAGATTAAAAGTCTTCAGCCCTTCTGAACTGGAAGCTTAAACAAATTAAGGAACATAAAGCAAGGAATGCTATGCGTGCATGCTAAGTTGCTTCAGTCATGTCTGACTCTTTGTGACCCCATAAACCCTAGCCCACCAGGCTACTATGTCCATTCTCCAGGCAAGAATACTGAAGTGGGTTGCCATTTCCTCCTCCAGGGGATCTTCCCAGCCCAAGGATCAAACTCCCATCTCTTAGGTCTCCTGCGTTGGCAGGTGGGTTCTTTACCACTGGTGCCATCTCTACAACCTTACAAAAGAATGAAGTCATTCTTTAGCATCGGTATGGGACATTCTTTAGTATATACCGTGAACTGCCAGGGCTATGACAAATGTCATGTGAATTGTGTACTAATATGTGGATGACATGCCTCTGGATCTGCGTTGTGTGGTCTTTTAGGTGACATCCCTCTGGTGTGAGAGACAGTGCTTCACATTACCTTTGCTTTTTAAGGTTCTTCATATTCCTTTATTCTGGTCAATATTCATAAGAGTAAAATTTTGATCGTTTAATTTCCCACTTATATGTTTATTCAAGGATATTCAACAATCAGACTGATGGATCAGAGACTCTGCTCTGCTTGATAACTGTTTTTAAATTGAACACTAATAAAGTGGTCTTCTGATGATAATTTGGTTCTTCATGTCACTTGATCACAAAAAAAGACTGTGTTGGCATGCTGACATGAGTATTTCTGCCTGATGGTTGGGCCTCTCTTAAATGAATATATCATCATTCTGGTGTATAATAGTGGTTGGTGAGAACTTGATTAATTAAACTTGATTAACCCGTCTGAGTTAGACCTACTTCAGTACACTAACGATAGATCTCCCCCTGTTCTTGCAAGTTAGAGGCCAGTTTCTAGACTGTGGTGAATTCATTAAGCTCGGTTTTACTTGTTCAGGGGACTTCCCTGGTGGCTCAGATGGTAAAGTGTCTGCCTATAATGCAGGAGACCCGGGTTCAATCCCTGGGTCAAGAAGATCTCCTGGAGAAGAAAATGGCAACTCACTCCAGTATTATTGCCTGGAAAATCCCATGGATGGAGGAACTTGGTAGGCTATAATCCATGGGATCACAAAAAGTCAGGCATGACTGAGCAACTTCACACTTACTTGTTCAGTTTCATTTCACACAGTCATCTGACCTTTTCCTATTGATGCTGTTAAAGATAAAATTATTCATGGTACTTGTAGAAGATGGTAGGAAAGGCTACTCAAGATGGGACTACTGAAGTAGGTGTAGGGACCACTGCAATGGGGTTTGCAGTTGGGGAGAGAGATTAGGTTTAACCCCCAAATGCAGGATGAGTAAGTGGGACTTTTTAGCCAAGCAGGAGGGTTAATGAATGAAAATTTACTAAGGAAAAACATCAGGAGTAAAGGGGGATTCTTGCTGAAGGCAGTCAAGGGTGATCAGACATCACATGGAAAACGATCAGATACTAAGGGTGTTTAGTTACTGAGAATGGGACATTCTGGTTTAAACGGACTTAGCAGGATTTTTGCTGAAGTTGGACAATGCAGAGACAAATGTAAGATCCAGTCAGGGCCTAGGTGAAAAAGGTCTCAGAATAGCTGGAGTACATTTGGTCAAGGAGAGAATCTTTGTTGTCATATTCCTATATGTATCCTTCTCAAATGATGGTCTCAGTCTACTCAGTAAAGAGGAAAAGTCATATGCTTTGGGGAGTGTAAGAGGAGGGGTGTGAATGTGTGGGATGGGGAGAAGAACTGAATTGGGTCATGAAAAGGATTACTGAGACTTGTTAAGGATGAAGCTAAGTTGTCCCAGTAAGTTAGAAACTGTTCCAATTTTTAAGTTTCACATCCCAGGAACTCCTTCAGCTTGAGACAAGCCAGAACCATTGGTCACTGTAGATATCACTGATATTGGAGACTAAAAATCTATAGAAAAAGGAATCTGTAGGATTCAATAATTTCTCCTAGAGGATTTCAGCAGCCAAGGAGTAGAGCCAAGGAGTATGGGTGCTTGGACTGATCCCACATAACAGGGAGGTTGTTTTTTTTTTAATGTAACTTTATTTATTTTAATTGGAGGCTAATTACTTTACAATATTGTATTGGTTTTGCCATACATCAACATGAATCCACCATGGGTGTACATGTGTTCCCCATCCTGAACTCCCCTCCCACCTCCCTCCCCGTACTCTCCTTCTGGGTCATCCCAGTACACAGGGAGGTTGTTGAAAAACAGATGACTGGTAGGGGATGTTGAGAGAGTTAAAATGATCCAGAGAGGGCAGACTGGGAGGTGAGGCTAGGTTGGTCCCTTCTCAGGGTAACAACTTGAGCCTGCTCTCTTGTCCAGATTCCTGGACTTATTTCTTATTTCTCAATGAATTAAAGTGTGGAATAATTCTCTGATAAGAGAGTTAGACACAAAAGAGCAGAAGACCTTTCAGTAAAGAACACCAAACAGGTAGTCCTCCTCAATCATCATTTAAGGTTCTGTAGAATCATGGAAAGCTAGAACTTGAAGAAACCTAACATTCTTCTGGTCCAGTTACTCCCCTGGACATCTTAAAGTTGTGTTTCCATTAAAAATGAGTAAGTAACGGTTGTTTGACATTTTCTCTCTTATTGTAAGAGTGACTGAAGCAATCAACTGAAAGAGAAGTTCAGTTTGGTTAAGAAAACAGAAATTACCACACTGTTAGCCAGGTTATTGCAGATGTCTTAACAATATTGCTTTAATACATAATATTTTGCTCTATGGCTAAGAGAATATCAGACAGGATAAGAATTAGATTGGTTCTATGCTGTGCAGACTGAGATTCATGCCAGTTACATGTCTGCTGATAAAAGGATGTAAAGAGCAAACTCATTGTTCAATACTGAATAATCTTGTGATCAGTGTGTCTAAAATAACAGTATGATTTGTTAATAAATTCAATTCAGAATCAGTTGTTAAGTGTCTATTATTGTGTGTCAATACTTAGATGTCATAGGACAGAAATCAATAATTCACTTGACCTGCATGGGTTTGATAAGCATGGTAGGCAGAATAATGTATCCCCACCCCCAAGCCCATTGTCCATGTCTTAATCCCAAGAATTTGTGAATATATTGTTTTATGCCATTATTATCTGGCAAGAGGGAATTAAGATTTCAGATGGAATTAAGTTTGCTAATCAACTGACTTTAAAATAGTGATGAAATTATCCTGAATTACCTGGGTGGGTCCAGTGTAATCACAAGGCAGGAAGAGAGGTAGAATAGTTAGTGTCAAAATGATGCAATATGAGGGACTTACTGGTGGTTCAATGGTTAAGAATCCACCTTCCAGTAAAGAGGACACGGGTTCAGCCCTTGGTTGGGGAACTGAGATCCTACACGCCATGGGGCAACTAAGACTGTGTGCCACAACTAGAGAAAACCCATGGACATCAACAAAGACCTAGTGCAGTCAAATTTTTTTTTTTAAAGGTGCAATATCAGAAAGCCATTGCTGGCTTTGAAGATGGAAGGTGAACAGTAGCCAAGGAATGCAGAAAGACTGTAGAAGCTGGAAAAGACAGGAAAACAGATTCTTTTCTACAGTCTTCAGAAAGGAATACAGCTTCTGACACCTTTTTTTAAACCCAATGAGACCCATTTTAGACTTCTGACCTCTAGAACCATGAGATAATAAGTTTGTGTTGTTTTAGGCCACTAAGCTTGTGGTAATTTGTTGTATCAGCAATAGGAAAATAACATAGAGAAGTGGAGGGGTGTCAGGAGATAACACGGAGTGGTGGCAGGTGGAAACCTGGAGAGTTCCTGCCCAACACATAGCTCCTGTTCAGTGCCAGCCAATATTTCTCAGAGGGAATAAAAGTTCAGTTTTCAAATTTTTCCAAATAAGGTGAAAATATATATTTCTGTGTGAAAGTTATTATTTTTATTTAATTATTTGAAATTAATTCAAATAACAAAAATGAGTTGTGCATGTACAGAAATAGATCTATATGAGGACAGTCATCACAGTATTGTTGGTGTAGCAAAGATTGGACACAAATTAAATGTCTATCATGTATAAGTAAATACATTTAAATATATATGGGCTTCCCTGATAGCTTAGTTGGTAAAGATTATCTGCCTGCAACGCAGGAGACCCCAGTTTGATTCCTGGGTCAGGAAGATTCCCCTGGAGAAGGGAAAGGCTATTCACTCCAGTATTCTGGCCTGGAGAATTCCATGGACTGTATAGTCCATGAAGTCACAAAAATGTTTTATATATGCTTAAATATATATGATGAAAAACACACTTTAGTTAAGGCAATGAATTGTATACTNCTGGAGAAGGGAAAGGCTATTCACTCCAGTATTCTGGCCTGGAGAATTCCATGGACTGTATAGTCCATGAAGTCACAAAAATGTTTTATATATGCTTAAATATATATGATGAAAAACACACTTTAGTTAAGGCAATGAATTGTATACTCTAAACATGTTAAGTAAAGATGTAAAACAGAAAAATAAAGATATAAAACAGAATGAGGTATGTAGCATGACATCTCATTTATTAGTACAAATATATAGCCGTAAAATTAATATATATAGTTTAGGGATACTTATAAATAAAGAGAGTAATGTGATCAGGGATGTGTGTGGACTGGTGATGATCAGGTGTTGTGAACTAAGGTTCTCAATCCCCAGCTTTGATTGCTTACTATGTAGGCCAGACCAGAGAAGACTGTGAGTTGAGTTGGATCCTGGGCTTCCATGGGAACTACAAAGGTAACAAGGACATAATTCATCCCTTCAAAAGTCTTATGGAGAACTGGGGCAGAAAGTTGTGAAAAATGAAGTTTAAAAATACAGTTATAAAAACTGAACATGAATTCATTAATTAATTTATTCATTTACTCATTCATTTATTTATTCAACATTCATTGAAATATTTATGAAGCACCTCCTGTGCTCCCAGCAGTTTGTTGCATTGCAGTGTATCTGTGTAGCACAAGATTTGGTTGTAAGAATAGTAAGAGCTATGTTTAATTTGTTTTTTTTAATTAAAAATTAAAAAAAATTTTTTCTTTTTTTTACTTTATTTTACTTTACAATACTCTATTGGCTTTGCCACTAAGCTTGTGGTAATTTGTTGTATCAGCAATAGGAAAATAACATGAATCCACCACAGGTGTACACGAGCTCCCAATCCTGAATCCCCCTCCCACCTCCCACCCCACAACATCTCTCTGGATCATCCCCGTGCACCAGCCCCAAGCATCCTGCATCCTGCATCGAACATAGACCAGCTTTTTAAATTCTACCCTGCCTCCACCCCAAGATTAGGTCGAATAATTGTGACATGGAAGTTAGACTTTCTGGGAAAGTCTTAGATTCATCTTAGGCTCCTCTCGACAGAAAGGGCATTATTCCTGTTCTAACACCACATAAGATTGTTGTGAGAAAATAAGCAGAAAAGCATTTGTGAAGTAGGAGGCATTCCATAGATGGAAGACAACTTTTCTGGGCTTCATTTCCACTTTTGGCATGGTTCTTCCCCGTGCCTCCACTTTTCTAACTTGCCTCTGCCTGAGTCTAGTCAATGCCATCATTGCTGGTTCCAGTTCACTGGGAACATAGGCACTCAGAGTCCCACAACATTCCACTTCAGTCCGGCTTGCAATTTAAGCAAGACAGGCTATTCCTAAAACACTTCCTTTATAACTGTCATAAACTCACAAAGGAAGGGATTTAGATGACTTCTTCAATCTTGTATACTTTGCAGGAATCCCAGACGGCTCACCTTGGAAATTTCAATTGCCTGCTGTGGTGAGGATGTGGTCATAGTTTTCCTTTGTTCTAGACAATTTCTTTATCCAAGTTTCACCAATTGAAACAAACTTCTCCCCTACAGGTAGTTACAAAGATTCACTTGTGGGAAAATTTTTCATGGAATAGAAGTGTTCATGGTGTGATGTTTCCTAGGGAAAACTTATTCCTGATAATAGGACGCAGAGAGTCTGCCTAATTCCCACTGATACACATCTGTTCATTAAAGAGACATGTCTTTGGAATCAATGGGATTTTAGAATAGCTCATCAAAGGAAGTATGAAAATCAGGTTGGGGCAAATTTTCACATTGGAACCAAATACTTCTATTAAAATAATAGAACAATCCACATGTTGAGATTTATTAACACTTATTGGCAATTTAAAACCAAAAGCTTCTGATAAAATGAAACATTGACCTGAAATTTATGGAGAGATGGCTCTGTTTTTTAGTTGGAGTTCTTGAGTATTTTTGGTGTTAAAACAATGAATGATTATAAGGGGATGTTAGCTATAAACTGAAGCTACTTCTTAGAGGGAATCCATTTTTCAATAACTCCCATTCAGCCGAAGTTCTCTGCAAACCAAGGAAGAGTTGAATTCCTCGTATTTACTTTTTATTGTTTGAAAATTGCTATTGCATTGCAAGTGTTATAGCTGTCTCTTATACACATCTAGATGTGTATAAGAGACAGGACAGACTCTTTACCAGGCTCTCCTTGCTTGAAAACCTAGAAGAAGAAAAAAAAAAAAAAAANTGCTATTGCATTGCAAGTGTTATAGATGTTTGGGAAAGAAGAATGAGGCATTATTAGAAACTTATCCCTGGGGCATAATTTAGCATCACTAGTAGGAGATGGAAGAAATGGCTTCAGACTGAAAAAGCAATGTCTGAGAAATATTATCAGTAACAAGCTACTAAAACTAAACGCTGTCCTGATTAGAATCAGCAGGAGTTTGGCAACATAAAAAGGCATTGTAAGAACCTGTGGAAAGAGGAAAAGAGAAAGTAACCTTATTGGTAAGGTAGGCTGTACTATGGTAAAGAAAACATTCCAAATAATTTATTAAAATGTGGAGAAAGTATTAATAGTCCTCTTGCAGAGTTGTTACACATCAGTTTTTTTTTTTTAAGGACTCAAAGTGTTTTGCAAAGTGTAAATATGCTTCATGGACTTCTGAGGTATTAAGCTCATCATGGAAACTCTTTAATTGGCACATGTGATATTTGAAATATTTTTTGTATAAACTGAGAATTCACAAAACATTTTAATTGTATTCTTAATAGTCTTCCTGTGTTTGTTCTGACAATATAAATTATTTTTCTGTCAAAATAATTGGAAAGAAAAAGAATTTAAATAACTAGAGTAATAAAACATTTTTTGATCTTTGAGACCATTCCTTTTGGAATTGGGTTAATTAAAAAGTGTTTTTGTTATTTAAATTTGTTTTATGATTATAAAAAAGTAAATCTTACACATAATAAAAATTCAAATAGTGCATGATAAGTTTAAAATGGAAAGCAAATTATCTCCTTCTCAGAGAAATTAAGGAAACAATCCCATTCACCATTGCAAAAATAATACAATACCCAGGAATAAACCTACCTAAACAGACAAAAGACCTGTATGCAGAAAACTGTAAGACACCGTTGAAAGAAATCAATGACACAAACAGAGAGGTATATGCCAAGTTCTCAGACTGGAAGAATGAATACTATCAAAATGATTGTACTAATCAAAGCAATCTACAGATTCAATGCAATCCCTATCAAATTACCAATAGCATTTTTCACAGAACTAGAACAAAACATTTCACAATTTGTGTGGAAACACAAAAGANAATGAATACTATCAAAATGATTGTACTAATCAAAGCAATCTACAGATTCAATGCAATCCCTATCAAATTACCAATAGCATTTTTCACAGAACTAGAACAAAACATTTCACAATTTGTGTGGAAACACAAAAGACCCCAAATAGCCAAAACAATTGAGAAAAAAAAAAAGGAGCTGGTGGAATCAACCTCTCTGACTTCAAATTATACTAGAAAGCTGCAGTCATCAAGACAGTATGGTACTGGCACAGAAACAGAAATATAGACCAATAGAACAAGATAGAAAGCCCAGAGACAAACCTACACACATACAGGCAACTTATCTTTGATAAAGGAGGCAAGAATATACAATGGAAAAAAGAGACCCTCTTCAGTAAGTGTTGCTGGGAAACCTGGACAGCTGCATGGGAAAGAATGAAATTAGAACACTTCCAAACACCATATACAATAATAAACTCAAAGGGATTAAAGACAAATGTAAGGCCAGAAACTATAAAGTTCTTAGCAGAAAACAAAGGCAGTACACTCCTTGACATAATTTGCAGGAAGATTCCTTTTGACTCCTAGATTAATGGAAATAAAACAAAAAATGAACAAATGTGACTTAATAAAACTTAAAAGCTTTTGCACAGGAGAGGAAACTATCAGTTCAGCTCCGTTCAGTTGCTCAGTTGTGTCTGACTCTTTGCAACCCCATGGATAGCAGCATGCTAGGCTTCCCTGTCCATCACCAACTCCCAGAGCTTACTCAAACTCATGTCCACCGAGTAGGTTCTTCCATCCAACCATCTCATCCTCTGTTGTCCTGTTCTTCTCCTGCCTTCAATCTTTCCCAGCATCATGGTCTTTTCCAGTGAGTCAGTTCTTCGCATCAAGTGGCTAAAGTATTGGAGTTTCAGCTTCAACATCAGTCCTTCCAATGAATATTCAGGACTGATTTGCCTTAGGATGGACTGGTTGTATCTCCTTGTAGTCCAAGGGACCCTCAAAAGAATTCTCCAACAGCACAGTACAAAAACATCAATTCTTCAGTGCTCAGCTTTCTTTATAGTCCAACTCTCACATCCATACATGACTACTGGAAAAACCATAGCTTTGACTAGATGGACCTTTGTTGGCAAAGTAATGTCTCTACTTTTTAATATGTTGTCTAGGTTTGACATAGCTTTTCTTCCATAGCATAGGTATCTTTTAATTTCATGGCTTCAGTGATTTTGGAGCTCAAAAAAATAAAATCTGTCACTGNAGTTAAAATTCTGGTAATTTACACCAGTGATTTAAAAATGTGGTTAATCATTAGAATGCTGTGAGGAACTTTCTAAAAGCACAGAGTTCAGAGTCACCTCCTCAGAGTTTCTGATTTCTGATTCAGGAAGGGAAGGAGGAATCTAGGAATCTGTGTTTTGGTATATTAAATAATTCTGAAAATAGAGCAATGGCACACTACTTGTCTTTATAAGCCTCGTGACAGTCACATTGTCAGACAATTGTGGAGAGAGGTTATGAGTATAAGTATATATGTGTGTGTGTGTACGTGTGTGTGTGTGTGTGTGTGTGTGTATGTGTGTGAGAGAGAAAAAGAACAAAAACATAAAAAACTATACATATGAAGAAAATTCACCAAAAGGAACGAGAAGAAGCCACCTCCATGTGAGAGGCAGGAAGCATTTTTTTCAAAGTATCCTCTAGAGATGAGGCTGGCCACCTCTCTGCTGTCCACTGGAACATCCCAGGTGGCTCAGGAGTAAAGAATCTGCCTGCCCAAACGCAGGAGATGCAAGAGACATGGGTTTGACTCCCTGGATCAGGAAGATCCCCTGGAGTAGGAAATATCAACCTGCTCCAATATTCTTGCCTGGAAAATTCCATGGACAGAGGAGCCTGGTGGTCTTCAGCCCACGGGACTGGAAAGAGTCAGACATGACGGAGAACAGCAAGAAGCACATGTAGCAGAAAATAGAGGAACCAACGCAGAAATAAAGCTCAGACTTTGTACTTAGAGCCTGAACACTGAAGGCTTATAAACAGAAAGACTGCGAAATCTCTGAAGTTAATGTCAAAGATCTCACACAGGGGAATACCCATTTTGCCAAAGCCAGATGGGGAAGAAATCCGAATGGGATCAGAAAAATTTAGTGGACAATCTAAAACCAACTTCAGCTTCTAGAGATCCAGGACAAAGAAGATCTCCTTAGCCAGATCTGCCAAAGACTTTTGCTTAGTCTTTTTAAAAAACTGTGTGAAAGTCATCTTTATTGGAGAACTGTATCATCGTGTGTGTTGTATATACATATATATGTTTTTGTGTCTGTGTGTATGCATTAGATCATAGATCGTAAAGGATGTCTGAGCATTTTTGATAGTGATGCATTATGAAAATTATGTCCTGTATATCTTAGGCAGTGTTTGGCTGCCATACATATAAGATATCAGCCATTTGTTTGAGTAAGCCCAAAAGGATATTGCCTGTGGTTCCATAGTGTGGGTTCATCCATACGTGTCTAACTTCCTTTGCCCCTCATTGAAAGGATTGCTTCAGGTAATTTCAACCTTAGCCAGCTAGACCAGCTGACGAACTGGTGCCTCAGATAAAGGTAGCCAGAGTGAGCAGTGGAAATGAGCAATGTCCCTGGTAAATGCGACCTGATGGAGGTCTGTTCTGCTCTGAGAATGCAATGCAGTATAAATGGACACATCAGTTGACATCTTCTATGGATCTTGTACTAAAGCTGCCCAAGTGGGGCTATTGAGATATTTATTTTGTCTGTTTTGTTATGTGCTTTGTATTTATTTTATTTACCTCAGGTCAAATGGTGATCATTTAAAGAAATGTACTTCATATTTTCTTTGTCACTGTATTACTCTGTTTTTGACTGAATTGATAAATCCTTCCTGGGAAAGATATTGCAGAGAAATACTTTTTCATGGTAGGAAGGAAAAAGAGGAACAGTTCATGAGATGAAATTATAAAAGCTTCATTTTATAAGGGTGATGANTTTTCTTTGTCACTGTATTACTCTGTTTTTGACTGAATTGATAAATCCTTCCTGGGAAAGATATTGCAGAGAAATACTTTTTCATGGTAGGAAGGAAAAAGAGGAACAGTTCATGAGATGAAATTATAAAAGCTTCATTTTATAAGGGTGATGACAAATGTGCTAGACCTTTCTGTAATATCCATAACCAAGAAACAGGAATTGCATAGGGATGAATATTAGTGTCTTTCATTAGATGTTTTAGTACATGCTGGATGTCATTAATTAGGCAATATTTCTGTGAGCTTCAAACTAGGACATCTCCAGAGTCCTATATGACATTTCCAGGTTTATACTGCCATTGAGTGTCTTTTAGGTTGTTTTCTTTTTCTTTTTTTTTCAGTTCATTTTAAGCATTTAGATCCATGCGTGTGTGCCTGTTATGCTGCTTCGGTTTTGTCCGACTCTTTGTGACCCCTTGGACTGTAGCCCGGCAATTTCCTCTGTCCATGGGGATTCTACAGGCAGGAATACTGTAGTGGGTTGTCATGCCCTCCTCTAGGGGATCTTCCCAACCCGGGGGTTGAACCCGAGTCTCCTGCATCACCTGCATTGGCAGGCAGATTCTTTACCAGTTAAGCCCCTTTAAAAGGGAGTGACTTGAAAAACTGAGCCAACGTGAAGGTAGAATTGTCCACAAATGCAAACGAAACTCTGGGAATTTGGAACTCTCATCTAGGATAGCTTTGGGTTGAAAACTGTACAAGAAAGAGTTGGACAAAGAGGAAGATTTTAGTGTCCTTAGGAGCCAACAGCAGTCTCTAGGTACCAACCTTGGCTGGAGGAACCACATTGTTTACTATTCAGTACCCTCAAGTAGGGCAAAAATTGTAAAGACAAGGGAAAGTAACATCCAACTCTTGCTTTGGACATTCTTCGCTTTTCTTCTCATCTTTTTCTCTATATACAGCAAGACACTAGGACATTAAGGATAGTCTACTTCGTAGTGTCCTGTTTAGGGACAATATTGGGAAGAGGATACACTTTGTGTTTTTAATATGTGTTGAATTATTATTTTAGGAGTTGAATTGAGTTCTATGTTTTCTCTGAGAAAACCAAGCAAGAGAAAATCTGAAATGCGGAAGATTATGACTATAACTAAATTCATCATAGGTATTGCCAGTCATGAGGATGGATTCACAGCAGAGTTCACAGAATAAGATCTAGAGGTCTTTAACAGGTCTTTGGATTCCTACCTGTCTGGGATGTTGATGAACTAAGTCTTTCCAAAAGCAGCAAGTAGCATGAAACCCTTTCCTTTAAAAATTTTTTTAACTTTTTTCTTTCTTGTTGAAGTATAGTAGATTTATAGTGTTTCAGGTGTACAGCAAAGTGATTCAGTTATACATATGTACATATACATATAAATAAATAAATANAAAAAAAAAAAAAAAATTGTAGAAAAATACAGCATCCACATTAGTGAAGAGACAGAATCACTTTTAACCTGACCACCAAACAGAAAATATCTTAAGTATTTCTGAGTATATCTTTAAGACTTTATACACACAATCTCTGTACTTCCCTGGTAGCTCAGATGGTAAAAGCATCTGCCTACAATGCAGGAGACCCGGGTTCAATCCCTGGGTTGGGAAGATCCCCCTGGAGAAGGAAATGGCAACCCACTCCAGTACTCTTGCCTGGAAAATCCCATGGACAGAGCAGCCTGGTGGGGTCGCAGAGAGTCGGACACAAATGAGCAACTTCACTTTCACACACAATCACATTACACACGCACACAGATGTAACAGAAATGAATTATAACCAGTTGTATTATAATCATTTTTTTTCCCACGTAACTCCTTTGAAACCATCTCCATGATACCAAGAATATAGTCAGTCCATGGTTTTGATTGATTTCATAATATAAAAATTTCCAGTGAATATGTTTTTATAAATACGAACTTCGAGTTGCCTATTGAAGTCGATGTCGTCTAAATGCAACACAAGGCGCAAGACGCGGTCACACACGAAGATATGGCATAGGCTTGGGTGGGCGACACCCCTCTGTAACTGCATGTGAAGCAGAAACTGTCTCATGTACCATGTCGTCACGGTACTGGGAACTGGGCAAGAAGATTTTCTCCACTTTCTTTTATCTTCGGGGCCACTGAGGCACTCAGGCCCAGCCAGAACATTTCCCACAGCGTGCTCTATTTGTAGCTGCTGAATGCAGAACATCCAGATAAGGACTCTGAGATGGCCCTAAGTGGGAGGTGATTCAGTGATGGTGGGGAAATAGCCTGGATCTCCCGAGTCGCCACCTGGGGCATCTCCAGAGAAACCGTGGTTTCTCCGATGGACAGAAGACTGACGCTGGAACAGGATCTGATCTTTTCTGGGGCCTCCCCGGATGGTCCAAAGGCCAAGTCTTCGAGTTCCCAATGCAGGGGTCCTGGGTTTGATCCCCGGTCTGGGAACTAGAATCCCACATGCCACAGCTAAACAATCCAGCCTCGCCGCAATGAAGACAGAAGACCCCACATGCTGCCAGCAAGACAGTGCAGCCAAATAAACAGATATATATATATTTAAAGGTCTACTCTTTTTATTTTGGAGACGCTGAGATTTGGAGGTTGTCGTATAACAGTAGCTGGAGTTCCTTATCTCAACTAATACACTAGGTTGCCTTCCCTGGTGGCTCGGCTGGTAAAGACTCCACCTGCAATGCAGTAGACCTGGGTTCTATCCCTGTGTCGGGAAGATACCCTGGAGGAGGGCATGGCAACCCACTCCAGCATTCTTGCCTGGAGAATCCCATGGACGGAGGAGCCCGGCGGGCTACAGTCCATGGGGTCACAGAGACTCCGTCACGACCGCGTGACTAAGCACGCTGGCAAGGTCATATTATATAAACCTGACACTCTTGTGAGAATGTTTTGGATTGCAAAAAGTTTCCCCCCTCCCCCAATTTACTGGTGTTGCTTTAAACGGAAGCCTATGCACAAATTTTTCTTTTTAATTCTGACTTTATGATGGGAACGATGCTCAACATGAGATCTGCCCTCTTAGATTTTGCAGGAGGGGATACAATCTTCTTAACCACAGGTGCAGAGTTGTACAGGAGGTCTATTCCTTCTGCATAACTGAAACTTTGTATCTGTGGATACAAAGTCCCCCTTCTCCTCACCCCTTCAGTTCAGTCACTCAGTCCTGTCCAACTCATTGCTACCCCATGGACTGCATCACGCCAGGCTTCCAACCCCTGGGCAAACCGTAATTCTGCTCTCTGCCTCTGTGCGTTTCCTCATACACGTGGGACCACGCAGTGTCTGTCCTTCTGGGACTTAGTTCACTTAGCATCTGCCCCCTAAGATTCATCCATGGTGGTGCTGACTGCAAGATTTCCCTCATTTTTAAAGTTCAAGTGTGTCTATTATTTAAAAAAAAAAAAAANGAGTTTGAGTAAGCTCTGGGAGTTGGTGATGGACAGGGAGGCCTGGTATGCTGCAGTCCATGGGGTCACAGAGTCAGACATGACTGAGTGATTGAACTGAACTGAAATTTTCCTCCTGTGTGTATGTTTATGTGTTTGTGTGTGCATGCATGCTAAAACAAACAATGCCACAATTAATCTCCTTGTATATACATTTGCACACTCATGCAAGTATAACTGTAGGGAAATATTCTTTCGTATAAGATGTTTTTGCCAAATGAAGAGTATGTGTATATTAAATTTTACCACATATTTCCAAATTGTCCTTAAGAGGATATATCAGTGTCTTCTCTCTAAAAGTGTGAGAAAAGAACTGCTTAAGTCCCTCAGTGGAGTTGTAAATTCCATTGTATGCTGTTTCTTCAGTTGTGTCCAACTCTTTGCAACCCTATGTACCCTAGCCCCAACTCCTCTGTTCCTGGGTTTCTCCAGGCAAGAATACTGGAGTGGGTTGCCTTGCCCTCCTCAAGGAATCTTCCTGACCCAGGGATCAAACCCACATTTCTTCTGTTTCCTGCATTGGCAGGGAGGTTCTTTACCAGGGCTTCACTGGTGGTTCAGACAGTAAAGAATCTGCCTGCAATGCAGGAGATGCAGTCTCAATCCCTGGATTGGGAGGATCCCCTGGAAAAGGGAATGGTTATCCACTCCATTTTCTTGCCTGGAGAATTCCATGAACAGAGGAGCCTGGCAGACTATAGTCCATAGGGTCGCAAGGAGTCTGACGTGACTGACCGACTAAACTACCACACTATCTGATAGCAAACAATGGTATCCCCATTGCTGTATTTGTATATCTTTAATCAAGAATGAGGTTGAGGATCTTTCTCTGTGTTTGTTTCTCATTTAAGTTCTTTTTTTTTTTCTGAAATGTTAGTTCATATCCTTGTGACTAATCTTCTCATAGATTGCTTATTTTTCTCGATTTTTCAGAACTTTTTTTATATATGAAGGAAATGATTCATCATTCTCTCACATAGTCTGAAAATACTTTTGGTTTTTCTTTGCATTTTGACTTTTCAATGATTATTTTTGCACACTGAATTTTATATACCAAACATTTATCAAATTCTTCTTTTAGAGTTTCTGGAGTTTTGTTTGATGTGTAGAAAGGGTTTTCTTATTCTATGTTTATAAAAATATTCACTGAACTTTTATTTCTGTTATTTTATATTTTAATTCTTTTTAAGTCTTTGAAGCATCTAGACTGTATTTTGTAGAAAAGAATGAGACAGGAAACTATTTTAATTATTTTTTGTAAATGGCTAGTGTGTCATAGCTTACTTATTGAATAATTTNACTTTTATTTCTGTTATTTTATATTTTAATTCTTTTTAAGTCTTTGAAGCATCTAGACTGTATTTTGTAGAAAAGAATGAGACAGGAAACTATTTTAATTATTTTTTGTAAATGGCTAGTGTGTCATAGCTTACTTATTGAATAATTTATTATTTCCCTAATGAGGTAATTTCATGTTAAAATGAATTAATTGGTTTCAACTAAAAATGAAATCATCAGTATATTTAGCTTTATTTTCATACTATCCATTTTGTCTCTTTCCTCTGCATGTATTTTTCTTTGCTAATACTGAATAATTTTCAGTGGCAATTGCTTTAAAGCATGTTGACTACCTATTGGGGCTAGTTTCCCCTCATTGCTCTTTTTTCATGTAATTTTCCTAGCTAAACCAGTGTGTTCATTTTTCTAGATGATCTTGATCACTGTTAAGAGACATTGAAAACAAATCAATAGGTTTACATTGATTTCATAGATTAATTGGAGGGAGAATTGACTTAAAATTTTCTTCTTATTAGTCTTACAAGGTTCTTACTAAGTTTGTTTTATTTCTAGTTTTTCTTCCCTTTTTACTATTGTTAATGTGGTATTTTGTCTTATGGTGCTTTGAATTTTTTATTGTATTTGAAAATTAGGTTGATCTATGATATGGTACACAGATGATTAGCTTGGCCTGCAGTATTATATTTATGTGTAGAAATTACCTATCTATTCTATATATTGTACTTTTGTAGCAGTGTTATTCACTGTAATAAGAGTTTTAAATTTTGCCTTCTTTTTCATGCCCTGGAATATTTAGCCTCAGAACTATGTTTTTTTGAAAGGTTTGATAAAATTCATACCATCTGGACTATAATTTTATCCACATTTCAAATGTATTGCATGGTACAGACAATATATCCTCCTGTAATTCAATTTATTTTCTGTTTATGTCCTAAAATTTTACACTTGTTTTTGAACATCTTGATTAGTTTACCAACTTAAAATTTTTTCTTTTATTTGATTTTTGAAGGAATCAGCTCTTGAATATGTTTTCTTGCCTAATCTATCATTTGCCTATTGAATTTTTATTATTTTCTTTAATCTTAAAATTTCTTGGTTCTTTTTCTAACTTTAGTTGAGTTAGTTTTTACTTTGCCTTGCTTAGAAATACATTTTNTTTTGAAGGAATCAGCTCTTGAATATGTTTTCTTGCCTAATCTATCATTTGCCTATTGAATTTTTATTATTTTCTTTAATCTTAAAATTTCTTGGTTCTTTTTCTAACTTTAGTTGAGTTAGTTTTTACTTTGCCTTGCTTAGAAATACATTTTTGACTGTTATTGTTCTATTAGAACTTTGCTATTTCTGTGTTTAATTGGTTTCAATGTATAGGGCATTTATAGCTGTGACTTTCCAGAAATACTACAATCTTAACTTTTGATTTTCAATATTTTCAAGTGGCTGGATTTTTCTTTTTGTTTCATTTGTTACTTAACTGTTAGTTTTCTTGTATTATGGCCAGTGAATGGTTTCTGTATTATTTACACTTTGGGTAAGGTATTGTGATTTCTTCTGTGGCAAAATATGTAATCAGTTTTGGTACACATTCCGTGAGCTTAAAAAAACATGTGTTCTGTTTTTGGGAGATACAGAAATCAGTAAATCATTCATTCACTCAAGAAGTGATATGTAAATGCATAATTATTAATTTTAATATAAATATTTGTATGTCCAGATTTCATCCAAAGCACTAGGGATGGTAGAGTGAGTAAGACAAAGTAAATTTTTGAGTAGTGTTTGAGGAGCTTTTGTTCTAGTAAAGGAGATAGAAAGTAATCAAGCATATACATACAGATGCATTTTCATTTCTGACAGATGCTTTGAAGAAAAATCAATCATGTGAGGAGATAGGGAATGACTAGCCTGAGGAGATGGGAGAGCACCATGTTAGCGGGTCCTTGGCAAAGGCCTTCTGGAGTGGTGACATGTGAGCAGGGACTTGTGTGAAGTAAGTGAGGGAGCAGTTATTCATGAGAGAGGAGCATGCCTGGCAGAGAAATAGAACTGGAGGTTCGAAGACTTGGGTGTTTGGGGAGAGCAACGCAAAGGTCCATCTGAGCAGCATAGAGTGAGTGAAGAGGGCCATGGCTGGAGGTAGGTCAGAGAGACAGGCAGGAATCACAATAATGAGTTTGGAAAGACAATGGAGATTTTTGAACCAAGGAGGGATACAATCTTTTTCAACTTTTAAAAATGCAGTTATCTATTAAGTCTGTTATATTATAATATGTAAATATTTTATGTATCTTTATTTATTATACTTTTGTCTACTTGGTTTGTCAGAGATTCAGAAAGTTGGGTAAGTATTTCTCCTACTGTGCTTCTTACTGTTTATTTCCAACTTGTATGTCATGTTTTTTTGTTATGGGATTTGATGCTACGTTAGCTAAGGATAAAAGCTTCAAGCACTTTGCTTTGGATTCATTTTTAAGATCTCTTCCTTTTCTAGTATAGTGATTTTCCCCTTGAATTCACCCACTATGAGTCAATATTGCAGAGATTGCTTCATTTTTGTTTGAATTTTCTTGGTAAGTCTTTGCTTATCCCTTTTTAAAAAACATCCTGTCATGTTTAAAATTTTTTTTTAATTTATTTTTTATTGGAGTTTAGTTGCTTTACACTTCCCTGGTAGCTCAGTTGGTGAAGAATCTGCCTGGAATGCAAGAGATCCCAGTTCGATTCCTGGGTTGGGAAGATCCACTGGAGAAGGGATAGGCCACCCACTCCAGTATTCTTGGGCTTGCTTTGTGGCTCAGTTGGAAAAGAATCTGTCTGCAATGCAAGAGATCCCAGTTTGATTCCTGGGTTGGGAAGATCCCCTGGAGAAGGGAAAGGCTACCCACTCCAGTATTCTGGCCTGGAGAATTCCATTGACTGTATTGTCCATGGGGTTACAAAGAGTCAGACATGACTGAGTGACTTTCACTNAAGATCCCCTGGAGAAGGGAAAGGCTACCCACTCCAGTATTCTGGCCTGGAGAATTCCATTGACTGTATTGTCCATGGGGTTACAAAGAGTCAGACATGACTGAGTGACTTTCACTTTCACTTAGTTGCTTTACAATGTGGTGTTAGTTTCTGCTGTATAGCAAGGTGAATCAGTTGTACCCATACATATATCCCCTCTTTGTCACCAAAGAGCATTGAATAAAGTTCCTTGTGCTATACAGTAGGTTCTCACTAGTTAACTATTTTACACATAGTAATGTTTATATGCACAATCTCCCAGTTTATACCACTCTCCTCTTATCCTCCCCCTTGGTGTCCACAAATTTGTTCTCTTTGCAGATAAGTTCATCTATGTCATTTTTCTAGATTCCACATATATGTGTTAATATACATTTGTTTTTCTCTTTCTGAGTTAATTTATGCTATATGACAGCCTCTAGGCCCATCCACATCTCTGCAAATGCAGCAGTTTCTTTCCCTTTTATGGCCAAGTAATAGTCCATTGTATATATGTGCAAATATTCTGTTGTATATATGTACCACATCTTTATCCATTCCTCTGTTGCTGGACATCTAGTTTGCTTCCATGGCCTGGCTATAATAAATAGGGCTGCAGTGAACATTGGGGTGCATATGTCTTTTGTAATTATGGTTTTCTCTAGGTATATGGCCAGAAGTAAGGTTGTTGAGTCATATGGTAGTTCTACTTTTAGTTTTCTAAGAAACCACATTGTTCTCTGAAGTGGCTGCATCGATTTACATTCCCACCAACAGTGTAACAGGGTTCCCTTTTATTCACACCCTCTCCAGTATTTATTGCTTACAGATATTTTGATGATAGCCATCCATTATGACTGGTGTAAGGTGATACTTCCTTGAGGTTTTGATTTACATGTTTCCTAACAATTAGTGATGTTGAACATCTTTTCATGTGCCTCTTGGTCATCTGTATGTCTTCTTTGGAGAAATGTCTATTCAGGTCTTTTGCCTATTTCAGATCTTTTGCCTATTTCTTTTTCTTTTTCGGTATTGAGCTGCAAAAGCTATTTGTATATTTTGGAGATTCATCCTTTGTCAGTTGCCTCATTTGCAAACATTTTCTAACCCCGCCCCCTGCCTTTTTTTTTTTGTGTCTTATTTGTTGTTTTCTTTGCTGTGCAAAAGCTTTTAAGTTTCATTAGGTCCCATTTGTTTATTTTTATTTTAGTTTTCATTACTGTAGGAGATGAGTCAACAAAACATCTTGCTGTGATTCATATCAAATAGTGTTCTGCCTATGTTTCCTTTGAGTTTCGAAGTGTTCAGCCTTATTTTAATTCTTTAATCCCTGTTGAGTTCTGAGTCATGCTTTATCAATGTCATACAGTCAAAGAGTTAGATTTTAAAATTTAATCTATTTTTCCTTATTAAAAAATTTATAATTTGTATGTAAGCGTTTGGTGGTTAATTCTTGAAATTTGCGTATATACTTAAGTCAATTTCTTGATTTTCAGATGGTATATATTGAATTACCACTGTGAAATTTGTATAAATTGACATGCTTCCCAGTCACATCCTTACTTAATAATCTACCTTCTTTAAGAATATTTACATTGTATTCTGTAATTCTAATTCTCTCAATCATTTAGACATATCCAATTTCTTTCAGTTCAGTTCAGTAGCTCAGTCATGTCTGACTCTTTTCGACCCCATGAATCGCAGCACACCAGGCCTCCCTGTCCATCACCATCTCCAATTTCTTTATTTCACAATAAATCTCCTGAGATATTTATTTTAATTAAATTTTGTTTTTACTAAATTAAAAAAAATTCTAGAAATTAAAAAAAATTAAAAACAGTTCTCAGAATTACTTTATATCTATTATATTCTTGATACTCTCATAAGGTCTGACTTATAATAAACCTTGGCTACTCCAAAATATGCAATTTTGGAATCCAATTTATTTTCAATAAAAGTTTGTAGACACTGTTGAGGAAAATTGGAAAAAGTTTTTCCTCTGTTACACTTCCTTCAATATTAACATAAGTACCATGATCCCCCATGTGTCTCTTCCTGATCTATCATTGACTCTAATTACATGCATCTTTTATCTTCTTAATCCAATTCTCTTTGACTGTATTTTCAAAACTGTCTTCTAATTTTAGGTGCTTTTTATGTGGTTTTTATTTCTATAATGATTTTATTTCATTTTTTTGCTTCCATTTATCATCTGTCAAATTATCTTATTATCTCTGCTTTGGTTTCTTTGTCTTTTTTGAGCTTTTATTTTTTTCCCTTAAAGTTAACTTTATATGGAGTTTATTTTCTTTGAAATTTTCTTCTGTAGGTTTCTCTGAAATGCCTCATCTGATGTTTAATTTTCAACCAATTTTGTTGCTTATATTCTTTTCTAACGTTCCTGTGATACCATAGTTTAGACCATGTGCTGGCTCTGATGTTCTTTTTGAAAAAAAAATTTATTTCTTTATTTGGTGTGCCAGGTCTTTGTTGTGACATGCAGGATGTCTTAGTTGTGGCATGTGGGATCTAGTTCCCTTACCAGGAATTGAATATGGGTGCCCTGCACTGGGACTGAAGAGTCTAAGCCACTNAAAAAAAAATTTATTTCTTTATTTGGTGTGCCAGGTCTTTGTTGTGACATGCAGGATGTCTTAGTTGTGGCATGTGGGATCTAGTTCCCTTACCAGGAATTGAATATGGGTGCCCTGCACTGGGACTGAAGAGTCTAAGCCACTTGACCACCAGGGAAGTCCCTATTTTTCCTTTTATATTGATGCTTCTTGGGCCTGGGCCATCTATTTGCCCAACAGTAGTATGGGGAGGGGAGGGAAGAATGACCTAACCTTGCAATGTAGTCTCACACACTTTTTCTTTTTCTAAACTATATTAATTTATTTACTTTTAATTGAAGGACAGTTGCTTTACAGGATTTTGATGTTTTCTGTCAGGCCTCAACATGAACCAGCCATAAGTATACATATACTCCCTCCCTTTTGAACCTCCCTCCAATCCCCCTTCCCATACCACTCCTCTGGGTTGATACAGAGCCCCTGTTTGAGTTTCCTGGGCCATACAGCAAATTCTTGTTGACTATTTAATTTACATATGGTAATGCACGTTTTCATGTTACTCTCGCATGCATCTCACCCTCTCCCCATGTCCATAAATCTATTCTCTATGTGTTTCTTCATCATTGCCCTATAAATAAATTCTTCAGTACCATTTTTCTAGATTCCATATACATGCTGTAGTATACAGTATTTATCTTTCTCCTTCTGACTCAGTTCACACTGTATAAAAGGTTCTAGTTTCATCCACCTCATTAGAACTGACTCAAAGGCATTCTTTTTTATGGCTGATTAGTATTCCATTGTGTATACGTACCACAATTCTTTATCTATTCATGTCAATGGACATATTGATATTGTCACAGAGGTCTCTGACACTATCCTCAGTTCTTTGCATTCTTTTTACTTTATTCAGAAATTATTTCTANTTTATGGCTGATTAGTATTCCATTGTGTATACGTACCACAATTCTTTATCTATTCATGTCAATGGACATATTGATATTGTCACAGAGGTCTCTGACACTATCCTCAGTTCTTTGCATTCTTTTTACTTTATTCAGAAATTATTTCTACTATTTTATCTTCCAGCTCACTGATTCATTCTTCTGCTTCAGATATTCTGCTATTGATTCCTTCTAGAGTATTTTTAATTTCAGTAATTGTGTTGTTTATCTCTGTATGCTTATTATTTAATTCTTCTAGGTCTTTGTTAATTGATTTTTGCATTTCCTCCATTTTGTTTTCAAGGTTTTTGATCATCTTTGCTATATCATTATTCTGAATTCTTTTTCAGGTAGTTTGCCTATTTCAGGTAGTTTGCCTATTTATTTGGACTTCCATGTTTCTAGTTTGTTCCTTCATTTGTGTAGTGTTTCTCTGCCTTTTCATTATTGTTTTTAATTTATTTTGTTTGAGATCTCCTTTTCCCCTGGTGGCTCAGAGGTTAAAGCATCTGCCTCCAATGCGGGAGACCCAGGTTTTATCCCTGAGTTGGGAATATCCCCTGGAGAAGGAAGTGGCAACCCACTCCAGTACTCTTGCCTGGAGAATCCCATAGATGGAGGAACCTGATAGGCTACAGTCCACAGGCTCACAAAGAGTCAGACACGACTGACCGATTTCACATCACTTCACTTTCCCAGATTTCAAGGAAAGTTGAATTCTTTCCTTGAAGAAGATTGAACTCTTTCTTCCTTTCGGATTCTGCCCTCCTAAGGTTGGTCCAGCGGTATGTGTAAGCTTTCTATAGGGTGAGACTTGTGCCGAGTTTTTGTTTGTTTGTTTTTCCTCTGATGGGCAAGGCTGAGTGAGGTGGTAATCCTGTCTGCTGATGACTGGGTTTGTATTCTTGTTTTGTTTGTTGTTTAGATGGCAGCCCACTCCAGTATGCTTGCCTGGAAAATCCCATGGATGGAGGAGCCTAGTAGGCTGCAGTCCATGGGGTCGCTAAGAGTCGAACATGACTGAGCGACTTCACTTTCACTTTTCACTTTCATGCATTGGAGAAGGAAATGGCACCCCACTCCAGTGTTCTTGCCTGGAGAAAACCAGGGACAGGGGAACCTGGTGGGCTGCCATCTATGGGGTCGCACAGAGTCAGACACAACTGAAACCACTTAGCAGCAGCAGCACAGGGTGCTACTGGTGGTTGGGTGATGCTGGGTCTTGTATTCAAGTGTTTTCCTTTGTATGCTCACTATTTGATATCCCCTAGGGTTAGTTTTCCAGAATAACATCTATTTTTGCTTTATTTTCTATGCCAAAGCCTTTGAATGTGTGGATCACAATAAACTGTGGAAAATTCTGAGAGAGATGGGAATACCAGACTACCTGACCTGCCTCTTGAGAAACCTATATGCAGGTCAGGAAGCAACAGTTAGAACTGGACATGGAACAACAGACTGGTTCCAAATAGGAAAAGGAGTATGTCAAGGCTGTATATTGTCACCCTGCTTATTTAACTTATATCCAGAGTACATCATGAGAAATGCTGGCCTGCAAGGAAGCACAAGTTGGAATCAAGATTGCCAGGAGAAATATCAATAACCTCAGATATGCAGATGACACCATCCTTTTGCAGAAAGTGAAGAGGAGTTAAAAAGCCTCTTGATGAAAGTGAAAGAGGAGAGTGAAAAAGTTGGCTTAAAGCTCAACATTCAGAAAAAGAAGGTCATGGCATCNTTCTAAAGGAGATCAGCCCTGGGTGTCCTTTGGAAGGAATGATGCTAAAGCTGAAACTCCAGTACTTTGGCCACCTTATGCGAAGAGTTGACTCATTGGAAAAGACTCTGATGCTGGGAGGGATTTGGAGCAGAAGGAGAAGGGGACGACAGAGGATGAGATGGCTGGATGGCATCACTGACTTGATGGATATGGGTTTGGGTGAAATCTGGGAGTTGGTGATAGACAGGGAGGTCTGGCGTGCGCGATTCATGGGGTCGCAAAGAGTCGGACACGACTGAGTGACTGAAATGAACTGAACTGAGTCTTAGTTTTCTGGTAGTCTAGGGTTTTAGAGTCAGTGCTCCCACTCCAAAGGCTCAAGGCTTGATCTCTGATCAAGAGTGAAGATCCCACAAGTGGTTTGTTATGGCATTGAGTGAGACTAAAACAAATATCTGAAAACAAGAAACCAAAGATGAACGCTAGACAAATGGCAGTTACAAAATCAGGTAAATAATAGTTAAAGTAATGGAATATACACATATACATATACACCCATGAGCAAAGTCAAAGCAGTCCATCAAAAATAAAGTACAGTCAAATGACCCTGTGAACAAAAGAAATAAAAAATTATACCCACTAGTTAAGAACAAAACTAACTAAAGCACAAGCTGGAAAACAAAACTAAAGCAAGATTCCAAATGGCAAATAAAGCAATGAAAACAAAACTAACAAATATGTTGAGAGGAAAGAAAGAATAGATATACAAAGTTCAATAGATGTAGATGAAGATTTATATACATTAAAGATTAACTGCAAGGGGAAAAGAAAAGTAGGAAAGGCAAATGGACGAATAAATGTAGAAAAAATGTAATAGGTTTAAAAAGATTAAAAATTAAGATTATAAAAAAGAGAAAAGAAAATAGAAGAAGAAAGAGAAAAGGAAAACTCCACAAAACTGCAACAGCCCAACATAGAGGCAGAGGTTTATGACAACAATAAAATGCATGACTGAATATACACATATACATGTACACCCATAAGCAAAATCAAAATAGTGCAACAAAAATAAAATACAATAGACTGACACAGAGAACAAAAATTAGATCCACCAGAACAAAATTAAGTAAAGCACAAACTGAAAAATAAAACTAAAGCAAGGTGTCAATTAGGGAATAAAGCAATGAAAACAAAACTAATAAACATGTTGAGAGGAAAGGAAAGAAAGGAAAGAAAGAAAGAATAGATATGCAAAGTTAAATAGAAGTAGATGTAGATTTGTATACATTAAAGATTAACTGCAAAGGGAAAAGAACAGCAGGAAAATCAAACAAAAGAATAAATGTAGAATAAATAATAGGTTTTAAAAGTTAAAATTTAAAACAGAGAAAAGAAGGAAAATAAAAGGAAAACTCCACAGAACGGCAAAAGCCCAAAGTAGAAGCAGAGGTTTATAACAGTAATAAAAAATGTGATTGAGAAAAAAAAAAAAAACTCAGAGGGAGCCTTATAGTGGAGTGGTTAAGGAGCCAGACTCTGGGCCAGACAGAAAAAAAAAGCTCAAAAGCTTAATTCTATTTCATAGTGCCAATAAAATTGACAACTACAACAGAGGAGGAAGAAAAAGGAAAAAAAAATCCAATTCAAAAGAATCTACAGAAGAAGTCTAATGATAAGAATAATAAATGTTTTTCTTGAGTCACTGCTGTCAGAGTCTTTCCCTTGCTGGGAGTCAGAGTCCACCTCACCTCCCCTGGATGCCCTCCAACACTGTACTGATCTCTGGACATGCTGTGGGGGCAGCTCAGATTCTAATCTGGTGCTACTCCTGTGTGTTCTTGCCTACTATGTCCACAGCTATCAGAACTACTGTGTTTTCTTTTGCGGGAGCTCTCAATGACCCTTTATATATTCCAAAGACACACAGTCTGCCTGGTTGATTGTGTAGATTTAATCTGCAGCTTGTACAGCTGGTGGGAAGGCTTTGGGTCTTCTTCCTTAGCCACACTGTCCCTGGGTTTCGACTGTGATATTATTTCCACCTCTACATGTGGGTCGTCCACTGGGGTCTGCTCCTCAGGCTGCCCCGGAGTACTTGGGTTTGCCCCTGTGAGGGCCAGGTGTGGAGGTAGTGCAGCTGCTTGGGTCACAGGGGTACTGGTAGCATCAGGTACTCAGGGGAGTTGGCAGCTAGGGCAGCAGGAAATCCAGTGCTCTAGAAGGATGTGGCAACCAGTATTGGCCAATTCACTCCAATATTCTTGCCTGGAGAAATCCCCTCCTTGACAGAGAAGTCTGTCTCAGTTCATTTCAGTTCAGTCACTCAGTCGTGTCCGACTCTTTGAAACCCCATGAATCGCAACACGCCAGGCCTCCCTGTCCATCACCAACTCCCGGAGTTCACTCAGATTCACATCCATCGAGTCA